>CM021108.1:575227968-575314633 GCA_007115665.2 Sequoiadendron giganteum | reverse complement strand
ATTGCTTATTGCTCGACCAACAAACTGGATCAAAACCAAGGGAGAAGTAATACCCTAAAGTAGACTTGTGATCTTGAGAATTTCTTGCCCAATCTAAATTTGTGTGTCCCACCAAGTCAAAATCCATGCCCACGACATAATGAATATCATAATTGTGAGTACCCTTGATGTAGTGAATAATCTGCTTAGCTGCTTTCTAGTGCAACTCATGTGGATCCTGCATGAATTGATAGACCATGCCTACTGAATATAAAATAATGATCCTCGTATGAGTCAGATAGATGAGACTACCAACAAGCTATCGATACAAAGTGCCATCAACCAAGGGTGAAGAACACTTAGCCTCAAGTTTGACCCCTAATAAGAACGAACTTGATGCAACCTTACAATTAGCCATGTGAAACCCATTGGTTGTTTTTCAAGAACCAAGTTGATCTTCAAGGAAGCCTATGGACTTTTCCATTTCCAATTCTCAGCAACCTGAAGGGATTAGCCAATGAACAAGTGAAAGCAACAATGCTTTCCTCCTGCACTTTGGGATTTGCAAGACCCGGGAGGGTGATCCCACAATGTACTTAAAGACTTAAACAATTCCTGACCAGATACATTGCAAATAACAAATAAATTCTCATGTAATAGCTCAATAAATGGAATATATCAGGAAGTTGGCTACTCCTTGACAACACTCAATAACAACACTTGTAGTCCATTTGAAAGTTTGTTTATAAAATTGATTTGTTGTTGAATGACCAACAAGATGTATCATGAATACACAACTCAGAGCAGTGCCTTAACCTAGGAACAAAGTCAATCTCAACACACATACAATTTGACAACATATTAAATACATACCATCATTAAGCTTTGATAATACTACATTGCAACATCACATTCATTGTATTCTTAACCATAACTTCTTATAATGATCCTAGTACCCAATTTACATGAACCTATAGCTTCATCAAAGTAATTTCATTAATTATTTGAATTAAAAGCAAGGACAACACTACACATCCACTGGAAATCAATGAAGACAAATAAGATAACCCTTGATCATTTTATTCATAATCCATGAAACAAGTACAACAGGAGATCTAAATGGTCTTGAATTTGCACCATTTTCTATTCAACTGCTAGTATTGTTATCAAAAATTACATATGCATATTGAAAGACTTCAAAACCTAAGAAAAAACTCTAAAATGCTCTTTGTATTCTCTTTACAAAACTTCTTTGCGATCAATTAACAAGCAACGAACTCGTACTTCTAGCCTTGAATTCCTTTTTATAGAAATGAAGGAGCGACAAATATTTGGGCCAAAAAGTACACATGTCCTATTCTTATTGGACCGTTACAACATACATTCCCTTTGTAGTTATATTTGCATTTCAAATGTAGCGAAATGTTACATGGGATAAAAGCCATTTATATTTGTCGATGAAGATTTTATCCTACCCTCCAAAAAGGCACACTTCATTTGATGTAGCAATATATCCATGTGCTTTCAAAAAAAAAATCTTGTACACCAAGCTTGAAAGAAAAGCAATAAAGTGAAGAATGACAGAAGAGACAAAATACCTTCCAGGTTTTCACCCTTGTCACCAAATTCAAATTGGGGAGAGGACAATATTTTGACATTACTTTATCAAAGACCTAATTTGTACTAGTTCCAGGTCATGTACTATTTTTCTCCCATCCGTAGTGATTATCCCATGGCAACAACTCAATCCTCCAAGACATCCAAGTATTTATCCTTCCATGCCAAAAACTTTTTCTTTGTGGGCCAATCAAATGTGATGATATTGTCAGCCTTTGATTTGTAAGGAGCATGTTTAGTGACAACTTGATCTTCTTCCTTATCAAAATCTTCAAGAGAAATTCCTTCTTGAGAAATCATGTCCATGTTCTTCTTTAGCATGCTCATGTTCACTTCTTTAAAAAAATTGGCCACTTGATTTGAAATTACCTCATTGGCCTCGTTTCTCCAATCTCGTTGAGATTTGATATCACCACCATCCTTCAATTTATCAGGTAGGAGACCATGTATCCTTTCATGAAAATTCTTAACCAACTCCCTTATTTTAGTCTCCAAAGGCTCAATATTTTCTTAGAATTCTTGAATTCCATTCATAGTTCTAAGGGTGGTTTGGATCTTGTCAAGCTTATTTACATCATGTTTAGATCCTACAACCATTAGCCTCAAGTATTAAATTATAGGAATCCATTTTTCCATGAGTGGGATGGCTACCTCCTTATTTATGTAAAATTTATTTATTGCATCAACCATGGAAGAATAATTAGTATGGATGCTAATTAATCTTTTATCAATACCTTTATTCAAATGTTCTAGCATTGTAGTTACAATTTTTAAAATGTTGTCAAGGATCATCTTATCATGTTGACTACAGTCCTCCTCATATTCTTTCAAATTTTCAAGTAATTCTTCTTTGCTAATTTATTTTTCCTGATGTGCACTTGATGTATTCGGTTCCTCCACTGGGATGGGCACATTTCCCATATTGTAAGGCACAATTTACCATGAAGAACTTGTGGGAGGGATAGGGGCAGATGATGCTAGCTCTTATGATGTAGAAGGAGAAGTAGTATCTGTCTGTGTAGGCACACTGGTTTGCAAGTTCTGCATTTTCTCTTTCAATAATGCTAATTTTGTTTGTAGTTGCATTGTTAGTTGTTGGCCTTTGCCATATTGAACCAACAAATCATTGTATATTTTCTTGAATTTCTTTCTCAACTGTCACTGATTCTACTGTTGCTTTTGTAAATTGTGCAACATTCACTAGCATGGTGGCAACCTTAATAGTTGAGGTATCAGACACCCTTTTTATAATTGAACCTCCTTTGTAATTTGTAGCAGGTTCTACAATTTCTGGCTTCTTTGTGTTAGGAGCAAGGGCCCAAATAGCCAAAGTATCCCAATGCTCACTAAATGTAGATCCTTGCAGTGCAACTGTAGCTTCCTCCTCGGAATTATATAGAGGCCTATCATACCTTTTTACTATATCAAATGCAATTGCAGAGGATAGGTCCCATTTTGGAAATAACAGAATACCACATTTCCTCACGAACTCCCTGCCTTCTTGTGCAGTTATTTCCAAGAAGCTCTCCTTCATCTCCTTTATTACTTGGGCTTGAATGACTAAATCAGGAAATTATGGATGGAGGCTCTTTTTCTTTGCAATATTATTAACAAATTCATGATTTTTAGCTCTCCAAGCAAACTCCATGAAAGCTTTGGATTTGAAAAAAGAGTCATCATCCATGAATTTAGTGCAGGCCTCTTCTTTAACACTATCTTTGTTATTTATGCTCATGAGGTCAACCTTGCTCAATCTAAGGCTTAATTGTTGAGGTACCATCTCCCTAGGAGGAGAAGGCATGAATTGTTGCATTTCTTCTTTGGTGACTAGGATTTCATCATCAGAATCTTCCTCATAATCCACTAGGCCACTAGATTCAACCTTTTGTTTCTTCTGAGGTGGCTGCTTAGGTGGTAATGATTGTCTAGGTGGTGAATCAATGTACACAATCACATGACCTATTGACCTAGGAGGAGATGGTGGCAGAATTTGATGTATTGGTGAAGGGACTCTTTGTTCCTCTTGTTGAGAAGAGGTTTGCACTGCATGTTCCTTCTCCTTCACCCTATTCTTCTTCCTTCTGAAAATAATTACTTTCTTTTGGGCTTGGGGGGATGGCCTCTCTTCCATCTAGGGGTTTCCCTCTCATCTTGTTCTTCTATTGCAACAACCTTCCCATTTTCTTGAATCAACCTTTCTCCCTTCAAGTGCCCAACAACTATCTCAAAATTCTGAAATATGTACTCAATTATCTGCATTTCGTTTGAAATATCAGCAAGAGACAAGAATTGAGGGTTCTTGGAATACAAATCCCTCTCCAATTTATTGAATGTGATCCATTTCATATTTTTATTATCCTGTTTTTGAAAATCAAAAATATTTCTTATCACATCTTCTCGGAAATAGAAGTTATGGGTGAACTTTGAACTTCTAATTCTCATTTTCAACCATGCCATGAATCCCTCGAGATCATGGTTTCTTTCTCTTACTCTTTTCATTCCCAAAGGTTTTAGTATATCATTAATATTATTCCATCCTCCTTTTATCATAAGAAAATTAGAGAAACAAGTATATGAAGGGAAAAATGTTCCCTTGCCCCGATCTTTCAAGTGGTTGTTCTGTACATCACCTAATTGCCATATTAATTCTAGGAAACCAATTCTTTCTGGTACATCCTTTGGAAATATATGAGGTGAGACACTTGTGCCATATACCCTCAAGATTGTGTATCTAGGGTAAGGGATAATGTCTCCCTAATTATGATAAATATGTAAATTTGGACTTCTGTCCTTAGGCCTCAAAAAATCATGCAAGGTTGCATGAATCCTTGACATGTTTACAATAAACACTCTTCTCAACTTGGAGGCAAAAAAATTCTCAAACACCACATAATAAAATTTATTATCATCTTTATCAAGGGTTGTGGTCTAGCATTGGAGAGGAAGATCCAGGTTACCTTCCTTCTTTTCCAGTGTCATGTCTACCAAAATATACAACTCCATTGAACAAAAACATGTGCATGAACAAAGAGTACCAATAGAATCTAACCCCAAATTCATCTTTCTTCAGCTTGATTAGGCCCTCATGAATCTTCTTAGCCAAGTACCCTCCATAATCATGGAGTGTGTAGCATGTAGGATGTTGGATGTGTCCTGCCATATACATCCAGGCTATGAGCATGCATGTAGTTGGGTCATAACCAATAATTTGACACAAAGAATAGAATGTTCTTTGGAAATAAGGGACAAAGTAGTTGATAGGGTAGGACTCTTTATCTGATGGGCCCAAGATGATCCTTTGACTATCAACAGATGCCAAATAGTGTTGCAACATTGAAATTTTGAAAGTGTGCCTTACCCTTTCATATTGTGCCCTGAGTGCCTTCTAATCAATTGGCACCATATCCTCACTCCATTTAGTGAGCTTGAAGACCTTGGATTGACCATTTCAATACCATCATATTTCCTCACAGTCCTCGTGACTGGATCATAGTTTGCAACCAATGCCTTTAGTAATTCCATCCATATAGACATTTGGGACTATCAATTTCCCCAAATCTAAATTCCAGGGGTTGCCCACGGGAATTCCACAATTTCTATTGCCAAAATAGCAGCTAAACATTACCCATCCAGTGTAGGGCAATGTGACATCCTTAATAGTACATTGTTTATTAACAAGGCCCTCCATAATTTGTGTACCACAAAATAACAGTTGACCCTTAGGTTTCTCAGAGGTAGAAGGCTTCAACTGATCAGTTACGTCTTGGACTAGGGGTCTAACAGGAGGTTTTGAACCAAAAGCTTGTCCTTTAGATGTAGATGCTTTAACTTTCGGTGCCATGATTTTAGGGTTTATGCAAACTAGGGTTTCTTTCAGAAAAATAGAAGCTTACAGCTTGGGCAAGGGTTTGCACAAAATAATAGCAGGATTAGACAAGCTAATTGTTCGAAACAAAAGTCAAACCTTAAAAGAAATGCATTAAACAAGAAAACCCTACTGACAGAATGATAGAGCGAGCACAACTAAGCAAGTTTTAAGAAATTTAGAAGCAAGGCATCGATTTTACTTACTAGTTTTGTGAATGCTTGAAAACCCTAAATTGGTCATCAAACAAGCTCAAAAGCTGTAACAAGAACTCCTCTAGCGCATTGAATGCTTTAAAAATTTGCAATTATGCTTTAAAGCAAGGTTTTATGGCTTTAAAGCTTTCCAATTTGGTAGCTCTATATCATATCCATAATTATGGTTTGCTCACACGAACCAGAATGGTTCATTTGCCTTCAAACTCAACTTTGAATGTCGATCGTTGATCATACAATGAGATGGCCAAAAAAATGGTCCAGATTCAGTCAAATAAGTTTTGAAAAAACTAATAGTACACCTCCATTTCCATCATCCAACTGAGATATGCCATACCAAAAAGCCTCCAAATCACTTGTGGGCTCTACTATCTTTACAAGCACTGAGAAAATCCACGTGTTAGCTTCCCTGCTCCCCCATTGGGTTTAACCCATTCACAACTTTCATCAATAGGGAGGCAGGGAAGGGCTCATATTAGATCTAAAGCCTCCAACCTATGTGCGCTTTACACTTCTAAGCCTCTACCTTAGTGCATAATGTCTGATGATGATGAACGATCTAGATTAAAAGATCTGGCTCACTTTAAAAACATGTGCATAAAAGGTCCCTTTAGTAGTGTGTTCATTAATGCCTTCAACCCTTTTTCGAAATATTTCATTAATATTTCCCATTTAATAATGTTTCATTGATGGTTCTAATTTTGCCAAGTGGCACTTCCCGATTTCCCTGTTGAGAGATGGGAGATGAAGGTGGGTCCTCCGTAGGCGGGCGGGGAATGACCAAAATTGACCCAAAACACCTTATCTCAACTATCAATCTCGTTAAACGAAGTGTTTGTTGCCTTTGAAGTTAGATGTGCCCCGCTGACAAGGGGATACATGTCATCCGCTCGCCAACCCATGATCTTATTTTAATGAATATTAAAATCGACTAGGGATGCGAGGAAGGGTTAAGATGTAGCCACATCGCTTCATAGCCACCATTGATCCATTAAAGCCCATCGCTTGCTAACTTTGAAAGAGGTTGGGCCTTGCCATTGTATGGGACACATGGCGCTCGCCTGACAACCCGTTTGAATATTTTAATGGAAGACAAAATCAAATGGGGGCGGGGGGAGCGGTCAGGATGTGATCACTTGGATCGAATGACCCACACAAGAAGGTTATATCTACACATGCAAATATGTTAGTATTAAAAAGGGGGCCGACTAGGTTAATGAGAGGTAGGGACATAAAACTTTGGCTTAAACCCTAGATCAATGACCGAAAATTAAACCCTAGACTTAGGAGAATATCAAACATTTAATAGATTATAGAAGGTCAACTCAAAATTATAATTCTTGTAAAGGGGATTAATAGTTAGGGTTTTTGAGGGTTTAGGGAAGACACATAAACCCTACAACATAACAACAACTAAAACCCTAAGACCAAAGACATTCCCAAACCAAGAGAACAACCAAATTCTACAAAAAATAATAGTAGAACACAAAAATTTTAGGGGTTCCACCAAAACCTCTAAAGCATGTCAAGTGTGTACTTAGACTATGCAAGAGTGACACATGAGGAAGATTGAGTGATCTCAATCCCCAAGAATTAGTTCAACAAGCCCAAGTATGACATCATAAACTGATCATGAAGGCCAATTTTCACTGCCCGAATGGTGGATGAGTGACTCCCTGTGACCAACAAGTCATCAACGTAGAGAAAAAAGAAGGTGTGAGTATCATACTAATATAAAATATAGACATTAAGATCAAAATGGCATTGAGTAAACCCCACGTTCAGAAGGAAGGAGTCCATCCTGACGTACCAAGCTCAAGGGGCCTATTTGAGGCCAAAGAGAGACTTTCAAAGATGACACACAAGTGGAGGATCCTGAATGAAACCTTATGGTTGCTCCATGTATATCTCCTCCTAAATATCACTATGAAGAAAAGCACTCTTCACATCCATCTAATGGACATTCCATCTATGTGTTGCAACTATAGCAAGAACTGGTCGGATGGAATTTATTTTGGCGACCGGTGCAAAAAATTTAGAGTACTCAATCCTTGAAACTTGGGAGAATCCTTTGGCAACCAAGCGAGCCTTATGCTTGTCAACCAACCCATCTACTGCATAATTTTTTGATAGAACCAATTGCATCAAACAAGTTTCCTTCCCTCAGGAAGTGGGACAAGATCCCAAGTTTGGTTCCTCTCCAAGGAACCAAACTCTTCTTGCATAGCTGCATCCCACTTAAAGACACCAGAAGATTCCTGACAAGTTTATGGATTGGAAGTTGAAGCAATGAAGACATGTGGAGCATCCTGAAACTATGATATGAAGAATCCCCTACCTAATCACCTGCTAATTGCAATTTTTGACAAGCCCAAAGAGGCCCCACGATTGGAGAAGGAGGAGAATCTAGAGGAGAATCATCATCCTTTGAATATGAAATATGTGCATCCTCCTCATCACTATCATCATATAAAGTGGAGGAAGAAGAATCCTCATCATGATTTGAATTACTATGAAACTCTAAAGAGCTATCATCATGATACAAGGACTCCAAACTAATGGTGGTAGGAGAAGTTTTGAGAGAAGGACTATAAGTACTCTCCTCAAATTAAACACTCCTCTCAATGAACAACTCATGTGTGGTAGGATGAAGAATCCTGTAACCTTTGACATCATCTAGGTAACCAACAAATATGCAAGGCTTGCTATGCAAATCCATGGCGTTGTGTTTCTTTGCTGGAATGTGGGCCCATATACTAGAGCTAGACACTCAAAAGTGCTTAACTGATAGTTTTTGACCAATCCAATCCTAAGAAGGTGTTACCCCCTTCATAGATTTGTGGGGAACATAGTTCTGGATATAACCTACACAGTTATTGGCTTTTTCCCAAAATGGTGGTGCCAAAGACTTAGATTGAATCATATAATTAGCCATCTCTTTCAAGGACCGATTCTTACGTTTTGTAACTCTATTCTATTGAGGATTGTATGTTGTAAATTAGTACCCCTTGAAGCACAATACTGCACAAACTTGTGGTTGACATATTCCCCCCCATTTTTTGTATGCATAACTTTGATAGATTTTGGACAATTTATTTCTTTGCAAAAGCCTTATACTCCAAGCATGAATTGAAGACTTCAAACTTTTGTTTGAGAAAGTACACAATGGTGTACCTAGAGAAATCATCAATAAATGTCAAAACATATCAGGCTCTACTAAAAGATGGTTGTGGAAATGGCCCTGCCAAATCACTACGTACCAACTCCAAAAGATGTGAGGCTCTCCAAGCTTTGTATTTGTCAAAATTTTCTTCAAGATGCTTGGCAAGAATGTAACCATGACAAACACCTTTAGAAAAGCGAATTGTAGGAAATCTTGTAACCATGGCTTGTTTGTTGAGCTACTGCAAGTAGTGGTAGTTCAAGTGGCCAAAATTTTGATGCCACAAATTACTCACATCATTTGAATGAGTGAGTAGAACAGTCGAAGGAGGATCAAGAACAAAGTGAGAGAAAAAATAAAGTCGAGACTGATAGTATGCTCTCCCAATTGCAACTGTAGAATCATTTTGCATCTCATGAATCACCATTGAATCGGGAGTAAACTCAAATCTCTTGCCTATACCCATGTGAGTGATTTGATAGATTTATAGGAGATTAGTTGATAATGAGGGCACACAAAGAACATCCTAGAATATGCCATCCCCCATATCAACAAAACCTCTCCCACACAACTCAAGAGGAGTGTTGGCACCCATCAAAATGGAAGGCATAGAACATGGCTCCATAGATTCAAGTTCATCCTTAGTTGAAGCCATGTAGTGTGAAGCACCCGAATCAAGAATCCATGTCGATGGTGGAGAAGCAACTACTACAAGGGCCTTACCCTTTCCTTTCCCCTTGCTTTTTTCTTTGCCCTTGTGAGAACCCTCTTTTGAACTTTGTTTGATGGAATCAGGAACACAAAGATTATTCTTCTCAAAAATTTGTGTCAAATGATCTACCTATTTCTTCAAAAATTTGTGCTCACCAAGTCCTAGTTTCTTACAATAGGCACATTTGACCCTCTATTTCTTAGGCTTGTCACCTTTTGAAGATGAGGTCTTATTACTTACTTTTGGAGTAGCTGATTTCTATTTCTTTTCTTATCTATTCTTTTGTTTCTTATTCTTATTACTAATTTGTCCTCTTTGTTCATTTGTGCCAAGATTGGCAGCCAAGTCATGTGACTTAAAATACTTAAAGAGTGCCCATTTGAATTAGCTTATCCTACCCCCTTATGAGAGAAGTAGAAAATCATCCAAAGATGGCATCTTGAATTGAGACCCAACTGCAACCTTAATAGAATAGAAGGTATAAACAAATATTGAATATTCAGAACTTAGCTTTGAGAGAATACTTAGAATCAATTGTTCATCTTTCTTAGTGATTCCAAATTGTTGCAACTATAGCCTTAGTGATTTCAATTTGGTGAAGAAATCCTGAATTGTGTTGAAGTTGTCTGGATTTAAACTAATTAGTTCATTCTCCAACATATAACCCTCATAGAATCTTGTTTGCCAAAAAGAGATTCTAGATTTTTCCATATTTCATTTGGAGTATTCAAAGATTCAATGTGAAAGAGTAAATTAGGAGATACAAACACACACAATTCTCCATATTCTTTATCACATTTGTTAAACCACTCAGGTTTATCTTCATTTTTAGCTGATTCAGTTTCTAGTCCCATTACTACTCTATGCAAACCAAGTCTTCTTAAGTGAATATCTATTTTTTATTTCCACTCAAAATAGTTGCATGCAATTAGAGTAGGAACTGTTATTGATGCCATGGTGAAGAAACGGAAAAGGAAATGCAGAAAGAAAGTGAACTCAAGAACACCAAGAACACCCCCATCCTTTTTACTAGTATAAAATATCACCCCCAAATAAATTATAAGGTTCACACTTTATAATTCAATGCGTTTACAAAGCCTTTTCCAAGATACAATGCTCAATGGGCTCACAATAGCTAAAATTACAAATTTTGATACAAAATGAACGTGAGAAAAAAATATGGAAAAATTAGCCTTATGGTTATGTAGTGCTCTTCAATACCTTTCTAACGCCTATTCATTTCCAAAAAATGGAGCATTGGGGTGAAAGTAATAGCTTGTTGAAGAAATTAGCACAAAAAAAATTCAACCTAAAATATACGGTAGAAAATGGGAAAAAATATTCTCAATACCTTTGTGGATGGAAAGTACTCATCTCTAGCTTTTTGACGATATCTCATTTACAAGAATCTGATATCCTGGCGAAAAGTTATGCAAAATTGAAAAAAGGATTGTTTTGGGGATTGAATAGGCTAAATAGGTGAAAATTTTTAGCACATGGGGGCTAGTTTCTAGTCATCCATGTGACCAATAGTGTAGACTAAGAATTTTTTTTTATGGTTAACTAATCGCTGGCGGTTTTGAGTTGGGTTTTTCACATAAAGTGGTTTACAAACTGCTAGTGGTTGTGGTTATAAAAAATGCTTTGGTTGGTGGTTTTAACCCGCCCACTTGGCAGTTCGATTTTATGTTGGTGATTACTATTGTATGTTGTTGGTGGCTTAAGTCAAGGACCATGTCTTAAATGCAATGTCCATAGAATTTTTAAGTCTGCGACTTTATTAAGGCCGCAAACACCTTTTTGACCAACGCTCAACGCTTACAAAAAAATATTTATTTTGAATTTTTTTAAATAAACCACCCAAAAAGCTGAAATAATTTTTTATTCAATTTTTTTAATACTTACGATGTCGTACCTGCAACCTTGGGGGCCTTATGACTCCCTAGCTAAAAAAATTACCCCAAAAACACCTTTTACCAAATATAGGCAAATTATATATCAAAATTCACAGAATCAACCACCTTGATGTAATGGCAAGGTTATTTTTGGTTGTAGAAAAACCACTAGATCTAATCTTCAAACCCCCATTTGCAACTTTGTCAAATGATCTCTAATTTAGATGAAACAAAAGCCAAATCCAACTTTCTTGAGCCTTTTGGATGTGTTGGAATAGTAAAAAATGCTGCAAGTAAAACCAAAAATGTTCCAGTCACCTGAATCTCACAAAACACATATGCAATATGAAGAGGCTATTAGATCTTTGCAAACCCTTTATGATTCTCCAAATCATTCAAAACACAAGAGAACAAGATCTTTACAAGAAAACTCAATCTGTTAATCAAGAATCTATGAACTTAGATTTATCAAAACAAAAGCTCTGATACCATGTTAGAAATATGAAATAGATTGAATAACCCAAATAATATTTTAAGAGAAAATCAAAGTCATATAAGCTAGAAAAACATAAGAATGCAAACCACGACTCCGAGAGATTATGCAATGTCGATGTGACAATATTACATTAAGAGCTTCCAAGATGAAAAGATACAATATTACATTAATAGCTTACAAACAAGTTTCCTAATTCAAATTCCTTCATATATTGCTGCCAAGTTTCCTCTTGACCGAGTCTCACAAGATAATATTAGACATGCAAATTTAGTAATCTTCTTATGCATGCCATACTCTACAGATTGACGCCACCTTCCCAAGTTGGTGCCCCATACTATAGCACTAACTTGAATTCTTCAAATGACTTACAAACTATTTTAACCTCTCATTTAAATGCATACGCAACAACATACAACTCATACGTGCTTTTACTTTGGTTGACATAGTCTTTGAATTAATTATGTGTTGGTTGCTTGGTTGCACCATGTATTTCTTAAGTGCTTTATTCATATGTGCTTTACTTTAGAACACCACTATTTATTGTGCTTAGCAATTATCACAAATGTTTCCAATATATATTATCTATTATATATGTATATATATTTATATATATACATATATTTATATCAATATATATTAATATTTAATTATCTCACAAATTTTATCAAATACATTTAATTATTGAACAATAATCATATGTATAAATTTATAAATAATATTATTGCATATATATATGTGACTATATTACTTTACACATATATATATATATACTATATATATACATGTACATATTACCATTTCCAATATCCTTATAAAAACACTCATACTCATAACCTTCAATTGACATATACATGGAATATATATATACATATATATACATGTCACCTTCAGTCCAATTGGTATTACCATGCATATGGGTAATCCATCCATGAGCATGTGTAGGTACTTCTACCTACATAAACTCATGTACGTATTCACTCATATGTACGAGTCTACTGTAGACATGTATATATATACATATATATACATTTTATGCATATATCTCATCGACACCACAATAAGAACACACAAAAGGACTTTCACATGACATCAAGAGTTAATCACATTCCTCAATCACAACATTCACATCTAAACCAAAGATCACTTACCTTTTGCCAAAACTGACTCGACTCACTAGGACCAACTAGAGCGTGAGTGTGTGAATGCTCATTTAGGCTCGCTAAGGGTTACTAGACCAAGTTCTTCTCCTGAGTGATACTTCTCTTCTCTTTCAAAGTTCTAACATATTCCTGCACTCAACTTAGCACATCATGATAGTAGTTAGCCGATTACAACATAATCATATGCATCATACATTTCATAGTTAGAATCATTATAAAATATCAAATAACATCAATCATTCATTCATCATATTTTCATTCAAGATTCATAAAACACATTCATATATTCATAAAACACATTCATATATTCATAAAACACATTTATTTATTTAAGCAATTTAACCAAACAAGGTAATAGTAAATAGGTAATATCACTCGGGGTGTAACATGTAGAAGGATATGCTACATGATTTTGATTTACAAATTCTCTTTCGTCTTGTGTTTTTCACAGAGGCTTATATTCACATGACATGGGAATTGAGGTTTGTGTGGATCTATTGTGATTATTATGTTTGTGTTCATGTGTTAAGTTTGAGTTGGAGCTATTATGATTACTATACTTATAATTAATATAAAATATTAATCTCTTTCATTTGTTGAGTGTGAAAAAATTAGGAGAGCTATGGTGATTAATGGTGAGGGAGTTGTATTGTAGCAACTTAGTTTATAGGATTTACATATCTTTGTGGATGTTCATTGGTGTTACATGATATTGGATACACCTTCTATGTGAGATCTATTGGTGGAATTTTAAGTGCTTTGATATTTTTTAGATTTGACATTACCCATATGGTGAGATTTCTAGGTTGTATATGTGTCCTTTGTTGGATGGTTATATTATATTATGGTGTCAAGGGTTTTGAGGCTTTTTATCACATGTCTATTTTTTTACCTTAGCGAATTTCTTTATGAAGTATAGTGTATATACACAAACTTGTGATCGTGGATTGGGTTGGATACGTTGATGACATAAGGTCTACCTATTATGATGAGCATAGCTTGATTTTGAGGTATATTTAGTTGGATGTGTTAAAAACTCATTGTGGTTGCTATTCTAGCTCTTGTGATTAATTCTTAGCCAAGCCTATTTATTACCATTTGAATTAGTGTTTATGTTTGGATATTGAGTCGAGGTATGATTCATGCTTCTATATGATAGTTAGTGTGTCATCTCTTTGGATTGGTTCTTATAGTTTGTGCATTCATTGGTTATTGTTGTAGGTATCTTGATGGAACACATGGAGCACTTGGATGTTTGATGGTACGTATTGGTTATATGGATTATTTGGTGGTACACCTTGCAATATGTTTATAATATACAAATTATTACTTATTTGTGGTGTACCTGGGAAATGTAAGGATGCATGTATCACAAAGATTAGACATTCTAAGAAACACTTTTTATGTTGTGTGTAACATTGGGATAAATATCTAAATGGATTACACATTGGAAAATTATTTAATATTGAGATAACTTAGTAACAAAAAGTAAATGAAGGGGAAATGATTTTTGTAATCTCATGGTATTAGACACATGGTTATGTCTAAATGGATTACGCATTGGAAAATTATTTAATATTGAAATAAACTAGTAACAAAAAGTAAATGAAGGGGAAATGATTTTTGTAATCTCATGGTATTAAACACATGGTTTATGTAATACCACTTTGTGTTTTTGTGCAAGCTTGTTTCTATAAAAGCCAACACATGAGTAGTTGCCAAGGTTGGCTATCATAACTTGTGACTTGTTGACTAAGGTTGGATTGAGCATAGCTTATAAGCTGCATATGTGAGTATAGGAAGCATGGATTGGGATGTGTGGTCACATGATTCTTAGTTGCTTGTTCACATGGAGTATAGTTAGGGAGCTTTATATTTTAGAAGCTTTGCATGGAAACTTTGCAAGTGTATTATAATATTTGTTCATGAAATAATACATTGAGTGTGTGAGTGCTTTTGAAGGCTAATTTTTTTCCCTCACAAGGGTTTTCCCAGGGTACGTCTCATGTCATCTTGATGGTATGTTTGTCTATTCTTTTGTATTGTGGATTTTGAATACTTGTTTGCATATTTTTCTCTTATGTGGAACTAGTTTATTATGACTATAAAATTCCTTTGAAACCTAAGAGAAAGATGGACTCACTTGCAAATCTATGAAAGGATCTAGATATGTGTGTGCCCAAGGAGACATAGCCACACAAATCCATCCTACCACTGGACATAGAAGACACCAACCCCACCAATGAAGCCCTCCTCATAGAACCATCACAATTGCCATCTAAATTTTTATTACCCTTGTTGGAAAATGAGCTTCCAATACTTGATCTTGTATTGTTTACATGGGTATTAATCTACCATGAAACTTGTAAGAAGGGATCTGAGTGTGCTCTACCCTTTAGAGGCCACTCAATAATTCTCCATTATTTTTAGATCTCACGAGTGAAGCCATGAATTGATGTGTTTGTATCATCTACACTTGAACTAAACAAATGCATATCCTTTGGGGCACAAAGTCTCTTGATCTTGAGGAATGTGAATATTGGCTATCTTGCCAAAATCTTTGCATAAAAGTATGGAGATTGCCCTCATCCATTAGATAGGAAATGTTTTACAAAAAAACAAGTAATTAGAAAAATTCATTCAAAAAGAATTATACAAAATCATGAAAAACATTATGAAAATTAAATCTAAATTAAATAACACAAGACATATTATTTATCGATTAATTTTGTAAAATATTATACTGATATATTATTTTATAGATTTACCATCTTTAAAACTAATCGTATATCTTTAGTTTCCAATTCTTTAATTTTTACGCTAAAGGCATGTCCTATTTGAGAATAGCAACTGAGTTTGTCCATCCACGGTGCACGCTACTTGAGAGGAGATGCAATACGGATCTTTCGTCCATAGCCATTGATCAATTCACGTTTTCCCCTCCGTTTTTCACGTCCGTTTTTATCCATCGTTTTTCACGACTGCCTATTTCCGTTGGGTTTTTTGCCCTTTCACGATTATTTCATTCAACATTTTAAGAGGCGATTATTTTAACAACGCGTGAGACAATTAATGCACAACCGACATTAACATAAGGAAAGTCACATCATGTACCAAAAAAATTACATCATTCTAGCTGTGAAGTTATTTCTGTTGCGGATTGGAGGCAACAAAAATTTCGATTATGTGTATTCAAAATTATATTTATTCATTTTAAGGGCAGAAAAATGTGTATTTTTTATTTAATTTTAATTTTAATATAGTCTAAAAGTTGACAATCGATTTTATTCTCATTAAATTTTACTACATATATTTCAAAATTTATATCAAATCATCAAATGGATGTTAACAAATATCACGATTTCCCAATAAGATTTAAACTATTTATGCACTCATCATGAGCTCTCTTTAAAATAACATATTAATGCCTCTTTTGACTGTCTATTCTTCATGTTGAGACATCCAAAAAAACCCATCTTCAACTTCTTTTGATTTATACTCCACGTATATTATCAACAAGTGTTATTTTATTTCAACATCTTAGCCACTGCTAATTATCAACTCAAACTTGCATTTGGAAATCAGATTTTGGTAACTTACATTGTAAACATCACACTACAAATTATAATATATACAATATAATTACATTTAGTATTATATAAAAATTATAGATATAAAAAAATTCCAAATATCTAATTTAAAAATATAATAATTCTTAAAATATATTTACTAATTCTCAAAATGACCTTTCAATTGATCTCATAAACTACACAAATGTATAAACAAAAAAAACCAAACTCTTTTTTTAATTAACCTTCCACACCTCTTTGACGTACCCATTGCACACAAAAAACAATTGCTAGTTATTTCACACCTCCTATTCTTAAAAAAATCAGATATATTTTGTTCTCTTGAACTCTAAGATTATTCCCATACTACTCATATTTAAAAACATAAAATAAAGATATGCTTTAACTCTTGTTTCTAAAATATAATCTCAAAGCATAAAGTGGAAGGTACTATGCTGTCAAATTTACTGATAATAAAATTCAGTCTCATTCTTCATGAAATGAGACCTTTCCCGACGGTAAAATTTATTTCCAACTTGAGCAGTAAGCCAAGAATGCCATCCCATCTTTTAAAAGACATATCATAAAATCTTATTTGAGAAGTGAGAGGCCCGTTGGAATGTAGATGCGTCAGCCGTTGAGAAAAATCTTATATGCTGCATAAAATCGCTCTAAAAATTCAAATAAAACTCCTAAAAACGGAGAGAAAAATTTCGCTCTGTTGCGAATGTGCATGTGCTTTGTAATGTCACAATCTTCACAGTTTATTTGTAAGGTCCGGATCTCTCTCAATCTTTAATGGTATGTTTTAATCCTTTTCAGTTTTCATGCTCTCTTTCAATTTATATTCAGCGTGATAGGTCTGCAACATAATTTGCTGTTTTAAACAGAGAAAATCGTCTCTCAGTAGAAAACCTAAATTAGGGGCTTGTCTTGGCCAGAAGATCAGCTAACCCGCTTATGTATTTGCAATGCACGTGTATGTTAGCTTTTGTCACAAGATTGATCCAATGTGGGAATCGATGGATGATTATATACCTGTTGACACCTCTGTAAATGGAGGTTCGTTTGGGAGGAGTGCCCCCCTGCGATTCTATTTGGAGACTTTTAAGCTTGGGCTGAGGAATTCCTTGTTCGATTTCAACACCACTACAGCTGCTTTTCATTTTAACCGCAACAACAAAAAGTTGGTAGAAAATTGTGGGCAAACGCCTGGAAATTATGGAGTTGTTTGTCCAGCAGGTTTCAAGTGTTTAGGTGTTAGTTATGAAAGAAAGTTGTCACAGTTTGAGAGATTATAAATAGGCATCTTTAAATTATTAGAAGAAAGTTGTTACAGTGTTAGTTATGAGAAGAAAATTGTTATAAGTTGATGGCAGTTTACATGTAATCAGGCTCCAATTACTGTGCAAATGAATTTCGAAAGTCAGTTTCATGGAGGGCCAATAATGTAGTATACTCCAAACATCAGATTGAAAGAAAGCCCAGTTATATTGAGAAAATTTCATTTTCTTACCTGTTATACGCTTGATCCATTCATCTTTTGCAAAAAATTGGCTTCTATACATCTTCGGTTGAAGCATGTTTGTAAATATTTTGTATCATGTTTCCAAATTTTTTATGGTTTGATGCCAATTTAAATGTAATCTACTGTATTCAAAGCACAATGACTAGAAACAAATCACCAAAAACAGTTTCCTAGAGGATGAATAAAATAACCCACTCAAAGTGTTGGATTGAAAAAAGACACAGTTATTCAGGAGTATTGAGAAAATTTCTTGTGGTAACCTATTTATAAAATGGGCTATAAATGCATCTTTTTGTTGTCATAGATGTCTTTGTTACTTAATTATGAATTTGGGATGCTCTTGCTCTATCAGTTGTAACCTTTTTCTGTAGGTTCCAATTGAGGAAATGCTCATTTATTTGGAATAGGAATTTTGAACTATCACAAGGTTATCCTAGGAATAGACTAGCAATTGTTTAATTTTCCTTGGATTCCTGAAACTAATAGACAAGCCACTGCACTGTACATTCATTGATTGTTTTTCCACTTTGGCTTTCGATTTTTCAAGAGAAGACTAGAGCCTGCAATATGATTTACTGCTTTGATTGATAGGTAACTATATCGACCTTGTGAAGTAGAAGGACAATCATGCTAATGATGGACAAGTCTAGTACTTTTGAGTATATCAATCAAATTTTTCCTACAGGTTAGTACCGTGGCTTTTTTCAATTTTATTCTTATATGTCAGTAACATATTTCATTGTTCAAGTTTTAGAAGATCATTAAATGCAAAATACATTCAAGTTAGCAAAAAATTTCAAGAGCACTCATGAAATCAGGTTTAGGAATTTTTAGTGAGAAGAAAGGAACTTAGTTTACTATAACTTTGATAATAGGAATCAGGATTGCCCTTTTTTCCAGTTTATATTTCGTAAGTTATCAACCATTTCAGATTTAATCAACATAAAGTTTTTTAAAATATGATGTGTGCTGGGGCGTCTCCTTTATTTGAGACATATATGTTCATATAACTTAAAACTAGGAGATGTGTTTTACAAGTTTTGCAATTAGTCTGACCTAAGCAGCACAGTCAATTAAGGTTATGGGTACTTCTTTTTTTGGTGTATCCACGGGGCTTTAATGGGGTCATCCATCTGTTATAGAGATCTAAAATCAAAACCATGGGCCTTATTTACAAATTGGTCACTCCATTATTTCTTTTTTTGAAAAGTTTCATACCTAGTTCATCAAAATGTCCAAGACTCCAGGCAACCTTTTAGATATGCTGCAATGCAAAGAAAATTTTCCATATTTAATCTTCTGAGGAATTGGAAACATAATTCCAAGGCTAATCATCAAAAACTAATGTACGGGTGATATGACTGCTATACCCGAAACCAAGGAAGCTGAAAATTAATCCTAGCACTGAAAACAAGAAAAAGACAATTGAGTTTGAATCTATATCCTAAAGCACAATTTTGGTTTATTATTTGAATTTTTATTGTAATTGGAGCCATCCACATCAGCAATCAGGGTCAGAGTGATTGTATAATCATCATCTTCCTGACCCTTTCTGCACACAGGAGCATTCAAGACTCTACTCAGAATACATTGAGGATTCCAAAGCATAGTTTTGACTCCTTCCTTTTTTGCCATCCATTTGTAATTTTGTAGGCATGATTGTCTGAGAATATACATGCCCTCTAGGTTTGCAGCAGGCTTTTTGTGAGTATGCAACAGAGTTTCTCAGTCCAAGAAGTGTATAGTATAGAGCAAGATAGTGGAGGTGATTGGAGGAATGTTCTTGGTCCATAGTGGTTTTGGGATGGTTCATAGTGGAGACTTTTCCAGTAATATGTAATTGATGATTGAAGAAAAGAAGCATCTCTACATTTAGCTGGAGTTTTCATCTACAATGGGTTTTCCCAGGGCAACACATGGTGTTATGGTGATATGTTTTCTGTAGTGTGTTTTTCTGTTGATGTTTCTCACTGGTTCTATATGTTTTCATTCATTTTCCATCACAATGGCAATTAATCACAACTGTAGTATGCTGCCCTGGTTGCCTTGTTTTTTTTTTTTTTGTGTTTTTGATGTGTGTTTTGGCAATGGTTTGATAGTTTGCAAAGGGAAATAAAGTGCAGAAAATATAATAACTTGCACCAATGAAAAGACTCAGAAAATTCACAGTTTTCAAAGTTACAATAAGCAGAAAATTCCAGATTTGTATTACATTCAAAATATTGAGTTTTTCTTGATGACAACAGCAACCTAGTTCATAAAAACCATTACATATCTAAATCCAACATACCCAAAAAGAGTTGGCAACTTTGTCAAAGGGCTGTTGTAGAAATCAGCAATCTGGAAACCCCAAAATGTGATGCCACATCCTGAAATGGTGTTGTTTGCAGATGCAAATGTATCTCCCAGCCACACACACATTAGGTGCCTTCAATCCCTTCAAAAAACTGCTCACAAATTGGGTTGACCCCTCTCCAAAAACCCCACGCCTAGCCAAGATGGTATGGTACGACTAGCTTGAGAATGGAATAACAGCAGCACACTTTCATATTCTCTTCTAATTTGACCTCTACAAATCTAATATGCAACCAACTTTGCCAAAACGGAAATGTAAGCTCCTCTAGTAAGCCCAACTGTGATTCTTGTGTGAAACCACCATAAAATCCTCCAGATTGGATCTCTTATCAACGTGGAAGATGTCGCCTACAAGGGATTTCGTCCTCACAAACCCTACGAAGAATAGTCTCCTCCAAGAACAAGAGCCATATCAAATATTCATCCTGCATAAAGAGAAAATGAGCTCAAAGCCACTTATATATCTTCTTCAAAACCCCACGACCCCCTTGAGGAAATCAAATAATTTACTTTTTGAATTAAAACATCCCCTTATAACTCCCTTTTAGGCACCCAACTTAAGCTACTCAAATATTTACTTTATACTATTTCCTTATGTCTCCCATGGTCCCCTTTAATAAAGTAACTTTATAAAATAAGATAAGTTAAATATTTAATTTAATCTTAATAACTTTGTGTTATTTAAAATAATTGCACCAGACCATTTAAATATTAAAATATGGATATCAACTGCTCCCACTAACATTACTAAAAATAGTAGGATTGACAATTGGCTCCGTCAGTGCTCAAAATTGACTTACTAAAAATAGTATGAAAGAAATCACTAAAAACACTCTATAAAAGGGTATTACACAACTCCCAACCACACCATGCTAGATAAACAGTTACCAAAGTTCCCTAACTATAACTCCATTAGCCTAATGGAACTGATGAATAGGCTAACTCTGCCAAACTGATGAATAGGCTAGGAAGGGGACATTACAGTCCGCCCTTTCCAAGATTGCTTATCCTCAAGCAATCTCAACTCTGGATGTTGTAGAATTTGCTCATTTTCTCACGTTGTATGCTCCATGGGCAAGTTTTTCCATTTGACTAAATACTCCTTAATAACCCTCTTTCGAAGAGTCCACTCTTTAGAATCTATAATGGCCTCTGGAATCAGAATCAACTTACCCTCCTCATCTAATGGTGGCAACTTTGATGAAGGAATCACATTGTGTCCTAGCACCTTCTTAAGCCTGGATACATGAAATACATTATGAACCCTACTCCCAGCTGGTAACTCAAGCTCATAGGCGACCTCCCCAATCCTCTTGGACACCCTGAAAGGACCGTAAAATTTGGGCTTAAGCTTCTCCGCACCACTCTTCTTGAGAGGAGACTATCTATAAGGCTGAAGCCTCAAATACACCATGTCTCCAACATCAAAACTATGCTCCACACGATGCTGATCGGCATATACCTTCTGCTGATTCTGAGTTTGTTGCAAGTTCTGCTTCAAATATTTCATAACATCTTTATTTTCCCTGTAACAAATCTCTAGCCTTAGGCACTCTACCAACCCCAGAAAGCAAATCCAAGAAGTTAGGTGCCTCATATCCATAAAGAGCCATGAAGGGTGACATCTTGATGGACATGTGATAAGTGGAATTATAGCAGTATTCACCAAGATGCAACCACTTAATCCAAGATCTTTGCTGCCTTGATACATAGTTCCTGAGATACCCTTCCACCCATTTGTTGACTATCTCTGTTTTCCCATCTGTTTGTGGGTGGTAGCTCGTGCTGGGAGTGGTTCTGTCCCACTCAACTTGAGTAGTTCTTGCCAAAAAAGATTTAGGAACTTGCTGTCCCTATCACTCACTATACTCTTGGGCATCCCATGCAATCTGAAAATCTCCCTAAAAAATAAATCAGCCAAGATCCTCTCCTTGTGAATGATCAACTCATTGAGCAATGTATACCTGTCATCGTTAATAGTGCTCTCTATGATTCCTGCTGCCCAAGAATCCTTAGCATACTCTGCTGAAATCAACTCCCTCCAATCAACAACAATCCTGAGAACATAGATGTGGCCTCTTGGAAAGTGCATCAGCAATTACATTCTTCTTCCCCTTGACATAAAACAATGTCGAAATCATATGCCTGTAGTCAACTAACCCACTTTTGTTGCCTATTGTTTAGATCCTTTTGGTTCATAAAGTATTTGATGCTATTATGGTCTGTTTTGATGATAAATCTGCCCCCTACTATGTATGGTTTGAATTTGGCCAATGCATGCATGATAGCCAACAACTCTCTATCATAGATAGAGTAGCTCTTCTCCACACCTCTTAGTTTCCTGCTCTCAAATGCTATGGGGTGCTTCTCCTGCATCAATATTGCCCCAATGCCCTCTCCTGAAGCATCACACTCCACCTCAAATGGTTTGGAGAAGTCTGGTATTGCCAATACTGGACATGAGTACATCAACTGCTTGAAATGCTCAAAACATTTATGTGCTGAATTGAACCATTCAAAAGCTCCCTTTTTTGTCAAATTTGTAAGTGGGGCTATAGTTTGTGAAAAACCTCTTACAAACCTCTTGTAAAACCCTCACAAACCAAAGAATCCCTTAAGTTGAGTGAGATTCGTAGGAGTAGGCCGGTCAACAATAGCCTTGATCTTCTTAGGATCAATTCTCACTCCCTCTACACTAATGATATGCCCAAGATAGAGAAGCTCTATCATGCCGAAATCGTAGTGGACTCCTTGGCGTACAAGGACTCTCTCCAATATGCTCAAGACCTCCTCAAGATGCCTCAAATGGTCCTCCCAAGTTTTACTGAATATCAGGATGTCATCAAAAAATATTAAAACAAATTTCCTCAACTGTTTCTTGAATCTATATCTATAATGGTATCGAGTGTGTCCTTCCGATCATAATACTTAGTATCTTTATGTAATGGTATCAAAGCTTGGGAAGTTTTATGATATCTTCTTACCAAAGGATATTTTTTTCCAACAAACATCATGTCTTTAATAAAAAATTAATGCATTTAGCTGGAAAAGTGGGGATTAAAAGAAAAGTATTTGAAATTAATGTTGTCTATCTAGATTTGTCCTACTTAAAATGCATAGGTGAACAATAAGTGTGTAGAGGGGCCCTCAATATTTTGTGTCTAGCATTGGAAGGAAACAAATAGAGACCGTCATTTAAATGCCTTTATGGAGTTTTGGGGATTTCAGAAGTTTTGTTGAAACTTTTGTGTAAGACACCGGGTTTGATCACACACAAATTAGTAATATGTTGGGCAAGAAAAACAATCTCAGTTATAATGAGTTTCCAGAACAGATTTAGCTTCAAGCTCAAATCTTGATGTAGCACATATAACACTGGGATCAATCTGTTTTGAAACAGTAAACTAACTCACAACATGTAGCAATCCACTGTATTGTGACACCAATAACACAGGAACTTGAACGAACTTAATTCTGGAAATTGATTTATTATAGTGAATGGATACAGGAGTATGTTCAACGCCAATGACAAGAACAATTATATTTAATTAGATAGTAACCAATGTAACACTTGTGACATACAAACTTATCGGCCTTGGTGGAAATCAAATCGCAACTTTAGATATGGAGGGGCTGATGAAATATGTTTCCTCAACGATCATTACTACATTGGAGATCCCCGATTATTGTTTGAAAATCCCGATCTAGGGTGGGAGAGCTGATCATGCGTGGGATACAATTGATGGCTTCCTTCGGGCAATGGTCGTGCCCAAGTATTGGCTATTTTTGATAGTTATTGCCACTCAGTGTGAAAGATGCGAATGAGAGGATCATATGCTCAGGTTTGATCAGCGATTGCACAATGACGACAAAACTGGTATGAAAGCACCCGTGCCTCGCGGGGTCTTGGACAACTGAGACGAAAGACGTAGATGTCTAGAATGCACTTAGCTTGATCCGTTGAAGTTGAGTGAGGCATCACACTGGAACACGGATGCCACTGGGAATAATACTATAAACACCCACCGATCCTCCCATCAACTTGCAAATATAATGCCACAATATCGTGGTAATCACCTGCCTCTCAGAAGACCTACACCTGTAATGAATAAACTCAAAGACTCGGAAGAATGCCGAACAAATGAATGCAAACTCAATGAATGCGAAAATGACAAACACGAATTGCACAGGTTGGAGGAATGTCCAGACCTATGTGCAACCAGTGAGGTGTTACATCCTCAATAAGTTCGCATGGAAGTAGATTCCAAATTCGTGATGCCCAACTCTAGTTATAGAACAAGTATATATAAGCAACTATACTACTCCCAGGAAATAGGTCGGCCTCAAGATTCAACACCTTCCTCAAAGGATGCCGGCCCCAAGAGATGTAAATTTAAATATTATTATTAGTAATTTAAATTTATATTATTATTTTTAATTTATATTATAAATATTATTATTATTTTAATATTATTATTAAATATAAAATGCAGATCCAGTGTTTAATTTCACTTTTGTATTTTCCCTCCAAAATCCGTTCAAGTAATTTTGGGGACATGACATTTTGCAAGAAATGGGATAAGCTTCAATTCTTGAGTAAAGTCTAGTAGGCACATTGAACTTTGCTAATCGAATCATTTTGGATGTTTTAGGATTTTAGAGGTTTTAAAGGATCTTGCACTTTTAGCATTTTTTCAAGAAAGGGAGATATTTACAATCATTCACATAATTCTTTGAGATTCCAAACTATTTAGTATTCAAGAGATTTTAAAGGGGCTGAGGTTTAACTGACAATTAACTTTTAAGGGCTTTCAAGAGTGGCATTAGACTCAATTTTTTTGTAGTTTTTTTGAAATATTTGGCATTTTACATTCTCACATGTTGTACCCAAACCAAATTTTTTGCTTCATTAAGGCATTTTGCTTAAAGAGTCTAAAATGATGTCAAAATACAAGTTTTTGGGCGGGTCAAGTATGGACTTTGGTTAGTGTCATGTTAGTCATCAACAACAACTGGTAAGTACCTGGAGGTCAGAACCTGAACTTGGGATCCAGAGCAGAACATGGATGATGGAGAAGCATTTCACGACTAGATTATACTCCTACAAGGTCAATTCAGTGGCCGGAGGAATGTTTTTCAGAGCAAAGACAGATGAAAATTTCTAGCAAAAAGTAGATCTGCGCCCCTGTAGCCCAGGGGCGCCCTTCTTTTTGGAGGCTCATATCTCATTGCATGTGCTTGCTAATGGATTCAATCTCTTCAGAATTAGCCCAGCTTTCCGACGAGCTATCGAGCGAAGACGTACATAGTGCAGAACTCCGGTTATCAAGGTCAGAAGTTGGAGGTACAAAGAGAGTACATGTCACAGAGATTGTCAAGTTGATGGTTTCTGCGCCCATGTAGCTCAGGGGTGACCTTGAATTTGATCTCCCAGATGGATGAATTTGTAGATAGGGTCTTCTTGAGATCTTTTCTGATCTAGTTTGGCTTTGCAACGCATCAATTCGCAAGGTGATCCGACATTCCAAGTGACCGTGATAGAGGTTCTATCGAGCATGTAAATCAGAGGATGGAGAAACGTGGCAATACACAGCTGCATATCTATAAGCCAGGGGCGCCCAGCCTTTAGGCCTGCCAGATGGGGTTTTTTGCCTTCATAGGCTTCACGAGACTTGTGTGCAATTACTCCAACTATCCAACGAGTCCAGCCGTCAGCCTTCGGGATTTGGCAAACGCTCGTGTGTGCGAGGTCAATGTGATAATGCTGAAAAGTGAAAGCAACTGAAAAATGGCTAAGGATGGGAAGTACACATCTCCTTGAAAAACGCGCCCTTCTCTTTGAGGTCTTAGAAGCAGTTTTCTTGCTTTGTCACCTCCAGAGACATCTCTTGTAAGTTGATCTAGCTACGCAGAGAGACGAACGGTGTGCGAATCGGAGCACTCCAGCTCTCGGTGTTAGGGGTCAATGTAATGTCCCCATTTTTAGCACTACACTTTCCAGTGACTGTTAGCCTATTCCCTGATGCTCGTAGGCTAGTCAGAGGCAGAATTAGGGTTCCCAGCTGCTTGGAGGTTTTCTTTGAGGATTTAGGGGTTTGCATGTTGGAGTTTTGCAATTTGGTCGCGTGATTCTTTCTGGGTTTTCAGAGAGCTTCGCGGTGGTATGACATGCAACTAGATCAGAGAACTTCTTTGGACTTACTATTTTTAGTAAGTTACGATGGTTGCATGTTGGAGTTTTATAGTTCGGATTCTGGATTCCTTCTGGGTTTTCAGAGAGCTTCACGACAGCGTGACATGCAACTGAATCAGAGGACTTTTCTGGACTTACTATTTTTAGTAAGTATGATGACTGCTCGGATTGTGGTTAAAATGAGTTTGGAACAACTTACTATTTTTAGCATTATGCTATTTTTAGCAGGGTCTCTACAGTTCGATTTAGTGGCTATTTCAGGCAGGGCAGTATATTCAGCCGGTCTCCAACATTTGAGGTGATTATTTTGGCAAGTTCGATATTTGATGGAAATATTATTTCAAGTGAGATATTCTTACTAAGGCTTGGTGGACGCCCAAATGGAGAGATAAGTTGGTTTATTAAAAAGAGCAAATTTTATAAGGTCTCTCACTTAAGTATTTTGGACGCCATACTTGGAGAAATATTTGAAAAGCATTTCACTTTATTAATTGGGGCGCCTAACATTCCTTTTATTGGCATTTTAAATAAAGTTTTATCCTCCTCATATTTGGACGCCAAGTTATGGAGAATGAAGTTTGAAATGAAAGGGAAATGTCAAAGTGAATTTGAATGTGAATCTCATGGGGGCAACCTAATTGGAGGGAAAGGAAATTTGAATTCAAGGTTGGAGAAAGTTATAAATAAGAGGCTTTGCTCTTCTTTTCAGCATCTTATGTTTTACAGTATTGTTATGCTGCCGGAATGGTGTTAGAGTTGCTTCGAGGGATGCATACCTCCTAGTCGGCTTAACTTCTTGCTTGAAAGATAGCAACTAGTTGAGATTTGGCTGTTCTTAATCCTCAAGAACAGATTGAGTACTTTGCAGTTGAAGTTTCTTGTGTTTTGCCAGTTTTTGGAGTTGCTGGTTCGGTATTGCTGATTGACGTTTTTGCTCATATGTCTTTGAATGATTTTTATCTGGTTATGGGTATTTGATCATTGTGTTTTATAGCCTTGGGCGCCCCTCTTTGTTGATTTTCAGATTTTATTATCAAGTGTGTGAATTTTAAGAAGAAATCACCCTTCTTGGAGGTTGTATCATGTTGGAGGTGCTTTGGAATGTGTGCAAAAATAAATAATGAGTTTTGGTTGCAGTTTGTTGCTTGAGGTTTGGGCGCCTACTTGCTAGAGATCATTTGGTTTTGGTTTGGTGTCATTTGAGTTGGTTTTGAGCAAGTTCATTGCATTTTAGTGGTTTGTTGAGTTGCTGATTTGTGCCCTTTAGTTGCTGGTCTATCAGAAATCAGATTGTAGGAGTTGTCCTTGGAGTTGGAATTTTAGTGTGGATGAGTCAATTGAGGATAGGAGAGACATATTCTATGATTGCAGCATTGAGTTCTTAAAAACTTTGTATTGGCAGGAGTTATATCATTTTGTAATGCTGAACAGTAGTACTATCAGCTATCTCATTATCTTGCTCATTTCACTGCTTTCCCACGCTTGTGGAAGAGACTGGTCATGCTCAGTCTATATTGTATTGCATTTGCATATTGCTGATCGGCTGAGCCGTCAACACACTCCTGCTGATTAAGTGGTCGAGTTGCATATTTAATTTCAGCATTGTACTTCTCTTTCCAGTCCTCCCGCTGAATAAGTGGTTGAGTTGATTGTTACTTTCAACAATGTAATTTCTATCTTTCCAGTCCTCCCGTTGAATAAGTGGTTGAGTGATTGCACTTCCTTTCTGTTACTTTCAGCAAGCTTCAGTTATTCTAACGACCCCCTTTCGTGTATGCTCTCAACCTTGCCCGCATTGGGATCTGGGTTGATCAGAGGAGAGGGTTACATTCAACTGGTTTATATTTGCACTAATGCTAATGGGTGAATTTAGCTATGTAATAAAATGAAAAAATTGGCTGGTATATTTCAGTCAAAATGTGGCCTCTGGATGAAAGTTACACTTTTGACAAAATGGTGTGTGCGCCTTCACAAGTCAGGGGCGCCCTTCTTTTTGGGGTTCTTACCTTACATACAATCATTGGATGCGGAATGCTTTCAGTCACGTAATGAACCTATCATCCAGTTAGCAAGGTTCATCATTCACCGGTAATGGTAGTTTGAAGCGTTAGAATGGCAAAACAGAGAAATGGCTAAGTCTGGAATCATTGCATCAATTTAATCAAAGGCGCCTAATTGTCTGAAGTGTCAAACGTTGATTTTAGCAGTTGCAGTTCCCAACAAACATTTCATCCTCGCTATGCAGGCTTCGCAGTGGTTATCTCATATCAGTCACAGGTTCACTCAGTCATCTGGAAATCAGAGCTGAACATGGTCAACTGTAACTTTGCAGTTAGCTATAAAATAGGAGATAGTAAAAAATCCAATAACTCTTGCAAATGGATGCCTAGAAGGTCAAATTTGGACTTTCTGGAATCAGTGAAGTTTGCCGAGCACATCTAGATGCTATAAATTTTTTGCTAAATGATTAAAATAATATTTTAATATTTGTTTTGCATGCAAAGTGTTAAAAGGCAATTTTCTTCAATGATTTATTATTGGCGCCTCTTTAATGCTAAGTCTTGAGTTCGCATGCTAAAACAATATTATTTTAATTCTCGAGACTCAAAGTCAGTGGCAGTTCAGTTGGTGGAGGGCCAATCAAATTCTTTCCTTCAGAGTCAGGGTTTTCAAAGCTTGCAGCCTTGCTTTTGTGGGACGATTTTGTCTATTTATTGCAAGTATGGCGCCATTTCTCACTCATCCAGCTTAGAGAATTTGAATTTCTTCAAGAGATTGGCGAATTTTCATCTGACAATCAAGTTCGAAGGCAGTAAAAACATTCTTTTGCAGGTACAAGTCCAGATTCAACAACAAAATTCCAAACAAGGTGGTGATTTTGACAGAAGAAGACAAAAAAAAAAAAAACTAAAAAACGTCTTTCTTCTTTTCTAAATTCTTCCATTTTCTCGTCTAAAATTCTCTCACATGTTTGAAGAATTGGAAATTTTTGACAAAACAAAACAACTGGATTGATTCAAAACAATTTCCTCAGACAAACCCATGTGCTAGAATTTTTCAGGAAAATTTGTTCCAGTGCATCAGTTATTGAGGCTCTAATTTTCTTAACTGAAATTCCTTTGCATAGCTGAGTAGAAGTCAAATTTTTACATTTCTGACGTTTGGGGTTGTCTTGGAATCATTTTTTGAGCAAAACCCATATCTCAGAATTTTCTATAAAAATTTACCTTCGACGAGCTATTTTTAGCTTTCCAGAAAACTTGTCAGAATATAGCCGTGTTCACAGTCAACAGGCGAGTTTTCCAGAATGCAATTCACTCAGCTCGAATTCAAGACCAAGTCAGTCTTGACTCATGACTTCATTGGGATAGTTGATACGAATCTACATAAGGTGTTTCCAGAAGCAGTTTTAGATCCACTCAAGATCAGAGATTCGATAATCCAGAACATTCAACAGTCCGAGTTACTTGAGGCCGCTTCCATACCTTTCTCAGTTCATTGCGTAGAATTCGTAATGTCTTGTATTAAGCATTACAATTCTACTGCACGAGAGATACAGTCAGTAGTTGGGCGTGTTATTTGTAGTCTCAAACCCTTGGATATCGAGGGAAGTCTAGGTATTCCTCAACATCCAGATGGTCTAGTCATTTCTGTGAGTCAGAGTGAGCAAGCATTCAATGCTGAATTGGATAAGTGTCAGAGTAAGATGACAGAAAGGTGGTTGAAACAGAAAAAGACCAAGTTGCCAAACAATGTGGGTCGTGGTGAATACAAAGATGAGTATGCAATTTTGATAACACTTCTCAATCGTGTCTCAGGTCATGCAGATGCAAATAAATTTCACCCATGGATGTATTATATCATTGGTCGAATTATCTTTGTGCAAGAGCATTATGATTGGGCATCCTTCATCAGCGATGCTATTCATGAAGAAATCATCGGTTTCCTAGTTGCACACCAGTTTCATATGTGTTCCTACCTCGTGTACTTGATCGCCTATCAGGGTCAATTTAGAGGGTTGAACATGGTGGGCATACTCAGTGCACAAAAAGTCTATCGTTATTATGATCAGCTCGAGTTCACGAAGGCTGAAAGACATTTCAAGCGTGTGCAGGAGGCTTTCTTGACATATACAGTGAGAAACTTGGACTAGGAGTTGCACGTTCGTATCTCAGCAGTTGCCAGAGCAGCAATGGAAGATTGGGTGGATTGGTTCATTCAGTTCCCTACATACACCTACATCCGTGTCTATGGATACACAGGAAATCTAACTATGCTTCCACGCTATCCTTCGGATAAGACAGTGTTCATGGAGTTCCTGAGGCAACTGTATGAGGTTCACAAACTTTTGTGCCACAAGCGTAAACAGGCCGCCAACTTTCCAATGCAGTGCAAAATATATTGGTGCAAGACAACAATTGATGCTAAAGTTGCAGGGCAGGAGTTAGAGAATTGCAAACTCAAGTACCTGGTTGACACATGCACATATGATTCTTGGGGTCATTACACAACACGCCTTGGTAGTCGCTCTTATCACAAACCTACAATGGAGGACTACTGGGTGAATTGCGAGGATGACTTTGAGGTACGCAGACACAGCTACAACAGGTTCTCTCTTCCGTAGATATCTGTCTTCTTGGCATAAGAGGTGGAAGGTTTGACAGAGGATGAGGGAGATGCACTTCCTCAATTTTACAGAGAACAGGTTGATGTGCAACCACTGTCGACAATTGATTGGTACGCCAAAGAATACTCATCAGTGAAGGAGAGGTCGAGCAGGGTTATTCAGAATAGTATGCTTTATCTCGAAAGCAAGAGGACTAGGAGGGTAACTATGCCTAGAGCAAAGCCGCCACCAGTGGGAGTTTCACTACCTTCCTCATCTAAACCCAAGCAGAAGAAGAGGAGTAATCCTCCTAAGAAGAATCCAATGCCGAATAATTCAAAAGGAAAGGCATGTATTGCTGATTCGCATGTAGAGCCTGTCAAAGAAGTAGTTCAGAGTTCACCACAACCTGAGGTTCAGCCACATATGCCATCACCAACACCAGAGCAACCTCCAATTCCAATTAACATCGATTTGGACTTGGACTCACCACCTTGGACTGATACCTCTACGCATTCACTTTCGTCAGAGCCGCCCATTACTAGTACAGATCATTCCAGTGGGATTAGTCGGGATTCATCTTGGCTTGAGAGTCAACTGGGAAGAAAGAGGAGACAACCATCTTATGTGCTTGATCATTCAGATTTCGATCATGCTTATCAAGATGCACCTGACAAGAGGATCAAGAAACAGGTTCACATTGAGAGGAATGCGGGTAAGGAGATCATCATTGAGATTGCCGCACCTCCAGAGGATAAGAGTCTGAACGAGATGGAAGCTCAGGACTTCAAAGTGATCACAGTCAACTTTGGTAGAAGTACTCGCCAAACGGAGATTGATCTCCTATAGGTTGCTATAGATAGTGCAAGGGATAGAATGGTGAAGGATGGAGAAGATAAGTTAGCCCTCAAGGCTGAAATACCACAGCTTCGCCAGTATATTTCTAGCCTTGTGCATAGAACAGGAAATGCTGTCACCGCATTCCCACTGATGTTAGAATCGCCAGCAGAACAGGGTCAGCTTGATCACTTGGTTGCATATGGCAAGCAGTTAGATGAGTGGGAGGAGGAGTTTGTTACTAGAGGCCGCCTTGTACTTTCAGAGTTATACCAGTTGCGGTACAATGCACGTGAGCTCCGTCTACAACTTCAGGATGAGGAGCGTGACTTGGCTATTAGTAGACCTAGGGATGAGATCTTGATTGCTAACGTGGGGATGTCATATGAATTAGTCACATATGCAAACGATAAAGAGGCTGTCTACACTTGGAGGACACAGTTGATCTTCAAGTCAAAGATAGAAGAAACGATAGCATCAGAATTGGTTGAGAGCAGAGATCACGTCACCAGTGCACTCCATTATGTGAGAAACTTTGTGTCTCAATTACCATGCCAGTATCAGCGTGTGGGTGGTGACTATGTTGAGCTTGCTGACGTTTAGTTAGAGCTCCAAGTACTCATTCACGGTATTTTCAGTGGGGAGACCATTGGCTGTAAGATGAATCAGCTTACAGTCATGTCAGCATTGTTTGATGAGGCAACTAGGAGTAGGCGAGTTGTATCCAGAGAAGAATGTGCCAATGTGCACGGACTGATTCGGGAGATTTCCGCTTAGTTGGCGGGATTAGTCAACAACCTAGTGATGGGTTGATTGCTCGAGATCAGGGCCAGTAGACTTCAGTTCCAGCCTTTCAGGATAGACTTCATGCACGATAGTTAACTTGACGCTTCTTTCCAAGTTAACTCGCTTTCTCACATCTCACGCATGTCTATCTTGGAAGTATCTACATTCACTTGGAGTTTCTTTTCTAGGTTTTTTACGTTAACTGATGGTAGTTTTCTAGTTAACTTGCTCTCAATAAGGATGTGCATGCTTGCACATTGTCCACTTAGATTAGATGTTTCGGTTAACTGATGGTAGCTTGCCAGTTAACTGTATAGTTTCCATTATTAGGGTTTAGTAATAAAATCTTGCATGCATTGTAGGACTGTAGTTGACTCAAGGTGATTTTAGGGTTGCCTACACCTTTGATGTCTATAAATAAGAGCTTTCAGCTCATTTGTAAATAACTTTTGCTCGAGAGAGTAATATATGCTGTGCCTACCTTGCCTGTAATATTGCTTATTTTGTATCTGTTCACGAGCATTTATTATGATAATGAATTGTTATGCCACTTGGGTTTCATGCAATTATTATGGTGAATGCTTACCTTAGTTAAATATAGTGGCTAGTTTGATCGTAGATTGTATGCGTGTCTCGCCTATGCAATTTACTGTCCTAGTCGGCTATCTTTTATGTTTTGTTATCAATAAGCCTATTCAAATTGAGCAAATTGTTGTGCCACCTTGCCTTCATGTTGTGAGTCTGTACCCGGTTTATCGTGTAAAACCATTCTTGCTCCTTTTCCTCATGCTCTGTTTTCTTGAGGAAATTGGATAGATTAAAGTATTTAGTTTTAGTTGTTGTTGAGACCTGCGAAACTAGAGAAAACCCTTAGCTGCAACGTCCTTGGTTTCCTTAACCTTGTGCCTCTTCCAGCTGAGTCGAAAAAGATAGGTTTAGATTACTTTACTTTTAGAACATATACCAGCAAAAGAGGTAGCTTCCCCTCCTAATTTGAAGAGCACTCATCACGTAGTGTGCATAGCTGTCCGTACAAACTTACACTCCAGAGGTGTTAGTTATTACGCCAACATGACACTTGATCTTTGAATTTTTCCAATGTTGTACTTAGATTCTGAGGTTCTGAACAACTATGGAGTTTTGGGAATGTAATATCCCTAGGGTTACTTACTCATCACCAGATATAATTAATAAGCAAATCAAACGTTGCAGCTCTGATATATATTTTTTTATATATTAGGGATTTCATTCACATGAGTAGTGAGTGCATAAAACCAGAGTATGAATCATAACTGGATTGCTAGGTTTGGAAAAAGGTTAATACAGTGCTGGTTAGTGTTCAACTGAAAATTACAATTTCAGTCCTTTCCAAATGATCAGAAATCATGTATACAAAGATAGTTTCAAAATACCAGATATGCCCAAATCTGAGAATTGATATTGTTGTATGAATTTTCCAGACCTGGAATGTAAGCTGATTTTACCCTTGTCAACTCAATTCTCTTATTGCTGACAACATATTCACAGTTTACTAGAGTTCATAACAATCAGTTGGTACAATCAATAGTTATCATCACTGACTCAGACCCACAACAATTTATTTGGATCAGGCAATTTTCATATGCAGAGAACAGCAATATAGAAGTATTCGGAAATAATATATGGGAAGTGTAATAGCAGTTTGTAATAGCAGTTTGACCAGGCATCTTCCTGTGATGATGTGCTTCCGTTTCTCCTAATGGTCCTTTTACTTCAACTGGTTAGCACCATGTTTGAATAGGAGTAGTTCACCTATGCAAAATGGACACTCAGAGAATATAATTGAGCGGATCTGAAAATGTTCCTCTTGCACACTTCTGCTGCCCTATGGATGTGGTGATGAAGATTTGTAAACCAATGTCTTCAGTGCACTGCCTAGGTTGATCTCAAATTCCATGATTTGGATTGGTAGATTCTTGTGGTCCCAACACAGTTCTAGTGAATAAGTGCTAGGGTTATTTCTGATCTTTTGTGCCCTATGACTTCCTGCACTTTGCCTTAACCCTTGATGGTGCTCTGTCCTGTAACACCAAAATTAAAGTAGTTAACTTTGCCTACAAATTCTGGGTGAAGTTGCCAATGGGCAAGGAAGGGATTTCGTCCTACTTCACGTGAGCAAGCCTAGAGGTTTTCGTCTCTGCTATTGCTTGTGTGAAAATCAGATGAAAAATGTCCAAAATATCCTATATGAAGATGATAAATGATTCCAAAATGCCTTACTTAAATACCAAATTGAGATAGGACTCAAAGGCCCCAGGTTGGTGTAGACTTGATTTATAAATTTATATATATATTATTTATTAATTTATTATTTATATTAATTAATATCTAAGTTGTTGGTTCTGGTATGGGAACTGGCACGGGTACAAAATATGAGTATGTTGGTACAGCGATTTTTTTTCCTTGGGTACGATACGTTTGGGTATGGCTGTATATATATATATATACATATATATGCAAAAAAATTAAAAAATATACAAAATTGTAAATACATTTGATAGTATGAACCATAGATTACATACTCTCCGATTACTCTCCTAGTAGCCGAGTAATCTCCAAAAAGATTGCATGCCGAGTAATTTCTGCTCTTACTCTCAGGCAATATGTAGATGGATTTTCTCCCGTCACATTATCGAGTAATTGCCAGTAGCTCGCAAAAAACCCACAAACTTGGCAAGTTTGTGTGTGTATAAATATATCTATGTGTGTATATGCATGCAAACTTGGCATCCTGTGTATGTTTATAGATATGTATGTGTGCACAGTGCAATCCTGAGTATACACATACATAAATATCCACACACATTTGCCGAGTTTTTCCTGAGTCAAATTTTTTGGGCTTGCCGAGTACTCTCCGATTCCAAGTATGTAAACTATGGTATGAACTATACTTCATCAATAGTCATCATCATTAAATCTAAAATCATTGATCAATGCTAGTGATAAAGATAAATGCCAATTGATAGCTCAAAATTCCAATATATATGCCATACTCATATCATATATGTCTCTCTAGTCATGATTCAAATGAAGATCATTACAATTATTCATCAATCATCAAAAGGATCTAGATCACATTCATCATTTGGTTCAACATCATTTGAACCACAAGTAAATGCTTTGCTACTTGCAGTAGGTGCATCATGTGCAAGAGTCTCATCATCATCATCATCATCATCATCATCATCATCATCTATAGTGACTCTAGCAAGCTCTGCAATAGATGCATCCAAGTTGGCACACTCGGGGGCTATGTCCCAATTCTTCATTGAACCATCCTTGTGCTCATCTTGCTTATGTGATGGAAGACGCAAGTTGGAATGGACATAAACCAAGTCCTCTGCTTTTTTTGCGGCCAACCGATTATGCTTCAGTGAGTGGATATAGGAGTATGTACTCCAATTCCATTCAGCCAAAGAACTTGTAACCTATTGAAATTGGAGAGAAAACCAAAATAACTTAAAAATAAAATATGCAAAATAAATTAAAGAGTGGTAAGTACTAAACTTAAAGTCTACAATACAAATGCTAAATAATAAAAAATAAAAAATGCTTACTTGTGATAGAATCTTGACTGCAAGAGGTTGGAGGAACATAAAATCTTGCCCATGGAGATACCACCATGTACGAGCATCTACATTGTATTGGTCTTGAAGAGCACAAAGACTATGATTTCGTCCTGAGATAAACAAGCCAAACTATTTCCTAACATTTTCCACCACTTCTGGATCTAAGAAGAGTCTTTTGAATGCTCGCTTGTACCCATTAGCAACTTCACTATCTCTATATGGTGGAGTTCTCCTTGGTAAAGCAAGTATCTGTGCACTATAGTATTTGGGAGACAATGCATATGCAAGGAGATGCAATGGTGTGTTCATCTTGTCCCAATGGTGATGAATGATTTTTTCAACTCTATGAAAAAATGTTTCTTGGGGGTCATTCTCTTTTTCTGCTATTATCACCTTTATTTTTTCTATCATGGAGTTGATGCCATCATAGATTTCCCCCAAACATGGTCAATCTTGTTAGTGTTTCTTAGATCAGATTAATCAATTGAATGCACTTAAAATATTGCAACACATACAACAATAAACACAGCAAGATACCTTGGGAAAACCCTCCTCTTGAGGGAGAAAAACCCAGCAAATGATTCTCTTAGATAAAGTAGAACAAGAGCAGAAATCTGCTTACAACTTAGGCCCAACAATGGCCAATAATTGATACAATGAAATCGCACCTCTCCTAGATGCAAGATATACAAATGAATGAGATCTTCCTTGAATTCAAACTGCTGCTATGAAGGTGCAAACTTCTGCTCTAATTGCGAATTTACTTGATGAACTTGAATGATAATAATGACAAGACCGACCTTGTATATATACAATTTAGGCGCCTCTTCAACTTAGGTCGGCCCTCTATAAAGAAACATAATAAATGATAATTACAAGTAAGGTCGGCCCAAGCAACAAGCAATACATGCGAACCATTAGGGTCGGCCCTTTATGTTTGACAATTATTATTAACATAAATTAAATAGCCGAATGGCTACCATTTAATTTATGCTTCCTTCTTGAGGCGTGTGCAATGAAGTGCAGCCCTAAGCTGCTATAACATCAACAAATCTGTACCAGCAAACCTGATCATACTCATGATAGGCTTGGTGAATCTCAAGACATAGTCCACACGAGCCCACCAATCGTCATCTAGGATCAATGACTTGACCTTCTAGGCCCTCTCTGAACTTGATGTCCTCCAAATACTCCATTGGTTGCTAATAACCATGGCACTGAATGCTTCTCGCACCTTCACAAGTCGTCTCAAAACGATTGTGTGTGATGCAAATCGGGTCTCAACAACCTAGGATCATGTAAAACATAAGTTAATTACACATTACAATATAAATCCATAAAATAAAAAAATAAATTATATAATTGATAATTAAATTAAATTTACCTTCAACAATTCCAATCTTGAGAAAGTCCTAAAGATGCTTTGTGACATATGGTGGTTTGTCACAAACATTTGGATCTCCTCAGCCTCTTGGTATATATCTTTCACCCACACTATTTGAGTGCCAATTGCTTGCATCACCAAGTTAAGGGAGTGTACAGTGCATGGTGTCCAAAAAATGTGTTCATACCTTTGCTCAACCAAAATACTTGCAGCCCTGCAATTTTTTGCATTGTTTGTAATGACTTGAACAACATTTTCAAGACCCACCATCTCTATGGACTCAATGAGGACTTTTGAAATGAATTCTGCATCCTTGATTTGCCCCTCACAATCAATTGCCTTAAAAAACACAGCCCCTTTGGGGGACACTGCAATAACATTTATCAAAGGTCAATTTTTGCAATCTTTCCGTCCATTGGAAACAATAGACATTCCTGTTTCAATCCAAGAATCCCTAATTGGTTTGAGTGATGTCTACATGATTTTTTTCTTTTCCTAATAAGGTGGTGTGTGCCTTTTCATACCTACGACCTTTGAAACCAAAAGGTGCAGTATTGATTGCCTACACCATATCACGCAAATATGGTGATCTCACCAAGTTGAAAGGAAGACCATTGGCATAAATGCAACATGCTATTTTTTCCTTTGCAATGTCTCTTGCTTCATTTTGAAATGCCCTATCCAATGGGCCTCTTTTGTGGGAAGGAGTGGGGTCTTCTACTTTGATAGAGGGTGTCTCAAAGAAAGGATGTTGAGAGGCCGATACTGAATCTGTAGGTGAAGTCATTGTTCTCTTTGCTAAAGGATGATTTTTTAATTTTGCTCTTTCATACATAACATCAACTTCTTCTTGTTCTTTAATGTATGCCATAATTTTTTCCTTTGGCAACCCCTTCTTAGTTGGCACTGCGCATACTCTAATCCCTTTCCCACCTTGTGCACATAAGTGAGCTTTCATTCGACTATATGAGCTCTTAAATTGGACTCCACACTCACCACAATTCCAAACAAATGCCCCACCTCTTGGAAGTTGTTCAAGCATTGTAACATGATTCCTTAAAGGAGATGCTTGATCAATTTTAAATTTTTGGTTTTTATCAACACCCACTGAACTTGAACTTGTAGCCATTTAAAGTAGTTTGCAATTTGATTTTGCTGTTATAAGAAATATAAAATATTGAAACAAATTACAAAATGAACACCAAAACACATTGAAACAAATAGCAAAACTTATTTCTTCTTTTCTAAAAGAAATTATAAAAAAAAAACTTATAAAAAATCTTCAAAAACTTGAAAAAAGTCTTCAAAAACTTGAAAGAATCCATCAAAAACTTGAAAGAATGAGTTAAAATGCATACCTTAGGTGATTAGATCTCCTTTGTGCAAGCTATCCTCGATTACTTTTGCACTTGATTGATCTCCTTCAAAAAACTAGCAACCTTCAAAATGAGAAAAATGGAGGGCAAATATGTTTGTTAGAGCAATGAAATGTTGAATGGAGTGATGAATGCATATTATGGAGGCATTTTAGGGTTTTTAGAGCACTTTAGTTGCTTTAAAAAATGTTTTTTTGTCACTTTTTGGCGGCCAAAGTCTGCGGGAGTGTTTGGATTATCCTGGGAACATTTGGGAGTGCCCAGGCGCTCCCAGACGCGCCCCAACCCGCTCCAGTATCCAAACAGTGGATATGCAGGCCAAAACACAAGAACCCGGTAACATAGATTAATATAACCTTATATTTGTTGTGGTGTTTAGAAACACCTTTCTTTAAGAATAGTGGCATTGGAGGCTGATGTATCTTGAAAGGGACATGACAGGGAATTTTAGACCTTACCACCTTATATGTTTTTGACATTCCAAAACATATGGCTTTGAATTTCTGAAATTATGGACTTGAATATTAATGATTTTGAAAATTCGAGATTTCAGAGAATTTACCAACCTAAATTCATTTGTCACTCTTGCACCTAGAATTCAAAAATTGCACACTTGAGGTCCTCAGGAATTTTTTGTTTCTGATGGCCTAGAAAATAAGCTTGAGACACTCATAAAAGTGGCCAAAGCCAGGAAAATCCCCATATATGTAAGCCATATGAACAAGTTGTTTTTGGCATCCCATAGAAGACAACAAAAATGTTCCAAATATGATATTTTATATTTCATTTTGAAGCATTTTTACCACTGAAACATAACTATAAACTAACTGCTGCCTAGTACATCAAGGATTAAAGCCACACTAAAGAACTAGCAGAAACAGAGACAGCTGCAGTAGAAAAGATTAATGGTCTGGGTTAGGCCCGCACTTCCTGATCCCTTATTGCTAATCAACCACTGTTCTGCACCCTTGCTTGTTCACCATCTCCGTGCTGATCCCCAAAATAGTTGCTCAAATATCTGCTTTCTGTAGTCAAACGACAACCTACAAAAAGGACTTAGCAGTCTAACTGAAGATTTCTGTCATTGACTGAGCAGCACCCATCAAAAACAGCTGCTTAAATATCTGCTCTCTGAAATCAAATTGCAGCTTACAGAAAGAACTTGTGGTCTAACAAAAAATTTCTGTCATTGGTATAGTGCCACCCATCAAAAACCTTCAGAAGCGTGATTAGGGCTTAGGAAATGTTGAATTAAGGCTCTGCATAGATTATAGAGAAAAGACCAGGACTCCTCATAATAACAGTTAAAATGTTAAACATGATGAAATCTTGCAAACGTAGACAAAATGATATTCTTTCATAAAAAGGTAGTCAAGTTTTTCATACCAAAATTTGAACCTAACTATATCATTGAAGACAGCTAAGTGCCATCTTTTTGTGGTTTACTTGAAGATAGCTAACCTATCTTAAAGTGATTAAAGGGTAATATTAAAGTGGCCTAATATAGGATGGAATCTCAACATGAGTAAAACCGAGACAACAGAAAATTTGAGGAAGGCGATTAAATTTTCTTGACTTGGACTTGGCAGATCAAATTATTTTGACAGCAAAAATTCGGCAACTTAAAAAATTACTTAAATTTCTTAATTTTTTTAATACAAAATATAGTTATTAAAAATAGCAAATGAGTTTGCAAAGTGTTGGGGAAGTGTTTTCTGTGGGAGTAAATGGTGACTCCCCAACACCCCCAGGAACAGTTGCTAGACCAAAATATCTTCCACGAGAGAGAATGGTTAAAAAACTTGCTTCAACAATGCAAGATTGAATAATGGTTGAATATGCTTGAATGTAAATGTACATGAGATGCCTTGCTTATAAAGGCAAGGTAGAGAGATAGGATTAGACAAGATCATGACAAGTGTCTTAATCCTATTACATGAGACAACTAACAAACTAACTACCTAGGAATCAAGCAATACTAGCTAGATAAGATAAGTTCTTAAAAAACCAACTAAGACTTCTAGAAAGAATCTTATATCCTAAGTAAACTTAACATGTGAATATGCTCCCTAATTACCTAGTGAGTGAATTAGCTAGGTACAAGATATTTATTCACACCAATACCCCCCCTTAAGTGCAACTTAGGGAGAAGATTATTATGCACACTATGCAAAGATGAAGATGACTATGGGTTCTAGCTACTAGGTCATGTTAGGTACCCATTTACAATGCAAATGCAAATGAAAATGCAATCAATCTCTCACAAGCGAAGAAAAGGAGAAAACCCAATGGGACAAAACCCCTCTCCAAAAGAGAGAAAACAAAACTAACATGATGTATGGAGGACTCAATGATACCCCCCAAGGACTACATCCATCATGTATAGACAATCAATGAGCCCCCCATGAGAGGGAAAATGAGAGACAAGATATCCCCCCACAATATATGATCACCTGCAAGTATGGTTAATGTCTGAAGACAAAACATAATCCAATGCCTACAAACAATGTTTCCCCCCTTGGGAAGAAGGTACACCAAGTACAAATGCAAGAATGCTTCCCATTTTGAATAGGAATTAGGAGGAATCCATATGTATGAAGATCGTGTCTTTGAAATCTGCTCATGTGTTGCCAAGTTCTTGGATGATGAAGATGATGCCACAATCCAATCACGTACATGCCCAACCACAACAGACTGTGACAAACCAGGAACAAGTGGAAATTGATCTCGAACAAACTCTGAAGATGAATATGAAGTGACAATAGTTGATCCATGACTGTCATCAAATATGAGAGATAGACCCTCAAATTGGTCCTCCAAATTTGAAGTGTGAGACTCCACAAACAAAGAAGCAATGTTTGTCAAATAGGAATCCCAATCAAGAAGACTATCAGATACCTGTTGCAATGAATCACTAGTACTCAATGACTCATCAACAAAAGATGAAGATGTGATCTCAACTAGAGAAGTAGGAGCAGCAAGAGAAGTCTTTGGATCATCAAGACACGCAAGTTTTGCATCATATTCAAACTCCTCTAAGGTCTCATCATCATAAGGTACATTGTCAACATCATCAAGTGGAATGAGGCAATCTGAAGTAGGATCATCTGGGAATGGAGGCTTGTGTGGATCTCCAAATATCTCCCAAACTTTTGTCCAAACTGTGCGAGGGCATGAAATTTCTGAGAATATCTGATGATAAGTCTCATTGAGGATGCTTGCACTGAAACTAGAACCAATCAATCCTATGATATGATCATTCTTATTACCCCAAACATACTTCCTATATGTTGTTTCTGGTTTAGGAATGAGTCCATAAAGACGTGGCAAAATTTTTAGCCACTTACAATGTGTTATGATGCTTTTTTGCCATGACTTATAATTATCCCTAGTCAATGTTGATGTTTTGCAGCGTCTGGATTATACTTCCAGCCTTGCACGATTTTCAAGAAGAGATTGAAAAATTGAATGTAGCCTTATGGCTATTCAATTTTATACATATGGCTATTCAATTTTATACTTGAGAGGAGGCCGACTTTATGTAAAATAATCAATGATCATTATCATGAGCTTTGGGCCGACCTTCTTTGACATTATTTTGTAATTTATTATTTTTTCAAGGGATGCCGACCTCCTTGAAGAGTCACCTCATTTTGTATAAATACAAGGTGATGTTTGTTCATTTAGTGGATGAAGTTCATTCATCATAATTTGCATATCTAGAAGGAGTTTGCATTTTCGACAGATCATCAATTTGTAGCAGCAGATCGACTTTAAGGAGAATTATATTCATTTGTATATTGCATCTAGGAAAGGTGCTATTATTCTTTGTATCAAATTCGGCCAGTGTTGGGCCTGACTTGTAAAGCAGATCTCTGCTCTTATTTATTGAATATATATGAGATATATTCTTGCTGGGTTTTTCTCCCTCGAGTAGGAGGGTTTTCCTAGGGTATCTTGTGGTGTTCATTGTCTTATGTGTTTTATTTTCTGATTGCTTTCATTTCTGATCCTAAAACTAACAGTCAAAACTATTACAAAAGGATGAGTTGAATAACCCATGATTACAATGATAATACATTTCTCAACTGATACAATATGAGATCAACATATACGATACAACTGAAATGAAGTACAATGATCAAATCAACACTTTCCCAACTGCCAAAATATCCAAGTATGCTTCAATAGAGCCTTCGGGAAAAATCTGAAAGCACAATATATCTGGGACACAAAATAGAAAAAGTGCATGGATGGTTGGATATAGCTCCTCAATACCTTTCCAACGCCGCAAGAATCACGAAAAACATAGATCGTGGCAAGAAGTTACGAGCTCAGGAGCCAAAAATGAAGATCTGACTTCAATTAGCATAAACTGGCACCAAACAGCAAAATTTATGAAAAATAATTATACCATTGGAAAATTGAGCTCTTCAGCTTTTCGACAATATTTCGTTTCGAAAATTTCGCCTCCATATGAGCAAGTTATGAAAAAATGAAAAAAAGGCTATTTTTGGGCACAAAGAGGGCAAAACCTAGGCTGGTCAAGACTAATTCGGCTCCATAATGGTCGACTTTTATGAATCAAGGCAAGGTTTTAATATTTTAAAGGACCCTCCATAATAATCGGCTTTTTATTTTTAAAAGCAAAGTCTTAAAACTTTAAAGAATGTCAAAAATAATGGATAGGTCGGCTTTGTAATGTGAAAACAAAACTTTAGATTATAAAAGCTTGCCGATAAAGTCTTGACAACGGATATTAAAAAGAATAAAACCTGTGGTTAATAAGAATAGACAATGTAGTATTAATGATTGCCAAAGTACCATCCAACGGCGACAAGGTACGATGATGTGATAACAATTACGTAGACCTGTACAAATATGCTGATTCTAGGAATATTCCACCGACCCAAAAAATAAAATCCGCAAACATATAATATTTAGCTTGAATTTTGCCCCAAACTATATAAAGAATGCTCAGAATTTTAAAGAAAATTTTTAGAATTTTTTTAATTTATTTTTTCTGCGAAAATAGAATTGACAACCTGGGGGGTTGTATGGCTTGTCCAAGCAAATTTTTTTTGCCTCAAAAACAAATGTTACCGAAAATGGATGAATTTATAGTCAAAATTCGTCTGCGCAGCCTTCTGAATTATGGTGATGCAGATTTGGGGCCCAAAGTGTTTCAAAATTTTAGTGACCTCTCGGATCAACTACTCTTCACACTTTTTCAAATCCTTCATAGATTAGCCAAAACATAACCAAATTTGACGAAACGAAAGGAAAACCTGACTTTCTTTGACGCCTTGGATTCAACTGCGAGGTCCTTAAAACCCCATAATGCACCCAACAAAATATTCAAGCCAACATCAAACCCTCAGATCTAGGAAGGAATCTGCAACACCTGAAGCTTTGATACCATGTGGGGGTAAATGGTGACTCCCCAACACCCCCAGGAATAGTTGCTAGACCAAAATATCTTTCACAAGAGAGAGAATGGCAAAAAAACTTGCTTCAACAATGCAAGATTGAATAATGGTTGAATATGCTTGAATGCAAATGTACATGAGATGCCTTGCTTATAAAGGTAAGGTAGAGAGATAGGATTAGACAAGATCATGACAAGTGTCTTAATACTATTACATGAGACAACTAACAAGCTAACTACCTAGAAATCAAGCAATACTAGCTAGATAAGATAAGTTCTAGAAAAGCCAACTAAGACTTCTAGAAATAATCATATATCCTAAGTAAACTAAACATGTGAATATGTCCCCTAATTACCTAGTGAGTGAATTAGCTAGGTACAAGACATTTATTCACACCAACATTTTCTTATTAGATTGGAATACAAATAAGTACAAAATCACATCATCATGCAAATACAATAGCCAAACGATCACTTTGATGAACTTATGATGATTGTCTTTAAAATTTATCATCATAAATTATATATCCATTTAAGTTACAAGTTACAATAATTTACAATTTCTTCTTCCTTGTTCTAGTGAAAAATTGGTGAGAGGGTCTAGTCCTCACACTTGGTTGCAACTCCTTGCTTAGCCTAGAAGGTTGTGCTCATGGCTCCACCCTGGTACTAGATGGTAGTGACTCCTTTGTCTCATGTTCAACATCATCTACAATGATGTCATTGATCCAATTTCTCTTGCTTTTGTTGCACCTACACCCTCCAATGTTGATTTTTTGAGCTCGGATAGGAACTTCTACACAGGTTTAGTATGAACATGTTGGAAAGCTCAAGTGGTTCGAGTTAATCTATTTTGTATTTCACTTTGGCAAGTGAAAGTTTGTTATTTAGCTAAATAAGTCTTAATAAAGCGTAGATAAACACTTAGATTTATCTTCCATTTCATCCTTATAAGTAATAATGATGCTTTTTGTAAGTAAAATCTGTTTTTTGGAAGATTAGATTTTTAGCTAAATTAGTGTAAAGATAGGAGCAAGACAGAAAATTGTAACATATTGAGTACAGTGAATTTCTTTGCAGCTGTGAGTTGTATTAGTTGTGGAGGTTTCCTTGTAAGTTTTTTCGAAGGAATGAAAAATAAATTTCAAGGTGTAATTATTTGTGTATGCTTTCTCATTTGAAGTTTTCATTATTGTGTAATTTAGCAATATTATTTATCATTAGGACATAATCACTAGGTATTTTGAAAAATCTTTATCCAGTAGCTTGCCTCTTGAAATTAACAACATTCTCCTTTGTGAACAAGGGGGTCTCTTCATCTTGCATAGTCTAGTCCATAGTTGAAAAACTCGCCAATTTCAAAAACTAGCCAAGCCCGGAAAATATGGTACGGAAAAAACTCAGCAACTTAAAAAATTGCTTAAACTTCATTAAAAACGCATTTTTTTTGCAAAATTCAATGATAAGATGCATCCAATGAGTCAATTAAATGAGTACATAGAAGAAACAAGCTGAGTCTAGTTATATTTGATTGATTTGAAAGAAAATTAGATACAAAATCCCATCCCCATGTGGAATGTTCAATACACTGATACTGATAGTCTGAAACAAAATGAAAATAGCAAATTGTCTTTGTAAAACTGAAAGTAAATACAACATTAATATATTTCAGCTTTTACAAATTCACATCTTCCTCTTCCCATGTCTAGTACTTCTAGTTCTCAGTAATACGGGAGAGGGTGTAGTCGTGGCCTGACTTGTAGGCATCTGCTGTGGCTGCTCAACCTCCATCCTGGATGTAGATCCTACTACTGGTGGCTCTGGCACTGCCAATGACTCCTCCTCAAGATCATCCTCAATGTCATCCAATGAGAATGCAAATCCACCCTCCCCCTCCGTTGCCTGTCGCTCAAAGTCATAGATCTCATTCTCGGAAAACAATGGAGGTTGCTCATCTTGCCCTATCCAATCATTGTATGGATCTATCTCATCCAAATCAATTGGATCATCTGATATTTCCTTAATCTGTTTTTTGTGCAGCCGAAGATTATATTGCACGTATACAAGGTCATTCATGCGTTTTTGAGCTAGTTTGTTCCTTTTCTTTGTGTGGATGGCCTCAAACAAGCTCCAATTGCGCTCACAATTGGATGAACTACAAGGCTGCGATAAGACACGAAGGGCAAATTTTTGGAGATGGGGGGGGTATTTCCACCCCAATTTGACCACCAAACATCTACAAAAAACAAATTAAAAGTTAGAAAAGAACTTAGAAACTTAGAAAGGAAAGTCAAAACTCAAAATTTGAAAACATATGTTATCAAATTATCAATATTTTGTAACTTGTAAATTTCAAATTTTATACCTGGTGGCTGATTGTGTATTGTCTTCTTTGCTAGCTCTAAAGAGAAGAGTGCACCCCTTTTTTCTCTATAACTTTGGATTTCATTAACAGTGAGTTCTCCCTCCTCAAGGGTGGGTGACATCCTCTGAATGCACTTCATGAGGCCCTCCATAACCTCTCTAGTAGGATCTGAGTAGGTGCTTGAATGGAAGAAATGAGGGTTCAAGAAGTACCCTGCTGCATGGAGGGGTTGGTGGAGTTGATGGTTCCACCTCCTGTCAATAATCTCCCAAATGGGATCAAATTTGAGGCTGTCCCCTTTATAATAATTTTTTATAGCCTCCTTGGCCCTATCCATGGCCTCATAAAGATATCCCATTGGGATTTTATCCCCATCCACCAAGCGGAGCACTCTAACCAAGGGCTTTGACACCTACAAATTACAATATAAAAATGCAAAAATATTAGAGTTTCAAATTTACAATGAAAGACATTAAAAAATTTATTCAATTTGAATTCAAATTCAATGTTTTGAAATTGAAGTTACCTTCACAATCTCTGTTGCCCTTTGTGCAAATTCGGCATCAAACACAATTTTTGACACCTTTTCTCCTTTTGGCTTCTTTGAATAGGTTGAGTCCATCCATGGTTGACTCACAAACATTTGTTTTAAAGTCGTCAAAGAACTAAGAATGCTTTGCAACTTTAAGAAAATCGTTGCAAACCTTGTGACACCTGACCTCACCAATTCTTTCCCTTTGGTGTGCTCCCTCATCAAGTGAAGAACCCAAGGGTGATTGTAGATGTATTTAGTGATCCTCCTCGCGTTCTCTACAATTGGTGTGACCCAATCTAGTTTTCCTATGTCCTCCAAAAGAAGGTCAAGGACATGCGCTGCACATGGTGTCCAACAAATTGAGGGGTGTCTATCTTGGAGGAGTCTTCCTGCTGCCACATATGCTGCTGCATTATCAGTTATGATTTGCACAATATTTGCAATCCCCACCTCCATGCAAACTTCCTCCAACATCTTAGCGAAATTTTCTGCAGTTTTTACAATGTGGGAGGCATCAACTGATTTTAAGAACACCACCTCTTCTTTGCATGCAACCAAGAAATTAATGATGGTACGGTTTTTTCCATCCGTCCACCCATCAGAAAGAATAGAGCAGCCATATTTTATCCATTTTTCTTTTTGCTCCTACACTGCTGCCCTTGCCCTTTCAGTTGCATTAGTAAGCAACCTACAAATACAAAGTGAAATTAAGTACACAATTTTAATTTGTAAACAAAAAAATAGCTTAAATTCATCATAAATTAAACTTAAAAAACATAAATTAAATAACATAAACTAACCTCCCACTCAAGTTCGTGCGAGAAGGCACCTTGTAGCCTTTTCCTGCAACTGTCAATCCGGTGACCAAATTGTGCCAATAAGGAGAACTCGCCACATTGAAAGGGATATTATTAAAATACCAAAAAGCTGCACAAGCAATGTCTGCTTGCTCATGCACCTCCCTATTCCATCCAGTCGCCTCTAAGGAAGGTTGTGCACCAGGTGTGTTTCTAGGCATGAAATAATTATCCAATCGTGTAGGTCCTGTAGCTGCCCCTGCCCCTGCCCCTGGTGCTCTACTAGTGGTAGATGAAGCCGAGATGGAGGTGTTAATGGGTTGCCTTGATCTTCGCATACGTGGGCCACGAAGAGAGCCCACTATCTCCTCAGTAAAATCATAATCATCATCCAACTCAATTGGAGCACCTTGAGAAGAGGCAATGGTTGCTTGCATTGCTAGTCTTGCCTTCTCTCTTTGCACTTTTTTTTCTTCTGCAGTTGAAAGTATGGCATTCATATGTCTTTTTTATTTCTTCTGTGGTTTCAAGACATTCTTTAGCATCACGTTGAGGGATGCCTGCAAGGTGGTACTTGAGGCGATTGATGCCTCCACGATATACTTTTTTACATTGAATGCAATATACCGTGCTAGGTATGGGTCCTAGATAAGCATATTTCCAGGCATGATCTCTAGCTCCTGGAGGACGAGTGCCTACAAACCCTGCAGGCATGGATGGGATAGAGCTTGAGACGGAAGCAGGTTCAATAGCCATTATCAATTAATTATTAACCTACACAAAGTGAAAGTCAAAGCACAACTTGTTAGTTTTTTATAGAAAATTTAAAAACAAGCTAAATTAGATTAAATCAAAAGAGATTACTTTAAGTTTAAATTACTAAAAATCTATCACTAGATTCTAAACATTTTCATAACAAAAAAATTGGATTTTAAAAAAAAAAATAATAACTAGGGTTTCAAAAAAATGTGAAAAAATGTAACAAATCTGAAAATTACTTCAAACTAGTAAAAAATTAAGCTAATGTAAGATTGTAAACATTTTATTCAACAAAAAAGTGGATTCAAAACAAAAAAAATAACTAGGGTTTAAAAAAAATGAAAAAATCATAAAAAAATCTTGTTTTGATGAATATAAATGCATTTAAATCATTTTCAGACTACATTTAGATGATTTGTTAACATAGAACCAACAAGAATGAAGAATTTAAAAAAAAATGAAAGAATAAGAAAAATAAGAAAACCTACTTGGAAATCCAATTTGCCTTTTAAATTTGATGTAAATTCCCTTCAAATCTTGTCTTTTCAATGCAAAATCGCCTCAAATGAGTGCACAATGCTTTGGAGAGGTATTTTGCTGAGTGAGAAGAGAAATGAATGAAAAAAAGCAAGTTAAAATTTCTTTTTAGCGACTGCCTGGGCGTGTGGACAGTCGCGCGGGTTTTTCCAAAAAACTCGCCGTACATTCTGGAAAAACTCACCAAAAGTACGGCAAGTTTTTCCAAAATGTATGGCGAGTTTTCTTGGCGTACAATTGGCTGGAAAACTCACCAGCCAAAAAAACTCGTGAGTTTTTCGAAACTCGCCGAGTTTTTGGTGAGTGTTGCATCTATGTTAAATACTATTGGAATTGAGGGCAATATATTGTCATTCATAAACTTCAAGCCTTCTAGGAAGCATTGACCCCAATCGGAAAATGAATCCAGCTCTAAATGCAATACATTCTCATTTACAAGTCTTCTATCAAGTCTGAATTTTTCATTGGGCTAGATCAGGAAATAAGGTAGTGAATTCCATTGGAAATGTGGTCATCTATTCTCCCTCCCAAAGGAAAAATCCAGATGTATAGATCTATGAAGTTGTCTCAAAACTCTTTTAACTCCCTAAACAAAGATTCCTCCTATCTATGAGACCCTTGGTTCAACAAATTCCACCTGATCGGGTCTTTTACACTTTACCTTGTTACTCAGCTTCCTAACTCATCTGTTACTTGCTTTTCTTCTTATTCTTATCACTTTTGTGAACTTGACTTGAACTCTCTTCATACCATTTGTTCCTTGCTAGCACATCCATATGTCAGCTAATTCCCATGCAAAGCCAAAAACCCTCAACCTGCCCTCATGTCAAGACATCTTCACTATGGTCCAAAACAATTTTGTTCACCTTGGCAATATTTCAGTTGCTATAACATGTATTGCCACTTTAATTTATGTGCTGACGTGGATGTATTGTCTCTATCTCAAGATTATGACGTTGACTTTCCAACACATAAAACCTTTTTTAAATCATACAGAATGTTTAATACCTTCTCTACTCTCTAATTTCCTCATTCCTTTACATCTCTCCCTTCCGCTATTTTTGGCCTTCTAGATCCTCATGACGTTACTCTAATACTTGAAACATCCTCATGATATCCATGGGGCTTCACGTTTTCTATTATTTCTTCCTTGTTGATCTCACTAAATCTACTGGTCTTTTGATCTTACACCTGGCTGAGTGCCCATATACGTCCTTCCCCCCTATACCATGTTTGCATGGAATTACCAAGCTGGACAAGTAAATCCAAGCGTCTCTTAATGGATAAAGTCAGATTTTCATTAGGTGCAATATCTTCTTCTGATAATCTTCATTAGATTGATCTGTTCTCACCATGAAGTCTCCATTTGTTTGTAGTCCTATACAAGGAAAAACTAGCATTATTCAATAGTTATAACCTAACTTCCCTTCCAGCATGGCTGGCAATTAAGCAGGACAGCAAAAAATTGGTCATCTACTCTCTTCAACATGTAGACCTTAAATCCCATGCTTCTTACTAACTCACCCTCATTGTTACAACTGAGCCTTCAATAGATTCAACAGATTGGTTGCATATACTTCAGTTCTGACATTCCTACTGGTATGCAGAGTTGATAAATACAAATGCAAATCCTGTCAGAGATTTATAAGGTCTTCTGAGATTGATGTTATCTCACTTTACAATCAACTCACTGCGAAGACTATGACAAGAGCGAGCAATGGATTGCTGAATGAATCTATAAAAGCAAAGGAATACTATGGTAAATTTAAATGTTTTGCATGTGAATCACACGCCTTGGCAGACTTAAAAGAGGATACAAGAGGAGCAGCCCCTACCAATCCAATTGAACAGCAAGGTTAGGTCGTTCCTACTTGGCAGGACACAACTACAAAGTCAATCACTAATTGTAGCCCTGTGGCCATTGCCAATGCATCTATGTAGTCCAATTATGCACAAGAATTAACTCCCTCATCTTAAACTACTCGGGAGAGATTCTGGTAAATCTGCTTTTACTGCACCTAACACATGGCTGTGGTACATTTCCTTCCTACATGTGTCTATGTTATTGCAGATCTATGTAGAGGACCTGACAAACTCCAGTTAAACTTAAACCTATTCTCTCCTTCACCTTGATTGATTTCCTTTTTTATGAAACCCTGCCCCTACCCATATTTTGTTCAGTGGCAGGAGACTCTCCAATGGTCTATAAGGTTTGAGACATAAATTTAATTATTTTTTTAATCAAGGGTTAGATTAGTGGAATTAGTACTTCCTAAATTCACTAGGTAGTGAGCTAAATTCAAAGTGTTATCAAGTTGAGTCCTTGGCTAGATGCTTAAAATAAAGTTTGATTAACATGATAAGTGTTAATGAATTGTGTTCTCTTAAATTTTTGGGCATGACAGACTCTGCAACAAGCACCAATCACCTACCAACTCCGTTGCATTCACCTCAACTGAGTGCCTTATCCTCCAGAAACAAGACTTTTGTTCCACAACCCTGGAAAATGTCAATGATTGCCTCCATAAACTTCTGGTCGCTGTAGAGGCAAAAGACTAAGAAACATATTTTGTTGAGCAGGTGGCCTCTCTTCTCATATCAGACATCCAAGAACAGCAGAAAAATAAGTGTCATGCAAGGTTTTTGGATCAAGCAGATTAAATCCTTAGAGCTCATTCATCAAAATGCTAGGGACCTTCAAAGTTGGGCTGAACCAGTAAAAGAAATCGTCGCAGATGAATATCAAAGCATTTAGTTGGCTGAGGTCATGCAGTGAAACCATTAACAGATACCATCTGTTTTAGCAAGGAATTAACTGAGTTCATGACCTTGCAAGGCATCCAGTTTACCATCATCACCTCTCACATGAGGGCTTAACATCTGGGGGTTGTCTGCAGCAAGATTCTGATCATTGTGCAACAAGAGACAAACAAAACAAGAGGAGATTCAATAGTCATGGTCCTATCTAAGATATGCAGCACCTACCCATGCCCTTCAAAGGTTCTTTTGCTCCAATCTGACTATGCGTCACCTTCTTTTGCTTTGTTGCAGTAACTCTTTCTTTCTACAATCATCTAAACTTAGTCTTCTCTGTTTCTTTCTGAAGCTTTAGTAATCTTTTGGTTTAAACTCAATGGAAAATCTCAGTTACAATAGTCCTCTTTTTGTTCTCTTTTAAGGATATGCCTTGTTTTGACCAATTGTTTTCGTAGCACTTCTTTACATATGGTAAAATAGTTTATCCTTCTATTGAAAAGACAGTGCCCTCGGTTCTTTGTATGCTCTTCAAGAATAGCCTACTGGTAAAGTAATTTATCTTTTTATTGAAAAGAAAGTGCCCTTGCTTCTTTGTATGCTCTTCAAGAATAGCCTACTGAGTCTGCATAACATCTTAATATACTTTCTCTGAAAGGAGTTTGGTCATTTTTTTTTGAAGACATTTCCAACTTGCAGTCTATTATTAGGCAAGTTGGAATGCTTCTGTAGCATTCTTTGCATTCTAATTGGAGGCAAGCTGGACTTGTTTAAAAGTTTATTTTGTTCTTTATATATGTACAATGACTAATCATGGAGTACTACTAGCATCTTTTCAGTAGGTTTAATTGGGGTGTGGTGCTCTATTGTCCTATCACCTATGTATACAATGCCTCCACTATGTGCCCTGTTTTCTATTTTCGCCCTTAAAACTATTCACCTTTTCATCTTTAAGAAGTGTCTTCTGTTTTAGATTTTTTTTGCAAACTAGAGGATTTTGGTCCTTGGAGGTTGGCTGTTACAGGTGTACCACTTCTTATACTTGTTTGAAGGTAAAAGTATATCATTGCCAGAGTTAATTGGCTTTTATGATCTCAAAGCTGGAGAAGCCACTTGTTAAAGAAGCTAGCTGTTTTATTCATTAATTTTCAGAGGAATGGAATTTGAAATCTTCTAAGCCTAAGTCTTGCATAAAAATAATGGAGGTCCATTTGATGGTTCTTAGATAAATCTTACTTTCTTCTTACAATGGTCAACTTTGTGTGGACTTTGTTTCTCTTCTTTTGAATGCAGCATGGTGGAGGTCTTGTATTCAGGACTATCAAATCTTTAATACATGGCTGTGAGTCTGGTAGAGCTGCCTCGGCAGTGATCATTGTGGAGAGTGTGAGGGCAGCACCCCGGCATTTGAGGCAATGTGCTGCAGAATATAAGTTACCTGTGATGGTTTGTCCTAAATCCTGATCATTAAGTTCTCTTTTCAAAAATTTCTGAGGGCACTGTTTCAATGTGCAGTTCACATATGATGTAACCATTTTTGCACTAGGCTCTTTTTATATCAGACATCTCTGTTTTAAACTAACTATAGAAAAAAATCCATGTTAAATAGATTTTCTTTATTTTAGAATGTTGTACTTCATGATTTGTGTATGAGAATTGGAGAAAGAAGTCTTTAATGTTTTCTCTTTTGTGACAGTCAGGCAATTGGGTGGTTGAAAGCTTACTTCTTGGTCGACTGCTACCTTTTCAGTCAAATGTTTCGTCTTGTGTACAGTCTCTTAGGAAAAGTGGGTATGTTCAGAGCTCACTCATAAAGAAGTCCTCCAGATGCTGCAACATAACTGATTCTGGCTCAGCAAGTGTTATGGGAGTTAAGTATATTGGTGCTGTTGATAAGGAACCATCTAAAAATGTGAAAGATTCATTTAGCAAAGAGCATATACAACTTGATGGATTGTCTATTGTGTGTAGTTCAGAAGTCTCAGCCATTCCTTTTGCTGTTCCAAAACTGAGCATAAAGCTCCCAGGAAAATATGCAGAACTTCCTGCCAAACAGAAGCATCAAGCAAACTACCTGTATTACCAATATGTGGCCTTAAATGGTGTTCATTATTCAGTTGGTGATGTTGTGGAGGTAGGAATTGGCCAGAGATTGTTTGCATTCCTATGTTTCTTTCAGTTAGGATAGATAAAGTCTATGATTAGCTTGAACTAAAGTATTCCCAATTATTGATTTCACAGCTAGAACCCTTATCTGATGCAAAAGAATTATACTTTGCGCGAGTTGAATGCCTTTGGTCAGAGCAAGTAGCAAAGATGAAACCTAGAAGTTACCCAGTTAAATATTCTTGTGAAAGAATGTTTCTGCAATGTAGATGGTTCTATCAGCCCTCTGATACTGGCTTTCCATGCTCTGGTTTTGGAAAAGAAATATATTTTTCGAATCACTTTTCTGATGTACCAGTAAGCAGTCTTTTGCCTGTTCCTTTTCCATTGTTGATTCTAACGGAAAAGGTTTCTGACCTCAGCTTCTTACCTACCTTATTTTGGCTTTGTAATTAGTACTGTCAGTTGAAAGTTAATGTTTCTTCTTATATCATGTATGCAGGTATCAAAAATAAAAAGAAGAGTCTCAATAGTTTTTATGGTGGAAGGCAAGAGGTTTCCGCTGAATAGTCGATGTGAAAAAGGGAAGAAATCTTCATCTTGTGTCAGGGTAGATGATCAGATTACTGATTTTGTATGCAAGTTTTTCTATGACCATGAAAATGAGTCTCTTCATCAGATTAAATTTAGTTCTTAGAAGATTTCTGTACTTGTGGTGTCGTAAGGAAATCTAACAATTGATTTTATCTCAATGGTATGAGCCACTAGTAACATTATTCGCTTCATTGTATGACATTTATGCATGACACATGGGGAATGCATAACTGCACTTGATTGATGTAAGCATAAAGACAATCTAATCAATGGATTGCTAATTTACATATACTATACATATTGAAACTTTTTATAGCAACACTTCCAATTATGCTGAAATTTACCTTGCATCAAAAACATGTTTAAACTTCTATACTGGCAGTAGAGAGTACATATTGAGGAAACAGGAACAATCTAAAAAGCAGTTGCCAACTTCATTGAAAACCATTTTGGCCCAACTCCATTGAAAACTATTTTTCCCTTGGTCTTATTATAAGGTATAAACTGGAAAATTTATACACAATTGGAGCTTCAAGAGGATGGAATAAATGTGTTTTTCTTAATAATGCAATTACATTTATGTCTGCATATGGCCAAAGCCCTAGTGTGACTGTGTATAGCCATGGTAAAATTTTCACTTTTGAAGCTTTGAGAGTGAAATAAATGCGTTTCTTGAAATAGTGCAGAATTTGAAATTACACTTATTTTGACATATTTATGACCAGTCCAAGGTGAATTCAAGGTGTACATTGAATATGGAATTCTAAATCATCGTTGCAAGAAGAGAAGACTGATGTAAGATGTAATTTGAAATATTTGTAAGACGATAAAATACATGAGTGGACAATGACTTGATTACATATATTGGCAAAATAGTGTATACTGCTGCCCAAAATTTTGATAGATATTCCTACACTAATAGTCAAAATTCAATTGAGATGGCTAAAGATCTTACAAAAATGTTGACTGCATATTAATAGGTGAAAACATCACCCCTTTCGATCATTTAGATTTTCACCAAGTGGTATCCAAGTGGTTTGATCTTTCTGGGTTGTGGGAATGTGTGTTTATATGATAGTGGCAAGAACACATAAATACTATATGGAGGAATTGAGTGCAAGTCAAAGCACATTGTAAAGCCACATAAAGGTTGTAGTAGAAAACCAAAAATAGTTAGGCAAACAAAAAGAGCATATGTCAAGGCAACAAATGAAAATGGATTAAGATCAATCTACTGTGGGTGATTTGGTGAAAGGTCATGTCGATAAATTTGGTATCGGGGAAGAAGGTGAAGGTGTGGAAGCAAGAAATTCCGTGTCATGAAATTAAGGGAAAATTCAAAGTCCATTTAAAGTAGAAATTAGAACTTTTGATAGATACTCATGTTCGTGGGGATGTAGGAGTTTAATCTAATTTCTCATCTTCAAAAAGATGCAGAATGGATTACTTCTCTCAAACTAAACATTGGTACAATGCTCCTCATGTTGCTCCTTCAGCACTTATTGGTGAGGCTTACCTGCCTCCTAATTTGGGTGCCCATTCTGTTATTCCATCAGTTTCGGATCAGCTTCAACCTACTTTGTAGGTGGTTGTTCAATGTTTGAGTACTCAAATTGAACATTCCTTGGATGGGCCTTTTGAGGATTTGGAAGATCATTTTTCTTGGATAGTTGTACAAGGGCAGAAGAAAGGTCTTCCCAAATTTGTTTCCAAATCTCATACTAGAGTGAAGGGTGTGAGATTGAATAGGGTTGGATTTGGCATTGTTTAGGTTGGATCCTTGAGTACTTTTGTTTTATGCTTTTTGGTTGTAGCTGTGTTGGTTTATGCTTGGCAGCTTGGCAGCTTGGCTGCAGTTGTGTCTTACTCCCATTTCAGAGGCAGATGTATTCTCTGCTTGGAGGCTTACTTTGTAATAGGGTTGGGACCCTTGTTTCTCATTTTATCTAGTCAAAAACATTGGTGGAATGTCACAAGGTAGTTGTGCCTTTGGAGCTGGTTGTGTGATTAGAGATTCCTTAGGCTTTCTACTTTGCAAACCTTAAAAAAAGTTCAAGGATGGAACAAACAACTGTTGATAATTTGCAGCTGCATATGTCTACTTCCAGGCGTGATTCACTTGAATGAAATAAATTGAATATAGCCTTATGGCTATTCAATTTATATTCGTTGCAATTATTTAATGAAGAGGCACATCCTATATTAAATAATATTTAATTATTGCCAAAGTTGAATTTATGAGGAGGCGCGATTTTCTAGAAGGTCGACTTCTTGATATCAAGAGACACGTTTCTTATGATGGGCCGACCTCCTTATTATGAAACTCATCTCTCTTGGGCCGACCTGTCTTGGTGAAGAGGTGTGAATTACTTATATATACAAGGCATTTCATTTGTGTTGATCATCAAGTTCATTGAGAAGAATTCACATTTCAAAGCAGCAGATCGAACTTGTGTAGCAGATCTGATTTTGTAGCAGCAAGTCGATTCAAGGAGAAGCATATCATTTGTATCTTTGCCTCTAGGAGTGGTGCTGTTTCTTGTATCTATTTGGCATTGTGTTATGCTTGAGTTGTAAGCAAATTTTTGCTCATATTTAAATCAATATATAGGAGATATATTGGTTGGGTTTTTTTCCCTCAGGTTGGAGGGTTTTTTCAGGGTATCTTGTGGTGTTCATTGTTTCATGTGTTGCATTTTTTTGTTTACTTTAAGTTAGATTTATCTGATCATGAAAAACTAACATGGTATCAGAGCGGGTTTGAAAAAGATCTTGATCAGATTTTTTATTACAACGATACTCTATTTTATTTCTCATCCTTGCTTACCTCTATCTCTTCGTCAAGATGGTAAATGGTCTTAAGATCGAGGATAGGCTTGAGGGAACATCAAATCACTTTGTGGAGATTCAGGATCATGCTCACCTTGGAGGAAAGCGAATTGGCAGAATTTGTGGAGAGCTCCGCCCTTGAGCCTACGGATGAGGAAGAGAAGGCCCTATGAAAGAAGAAAGATACTAAGGAAAAGAAGATGTTAGTTGATTTCGTAAAGGATCATATTGTTCCAATCGTCTCAAAGTTGAAGACAGCAAGAGAGATGTTTAAAACTTTGGAGGAGATGTATGAGATCAACAACACAAGCGATGCACTTGCATCAAAGCAACAACTTCATCATGTCAAGATGATGAATGGAGAAACTATCATCATGTACTTAATGAGGATCACCAAGTTGAGAGATCAACTCTCTACTATTGGGCATATTGTTGATAGCAAGGATTTGACCATGTTGGCCCTCAATGGTCTTCCTTCATCTCGGGAGTCTTACATTCAAAGTATAAGTGCAAAATCAAAACTCCCTAAGTTTGATCGGTTGAGGGTAGATTGTATTCAAGAGGAGTCGAGGTTGGCTGCAAGAGGTATTGGTCGAAGCTCTACAAATAAAGACATTCATGTTCTTTCCGCTCAATCTTCAAAGAAGGAAGGAAAAAGAGAAAATAAAAGATACTTCAAGAGGAATAGAGATAAAGGGTCAGATGGTGCTCCTGCAATTCAAGAAGAAGTGGGACCTCTCTCATGTTCAATTTTTTAGATGTGACGAGTTTGGTCACTATGCGAAGGATTGCCCTACCAGGCCTAATCAACATGCTTCATTTGCGGATGTGATTGAGATCTCTCCTCAAAATGATTCTAGGGAATTTCTATTCCAAGTCATGGGCCTGTGTTCAAGCCGTGAAGGTTGTGTACTGATCTGAGCGCAAGAGCAACGTATCGTACTGTGTCCACCCTTCAGAATATTTAAGAGATAAGTATTCTTTGTTTTGATTGTAATTACCCTTCTAGGCTAAAATTTAGTTTGCTGAGTTGTGCAAGTTTGACATTAATTGCTTGGATTATGTGTGACTAGTAAATAGTGATCACAGGGATAAGATTCTTTAGAATTAAGATTTATTCATTGCAAGTTGTTTCATGCTAATTTTTGAATGTGACTCTAAAATAAAAGAACTAAAATTACGATTATGATTGATTTTCTATATGCATGATCTATGATTCTATGTAGATTGTCTTTTGTTATGCTGAGATTAGCACTTCCGAAAAAAATGGAAGAAAGACATGTCAAAATCAACAAAGATGAATGATGAATTAATTATCTGGGATTACTCTAGAGATCCTGATTTCAATGAGATACGTATTGCATGGTTGAATACTGTTCTTGAATTGTTATGTAGTTATTAATTCATGCTATAACATTGAGATAGTCAATCATGTATGCTTCTACCAATGGTACTTCTGTTCGAGATAGTTGAGTTCCATGAACTATTAGTAATCTTTTCTTAATGCTTTCAGCATAAATCAAAAAGTGTAAGAGATTGCTTTCGGGAAGAGCTTGATGCATCCTGTAGGTTGAAGAATGGAGACACTGCTTGTAGCCATGAGTCTGAGTGAGTGATTGAAGACATCTCTTCGAAGAGGAAGAATTAATTTTCAGAGGGAGTTCTATGACTCGTTGAGAATAAGTAAGGGTTGTAGTGTTGCAAGGCGAGATGCTAAAATTCTTGAAGTACCTCTTCAACAGTTGAGATTATAATTGCCCAAGTCAGTCAACCTGGATTTAACATTGGTGGCTCCGCAAACCTATTTAGAATAGAGTGATCTGGAATGAAGTCGAAGAGGGCAGCCTTGAATTTCTATAGAGGTGTGCGTTGGAATCCATTTCTCTAAGGCAAGCGTTGCAAGCAACCTTGGACGATGAGGTTAGGATGTTGATACAAGTGCTTGAAGATTCAGAGGGAGCTTACTGAACCTAAGAAGATGGTTGTGTTGCTAATCAGAAGAGTACCTCTGGATGTTGTTTCAGTTGAGGTCTGCTATGATTTCCTGGTGCAGTAGGAAATAGTCATCTATAGCATTGAGTACAGCAGAGACAGAGTGTATTGCAGCTTGTGCGGCAGCTCGAGAAGCAGTGTGGCTTCGTAAGCTCCTTGCAGGATTATTTGGACAATCAATGGACCCTATTATCATTCATTGTGATAACTAGAGCTGTGTGAAGCCTTTTGTCAATCCTGTGCTTAATGACAGAACCAAGCATGTTGAGATCAAATACCACTATAATAGAGATATGGTATTGAGGAAAGCTATACAGTTGAGGTATATCAACACTGATGAGCAGATAAACATTCTCACCAAACCTCTCTCCAGGATAAAGTTTGTGTACTTTCAAGATAAGCTTGGTATGGTGGAGAATACAACCTTAATTGAGAAGGAGTCTCAGCATCAGTGATCCTTTTTAATGAGTTCTTTTCTGTAAGAGAAGTTTGAGGTGAAATCCCTTGCTAATGAGTTCTTCTCTGTAAGAGAAGTTCGAGGTGAAATCCCTTGATTCCACCCTTTGGGAGAGCCATGGTGGATGTCATGTGTGTGACTTCATGACAACATCACGTGAGGGATTCCATGATGATTTTCTTGTACTTGTGTTTTCACCCTCTGGGAGAGCCATGGTGAACGTCATGATGAGGTGACAACATCATGTTGAGTGATGCGCACTTGTACATACCATACATGGGTGTAGCCATGATGGTTGATATCACGATGAGCTGATATGCTTTCACGATGAGGTGATAAGCTCTTTTCATGGAGATGATTGAAGCATTCCTTGCTCAACCATCATCGATGATAGTTGTTGAATTTTGAGGAGTGGTTTCAACGATGTCCTTCAAGGAGTTGGAAGCTTTCTCTCACTTTGGTGGGGGTTGAGAATCTACAAAATTGTTGTGGGAGAAGGGGAAGGGTTTGTTCGTACTATTTATCTATCATGCATTCAAATTCCTTTCTATTGTCCTTCCCCAAATTGGGATAGTGTGAAGACAAAGAGGGCCAAATGAGCAATGAAGTATTCGGCTCAAATGGCAAACACTAAGAGGGAAAACTAAATCCATAGTTAGCCTTAAAAACCCAATTAACACATCACACAAACATAGGAAACAATAAACAATCATTCATACTCAAAGGTAAGGAGATTTTACAGAGTGCATAAATTGAAAAGAGGTGGAAATGGCGATTTTTATTGATACACAAGCATGGGCTTGTTTGCATTTCAAAAAGTGCAAAATTACATATATTTCTGCCAAAGAAACTAGAAAGAACCCTTTACAAAGAATACCCAAAAGTCTGTTATCCCTCTAGAATGGCGTGAGAGGAGCACGTGGCAAGGAAATAAACCCTAGCCATGGCTCTATAAATAATGTGCAAAAATTTGTACCCCAAAAATTGAGCTTAATGCATGAGAAATTGACCTTGACATCATGACCATGGCCAAGCATTGATGAATCTGTGGATTCAAGTGCGAAACCCTCGGAAAACTCACCAAAATGTGTGACTAGTGAAATGCTAGTTGGCATAAAGGTTTTGTAACAACAAATGCAACATGGGTGTCATTCTTTCACAAAAATGTGCCATAAATGCAATAAAATCCTTTTAAGAATCCTTACATCATGAGATTTGGGTAGCTACAGGGGCGTTGAGCTTTAAATGGACCTACAGAGGGAGGTTAGAGTAACAAAGGATACTTGGCATCATCCTTTGCATTCACAATAGTCGGCATTGATTTTAGCTTTTTCTTCCTTTAGTTGTGCCCTAGTTTTTAATTATCTTTGGTTTCTCACCTTGATGCTTGTTGAAGGCTCTAATTTTACCCTTTTTTGTGGGTCGAAGGTTCACTAGGAAGCGAGTACTGTTTGAGGTTCATAGAACCTCAAGAAGCTTCAATGCATCATCCTCAATCTTCTCTTTCCTTAGGCTCCCTTAGTGCTTTTACCTTACCTTCCTTCACTAAAGAACCTTTACTTTTCCCTCTATTTTTTTGGCCTCATCTTGGTTCTTTTTCTTTGCTTGTCGACGTATGGATTGAAGGTTCTTTAGGAACTAGGAATTGTTGGAGGTTTGTGCAACTCTTGGAACCTCAAGAAGCTTTGATGCCTCATCCTCTATCTTCTTTATCATTTGTGTTTTTATTCTTTTGTCTTATGATTTGGATCTTCTTATCTTCCTCATCTTATGTTTTGGCCTTTCCTTCTTATCTTCAGCAGCCTTGGCTTTTTTTCCTTTGTTTTCATTGGGGATGTTAATTTTTAATGATCAGATAATTCAGACTGTAAGTAATCAGAAAATGCAACACATGAGACAATGAACACCACAAGATCCCTTGGGAAAACCCTCCTAACTCGAGGGAAAAAACCCAACAAATATATCTCTCATATATTTAGGAATAAGAGCAGAAATCTGCTTACAACTCAAGCCCAACACAAGTCCGAATTTGATACAATGAATAATAGCACCTCTCCTAGATGCGAATACATAGCGTGACTATGTTTCCTCTTGAAATCGATCTGCTGCTATAAAGTAATGACCTCCTGCTACAAAATGATGATCTGCTGCTACAGAGATGATGATCCGCTGCTACAAAAATGATGATCTGCTGCTAGCCACAAACTTCTTCAGGAATATGCGAATTACCATGAATGAACTTGATCCTCAAATGAATGGTTGTTGACTTGTATATATACACAACCACAAGAAGAATCACACCTCTTCAAGAAGGAAGTCGGCCTCAACAAAAATACATTTTTCTTCATAAGAAATTGCGCCTCTAGCAAGGTCGGCCCCATTTTGAAAATAATAAATAATTGTTAATTATTAATTATTAAATAAATAATATATTATTTATGAAGCGCCCCTTCATAAAGTAAATCGGTGCATAAATTAAATAGCCATGAGGCTATAATTTAATTTATATCTACCTGGAAGTAATTCGACAAAAGCTGTAACATCAACACTCACTCTCAGCTAGGGAGAAATACTTCCAACTTGTTACAAGACATATCACCTCATCGTGATGTCAATCAACATGGCTACACCCATGTGTAGAGAAAAGTATATCACTTCATCGTGATATCAACCATCATGGCTACACCCATGTATGGTATGTACAAGTGCTCATCACTCAACATGATGTTGTCACCTCATCGTGGCGTTTCACCATGGCTCTCCCAAAGGGTGTAAGCACAAGTACAAGAAAATCATCACAGACTCTCTCACATGATGTTGTCATGGAGCCACACACATGACATCCACCATGGCTCTCCCATAGGGTGGAAACAAGGGCTTTCACCTTGAAATTCTTTCATAGAGAGAAATGCATTAACAAGGGCTTGCACCTCAAATCTCTCTAACAAAGAGAAATGCATTAAAGAAAATCTGAAGATCACTGATATTGAGACTCCTTCTCAGCTAGGGCTTTATTCTCCACAATACCAAGCTTGTCTCGAAACTACACAAACTTTACTCTAGAGAGGGGCTTGGTGAGAATTTCGGCCGTCTGCTCATCAGTGCTAATGTATCTCGACTGGATTGCTTTCCTCAATACCATATCTCTGATATAGTGGTATTTGATCTCAATATGTTTGGTTCTGTCATGAAACATTGGATTGACAGAAAGCTTCGATTATTACAATGAATGACAATTGGCTCCAATGATTGTCCAACCAATCTTGCAAGGAGCTTCCGAAGCCACACTGCTTCTTTAGTTTCCACACAAGCTGTAATATACTCAACCTCTGCGGTGCTCGGTGCCACTGAAGCCTGCTTCCTGCTATACCAAGAAATCATCGTAGACCCCAACCATCTTCTTTAGGTCTAGTAGGCTCCCTCTGAATCTTTAAGTACTTGCAACAACCTTCTAACCTCTTCGTCCAAGATTTCTTGTAACGCTTGCCTTAGAGAATATTTTTCAGCGCACACCTCTGAAACTGTAGAGAGTTTAGGATTGACCTCCTCGACTTCATCCCAAATCACTCTATTCTGAATAGGTTTGCAGAGCTACTGATGTCAAATCTAGATGACAGTCTTGAGCAATTATGATCTCAACAGCTGAAGGGATCCTCTAAGGATTTAGCACCTAGCCTTGCAATACAATAATCTTCACTTCTTCTCAGTGAGTTACAAAACTCCCTCTAGATCCCTGCTTCAGAGATTGCAAAGAAGACTTCTGGAGGTGAACTCCCTCTAGCCACCAACTCAGTCCTATGGCTGCAAGTTGTGACTTCATGTTAGATCATTTCTTTGGTCGACATTACTTTCTCACAAGATGCCTCAAGATTTTCATCACTAAGCAATCTCCCATCACCTTCTTTCTCCTTGATCCATTCTGGAAATGATTGAGAGAGAGAGATTACAAGCAGTTTATATCTATCCAAAGAAATATTAAGGCTAGAATCGTACAAGGTTTACTATCTCAAGTTATAGCATAAATGCATAAGAATTTATGAACATGAATAAGTAAATCAACTTATAAGGGAGATATATCAAAAGATCAGAATGAAGGGATAAAGAAACTTGTCTTTATTAAATTCTAATATAACTCTTTCTTCCATCTTTTACTCCTCTCGAGAGTGCTAAACTCATCACAAGGGTGATCCCACAATAGTGGTTTACAATTTTTGGCCAAACTAGACACTAAAATTATTATTTTTTAACTAAATCTTCATATTCGGGCACCTATAGCGGCTAAACCGTGAGGAATTTGAAGATGATGCAAACTAGAGTCTCATCACATTTTGTCTGTAGATTCTAAAAATATTTTTTTCAAAATTTTTGGAATCTGATTGCACTTTTTTTTTCCATCTCCCACGAAAACTGGTTTTTTTCAGAAAACAACATTTTTAAAAAGTGACGCTCACCGTATACAACATTAATTTTTTTGTATGGAGGATAAAATTCTAATTTTTTCGAATTTAGATTTGTAACTATGATATCTATCCCTTTCATTTGGTCTCATAGTTTTTTATCGAATATTTTTTCTTTAATCAAGTTTCAAAGTCAAACCAATTGCAATTCAGACATAGGCGGACTGTATACAACATAACTTTTTCTGTATGTATCCAAATTCCTTTTTTTTTTAAGGGATCAAGGACATCAATACTCAACCAGAACGTATTTTTTAAAATTTTATTTTCATATTTGCTATTTTTCCACATGTGCAGAACATTGACCTTGATTTTTAGTGAAAAACCTATGTTTAATAAAACTAAAAAAACACATACATAATAAAACCAAAACATATTAAAATTATATTCGTTGGATAGTTCGTTCTAAAGACTACCTGATTCTAGTTGGGTTTGTGAAGATTCCTCCATTTTCATCCTCAACCCGAGCTCTGAAGTGCCAAAATTTAGGTTTTTTTTGTGTCTCAGATGGGGGATGAGGGATAAGGGGGTTTGTACGAACCCATAAGGGTTTGAGCGAACCCCTTCAAAGAGGTTCACTCGAACCCCTTCCTATGCATTTTTTTGTTTTTTTTTGGCGGCCAAGATTCAAAGGGGTTCGATCAAACCCTGGTTTGCTCGTTTGAGTGAACCCTTTTTTGGTTCGATCGAACCAGTAGGTTCGTATGAACCCCTAAAATCACTTTTTTTTTGCCTTGGGGTCATTTTTTGTGAGTTTTCCTTCCTCACTTGAATTGTAAACCACTATTGTGGCTTCACCCACAACAAAATACAATATGAACAACTATAGATTTCTTGAATGCATTATGCAGTTAGCATGAAAAACCTACCCTCTCCAAGAGTCAAGGCTCTATCATAGTTCATGCATTAGAGAATGATATTGATGTGACCAACTTATCACTATTGAAATTGCAGTTCTCTTTTTATTTCAGAGTCACACTAAAAAATCTTCACAACTAGAATAAAAATGACTTGCAAATAATAATTTGAAGCTTCAAAGGATCTTATGTCAGTGAACACATTTCAAGAGAAAGCATGATCTATCTTTACTAATCACACATGATCCAAATAAGTGATATAACAAAAATTCAGCCTCGAAAGGTGATTTCAAACAAAAAATAAATAATACTTATCTCTTTAAATATTCTGATGGATGCAATTACTGGACACAGTAAGATACGCTGCTCTTGCGCTCAGATCAGTACACAACCTTCACGGCTTGAACATAGGCCCATGACTTAGAATATAAATTTCCTAGAATCATTTTGAGGAGAGATTTTATCCACATCCACAAATGAAGCATGTTGATTAGGCCTGGTTGGGAAATCCTTTGCATAGTGACCAAACTTGTCACATTGAAAACATTGAACACAAGAGAGACCCCTCTTCTTCTTGAATGCGGGAGCATCATCAGAACCTTTATCTCTATTCCTCTTGAAGTATCCTTTCTTTCCTCCTTTCCCTTCCTTCTTCGAGGATTGAGCGGAAAGAACTTGAATGCCTTCATTTGTAGAGCTTCGACCAATATCTCTCTTAGCCAACCTAGACTCTTCTTGAATACAATCTGCCCTCAAACGATCAAACTTGGGAAGTTTCGATCTCGCACTGATTCCTTGAATGTAAGACTCCCAAAATGAAGGAAGACCATTAAGAGCCAACATGGTCAAATCCTTACTATCAACAATATGCCCAATAGTAGAGAGATGATTTCTCAACTCAGTGATCCTCATGAAGTAAGCGATGACGGATTCTCCTTTCGCCATCTTAACATGATGTAGTTGTTGCTTTAATGCAAGTGCATGACTTGTGTTGTTGATCTCATACATCTCCAAAGACTTAAGCATCTCTCTTGCTGTCTTCAACTTATAGATGATTGAAACAATATGGTCCTTCACAGAACCAACTAACATCTTCTTCACCTTAGTATCTTTATTCTTCCATTGAATCTTCTCTTCCTCATCAGTAGACTTGGGGACATTGCACTCCACGAACTCAACCAATTCATTTTCCTCTAGGGCGAGCATAACTCTGAATCTCCAAGATGTGAAATTTGTTGCTCCCTCAAGTCTGTCCTCAACCTTGAGTCCGTTCACCATCTTGATGATAAGGTAGATGAGACTGAAATGTGAACAATAATGGAGGATATTGCTGCTTGAATGAAATCTGATCTAGATCTTCTTATACCCACTCTGATACCATGTTAGTTTTTAATGATTAGATAATTCAATCTGAAAGTAATCAGAAAATGCAACACATGAGACAATGAACACCACAAGATACCCTGGGAAAACCCTCCTAACTGGAGGGAAAAAACCTAGCAAATATATCTCCCATATATTTAGGAATAAGAGTAGAAATCTGCTTACAACTTAGGCCCAACACAAGGCCGAATTTGATATAATGAATAATAGAAACTCTCCTAGATGCGGATTCATAGCATGACTGTGTTTCCTCTTGAAATCAGTCTTCTGCTATAAAGTAACGACCTCTTGCTATAGAATGACGATCTGCTGCTACAAAGATGATGATCTGCTGCTACAAAAATGATGATCTGCTGCTAGCCATGAACTTCTTTAGGAATATGCGAATTACCATGAATGAACTTGATCCTCAAATGAATGGTTGTTGAATTGTATATATACACAACCACAAGAAGAATCACACCTCTTCAAGAAGGAAGTCAGCCTCAACAAAAAGACATTTTTCTTCATAATAAATCATGCCTCTAGCAAGGTCGGCCCCATTTAGAAAATAATAAATAATTGTTAATTATTAATTATTAAATCAATAATATATTATTTATGAAGTGCCCCTTCATAAAGTAAATCGTTGCATAAATTAAATAGCCACGAGGCTATAATTTAATTTATATTTGCTTAGAAGTAATTCGACAGAAGCTGTAACATCGACAAGGGAGAGGTGGAAATAGAACTTGTCAGAGGCTCCCATGGTTTTGGAAACTATGGGAAGCTTCGACACTTCCCTCCCTTGCTTTACCTTTTCACTTTGGCATTGCCTCCTTACCTTTCCCTTCGACCTTGCCCCTTGACCTACCTTCTGTCGAGGGTCAGAGGTTCACTTGGAAATCAAAGGTTCTTATGGTTTGGTGAACCATTGGAACTCTCAATGTCTTTGCCTTCTTCTTCCCAAGAAATTTTTGAAGACCTTTACTTTTCCTTTTGGTTCTTTGGCCTTTTTATTGTTATCGAGCTTTTTGAGTTACTCTTTTTCCGATAGTTGGAGGTTCACTAGGAACTAGGAATTGTCGGAGCTTCCTACAGTTTTAGGAACCACCAAAACTCTCGACACTTCACTTGTATTTTTGTTCTTTATCTTCATTCCTTATTGAGGGTTCACTCGGAATTGAGACTATTGTTGGAGGTTCTTGTAGTTATATGAACCATCGACATCTTTGACACCTTGTCTTTTTATTGAACTTGTGCCAACCTTCTAAGTTCATCTTGTGCTCCCTTTGGTCGGAGGTTACCTAGGAACCAAGAACCATCAAAGGTTTATGTGGTTTCAGGAACGTAAATAATTCTCGACAATGCTTGAAAATGACCAAGGCATGAGAACTTCACATATTAGAGGAAGAGTGGGAACCAAGAACATGTTAGAGGTTTTTGCAGTTTTGGGAACTTAATCGAAGGTCGACAAGGTTCTTGGAACTAGCCAAATTTCCGACTGGCTATAACTTAGCTAATTTCAACTCAATGTTCTCCAAATTTGAATTGGGGTACCCATTTGGTGCTTTATAAGGTGGAAGACTCATAAAACCTTTTTTTTTACTGTAGGAATCAGGTAGCACAACCCCCTATAATTTGCAGTGCACCTGGTATAACTTTTTAATGTGATCGACGATGTTGACGTGACACACCCTCTGGTACCACGGGGGTCGAGAGACTAGAACTCGTGACCAACCTCCTGCAACAAGAAAGATTTAGCCAACCGAGCTAGGGCCCCAACCCCAAAGACTCAGAAAACCTTAACACAACCAATTTTAGGGATTTTTTCAATTTAGGCAATTGACTAAGGACAAGGAAAAGGGAACCATAACCTAGAAGCACAAATTGACATGAAAAATCCACATAATTCTCTAGGATCGATTATAAGCAATGGGAAGGTAGAAGGATGGCACAAAATGTCAACAAGCACCAAAACATGAGAATGGTAACAATGATAGGCTTTAACCAAGAAATTAAATTAATTCAAGAAGCCAAACAATTTTGTGTACTTTTGCTGAAAAAAAAAGATAGATTGCATATTTCTTCAATGAATTTCAAAATTGAAAGGCTTGGATGAATTCTTGTCATTTTAAGGAAGTGTTTCATGAGCTAAGGGGGTTGCCACTAGTAGGGAAGGTGGAGAATGAGATTCAACTCCTACCATAATCTCCTCTACCAAACATTAATTATATCACCGATGACTTCTAGAGAGTAATGATGCCAAGAAACAACTTTTGGAGTTTCTTGAACAAGGGGTTGTACACCCTAGTACTTCACTTCGTGGTTTGCTTATAGTGATGGTATGAAAGAAGGATGACTGTTGGAGGATGTGTATGTCATGACCCTCTCCTCAACACATTAAATCACTATATTTTAAGCTAGGAAAAATAAATTGATTTGATTTAATCATTAAGTAATGATTAAAGATAATGATGTGGATAAAACAAAATAGATAAGCATGCAGTATAATAATAACTAAATATTAGAAAATGATATTTATTATTTTTCTCATACAAAAATAATTTAAAATAAATATATAAAATAGAATTAAAGTTTACTAAAAAAAAATTTAAATAAATAAATTAATAGTTAAGTGAATTACTATTTTGTGAGAGTTAAGCAAAAATTACTCTAGTTAGAATGAGTTGGACAATAGATAATTTATTTGATTGATTTTGTTAGCTTGTGCTTGTATGAGAAAAACATTCTCCTCAATTAGTCACCGAGTAGATTGAGGAAGATAACTCTTCCTTTTCAATGCATGATTATGCTAGAATTTTTGGTAAAATCACCATAAAAAAGATGGGGCTTATAAGGGACAATGAGGGGAATGATATGAAGCCATACCTTGCTTTGTGTTCTCCTACACCAATGGTAAATTTGGGAGCTTTGGAGAATGGAAAATTATTTAATCATGATATGAATGAGAGTGGATTGTTCAAACATGGAGAGTTCTCAAGTCCTTTTTTTTGTAGAAGCATATACTTTGCAATTTGTGCCATAATATTGGCACTTGCACTCCAAAGAACAAACATCATAAGGGATATGCAGGCTTGAGGGATGTTATGTATATCCTATGTTGGGGGCTTGGAGAGTGATTCTTCAAAAATGAACGAGTGTTTGGAAGGGAGGTAAGCATCTTCATTTTTGAGGTATGGTGCTCTAAAATTCAATTTATTTTTCATTTTTTCATTTTTGGTAAAGAGATGTTTTCCACATCTTGATGTGGTGTTCTTTTGAACTAGTTAAGGAATTAGTTATCAAACCTTTGAAGGAATATTGCATGCTATTTAAAGAAATATCTGTTCTTAATTGTATAAGGGTCCTTGTCTTTATTCAGATTCTATTGCTACCATCCATTGCTACACCCTTAATATTTAGTGTACATAGGGTTATTATGAATAGTCACCTTATGGCTATCTTAACTCTTAATTAAGTGATATTATCATTATTATATTGTTATTTAGTTAACTAGGTCATCCTTAGGCTTATATAGGGTTATATAAGTTAGCCTAGGTGATATCCTAGACATAAATAAGGTATTTATAGGAGGTAATGAGTCTTATTTCATCATCAGATTATGATTGTGTTCTCATTGGAGATATTTGGAGGTTTTCCCCCTCAAAGTGGCTTGTTATTCTTAGTTATTATCAAGTGTTTGCAACATATTTCATATCATATTATTCTATTGTGCAATTTATTTCATACCAATCGATATCAAAGCATGATATTTGCATTGTGACACCAAGACATTTTTTTCAATTTTGGAGGTCATTTTGTGAAACACATATCTCCCAAATTTTGGAAAAATCTTGTTTGAATTTCAAATGGATTTTGAAGAGCATATTCAAGTAGTTACAATCTAGATTTGAAAGGAACTGTAGTATAATTAAGCAATCAATTGCAGAATTAGGATTTCTGACTAATATTTTTAGAAAGTGCATATCTTCCGAATCATGTAGAATTTATTATTTATTTTTAGTGGGTTTTTTAACTAGTAATAAATGAGGCTACATTAAAAATTTTAGAGTAGTTGGAGAAAAATTAAGTGATTTATTGCAGAATTGGGGTTTCTAACAAATTCACTCTTAGGGTTGCAAAACATCTAATTTTTGGGAGATTTTTTTGGAAAACTTCAACCTAGGCCTTGGTAAGTTACACCAATTTCTTTTAGATTATTTTGAATTATTTGTGTGATTTATTGCAAAATTATTTTCTACCACCATGATGGGGCCTACAACAAGATGCAAAAAGAATGCTACCACACTAGGGAAATATTTAGATAAGGATGATGTAGAAATTGAGGAAATTAACCCTAATGATGAAATAAACAAGGTCAAGGGTGAAATTTCATCGTTGAAGAAGGAGATGAATGAAGAAGTTTTGTCAATAAAAAGGGACATGCAAAATGGTATGAGTGAATTAAAATCACTTATTCATGGTATGAAGTATAAGGGAGAAGATTCGCCTTGTAGGTGGAAGATAATTCTTTTGTTGGACATGATTTTTTTGGGCTTAACTCATATCTCAAGGAGGATCATCCCTTTAATGATCATATGCCTTGATAATTCATACCCAAGTTAGATATGAGAAAGTTTGATGGTAAGGATCCAACTAATTTTCTTTTCCAAATGGGGTGGTTCTTTGATCATCATGTTCCTATTCAACAAAAGGTGGCTATGGCATCATTATACTTGTAACAAGATTAATTTATTTGGTATCGTTGGTTATGTGATGAGAAGAGAAAGAAGGGTTGTGTGGTCACATGGTCAAATTTTCAAGAGGAACTTGCTACCCATTATAGAGATAACTTTATGGATAGCTACCTTTTCCAACTCACTAAATCAAAGAAAACATGTATGGTCAGTGACTATACTCAACAATTTCAAGCCCCTTGTCTAAGAGTAGAGAATGTGACAAGAAAATTTGAAGGAATTATTTATAGGAGGTTTAAAGGACCATATAAACTATGAGGTACATTTGTTCCAACCGTAATCCTTGTCACAAGTGATACTTATGGCAAGACAAGCCGAGGAGAACTTTTTTTCCAATGGGAGACAAGGGATTGTAAACACAAGAGAAAGGAGATCTCCTACACATTCATTACCTCAACCTACCAGGTTAACTCCACAACAAATTGAGAAGAGAGCAAAAGGGTCATGTTTCAATTGTGACAACAAATACAATCGATGACATAAATATAGTGAAAATAAATTGTTCTACATTGAAGGATCAAGTGAGGAAAAGATGAGGAACCAATATTAGAGGGTGATAGAGATTCAAATGAGGAATCACATGAGTCCCAACCAATCATTTTTTGTCATGCACTCTTAGGATTTATCACCCCATAAACTCTCAAGGTAATGAGTTTCTTAAAGAAGAAGAAAGTAACAATATTGATGGACTTGGGTAGTACTCATAATTACATCAATGTGAGACCCCCATACTTGTGCTTACTTGCCCTTTTATATTAGTTTGATGTATTTAGCACTTCTTCATTCCATACACTCTTGATATTCATGGTGATGATAATGATCTATTATGTTGAAATATTAATGAATGTCATGTTTTAGTATGTTGTGATAACTTGGATGTGATCTTAATTAATTAATTCTATCATGATGGGATATATATATATATATGTCATTGGAGGTCATTCAATCTTGTCATTTTAATGAGGTGTATTCTTGTTATTTAATTATGCACATGTATATATTCCTATTGTACTGACACATTTTGTGAGTGTGCAAGAGTTCAAATGCTGATGGTTATGGGGTTCCTCTTAGCCACCTTTGTCTTGAGTATAATATGTTGTCCTTGTTCTGGTTCCATATTTTGATTTCAATTTTATTTTTATGTAAATATTGGTCTTGTAATTTAAATGGGGTTTTGAGGTCTTTTTAAGAATAATTTAAGTATATTTTATACCCAAGAAGTAGCCCATGCCTAAGGTATATGGGTTAGGGGTTTGTTTTTACCATCTATGTTCTTTTTAAAGGTGTTCACGACTCTTTTTATGTCTCCTTTGTTAAAGTGGTGAAAATGGGTTATGGTTTTGATTAGTTGGGTTAGTTGGGAGGAGGTAACTTCTTCCTTTCCCTTTATAACCCTCTCCTTATGACCATCTCCTATAAGAGAAAGGAGATCTCCTACACATTCATTACCTCAACTTACCAGGTTAACTCCACAACAAATTGAGAAGAGAGCAAAAGGGCCATGTTTCAATTGTGACAACAAATACAATCGATGACATAAATACAATGAAAATAAATTGTTCTACATTGAAGGATCAAGTGAGGAAAAGATGAGGAACCAATATTAGAGGGTGATAGGGAGTCAAATGAGGAATTACATGAGTCCCAACCAATCATTTTTTGTCACACACTCTTAGGATTTATCACCCCATAAACTCTCAAGGTAATGAGTTTCTTAAAGAAGAAGAAAGTAACAATATTGATGGACTTGGGTAGTACTCATAATTACATCAATGTGAGACCCCCCTACTTGTGCTTACTTGCCCTCTTAGATTAGTTTGATGTATTTAGCACTTCTTCATTCCATACACTCTTGATATTCATGGTGATGATAATGATCTATTATGTTGAAATATTAATGAATGTCATGTTTTAGCATGTTGTGATAACTTGGATGTGATCTTAATTAATTCATTTTATCATGATGGGATGTATAAATACATATTTATATATATATATATATATATTTGTCATTGGAGGTCATTTGATCATGTTATTTTAATGAGGTGTGTTCTTGTTATTTAATTAGGCACATGCATATATTCCTATTGTACTGACACATTTTGTGAGTGTGCAGGAGTTCAAATGCTGATGGTTATGGGGTTCCTCTTAGCCACCTTTGTCTTGAGTATAATATGTTGTCCTTGTTCTGGTTCCATATTGATATTGATATTTTATTTTTATGTAAATATTGGTCTTGTAATTTAAATGGGGGTTTGAGGTCTTTTTAAGAATAATTTAAGTATATTTTATACCTAAGAAGTAGCCCATGCCTAAGGTATATGGGTTAGGGGTTTGTTTTTACCGTCTATGTTCTTTTTAAAGGTGTTCATGACTCTTTTTATGTCCCCTTTGTTAAAGTGGCGAAAATGGGTTATGGTTTTGATTAGTTGGGTTAGTTGGGAGGAAGTAACTTCTTGCTTTCCCTTTATAACCCTCTCCTTATGGAGTGGAAGGGGGTTACCTTGTCATTTTGCTCTCTTTGCATTTTTGAAGTTTCTTTCTTTGAGGAGATTTTGGAGAGGAGGAGGAGGAGATCTTGGAAGAGGATAGAAGAGCCATCCATTGTTGGGATCATTGCTCTTGGAGGTATTCCTCTCTCTTGTTATTCTATGCAGACTCATTTGGATATTGTCATGAAGAATTTGTTGTGGGTTTTCATGTGTTGTGTTCTTGTTTTCTTGTTATTATGTGTTGTTTCTATTGTTGTTGTGTATTTTTTATAGGGGAGTTGACCCCCTCTGTTTAGAGGAGCTTTTGGTTCTCCAAGTATAGGGGTATTGAGTGGGTGCGGCTCCCACACTCAGGGGCTTCTTTTCTAGGATACGAGTGTCCCTCTTAGGTGATGGCTATCATCAGGGTATGAGTACCCTTTCCATTCATTGGATGTGAGCATTCCCTTGTGTTTTTGCATACTCTTGTATGGAGGGATAAGGGGTGTTGGTATGGTGGATATGGGGTTGGTGGAGTGTTGTGTGGTGTTATGATGTGGAGATGTGATCGTGGGATTTCATTTGTACACCCCCCTTTTGGTCGAGCCCCTATTCACCCTTCCTTGGTTTCCCTTGGGAAAATCAACGTGGTAGATTTGTGTTTGTGTTCTCTTGATGTAAGTGTACTATGTATTATATGTGGTCCTTGTGTTATGTTGTAAAGTTGTGTTGTGGCTAAGTGGTTACCCTTGCTCGGGGGTGGGTTGTTCTAGAACCCTATGAATGGGAGGAGAGCCCATCGATATCATGTTGTTTTTCCATATTGTTCCTTTCAGGTCTCTTGAGGGATTCCTGGAAGATGTGGTGAAGCTGTGCAAGTCACTTGAAAGAGTATTGTTTTTGATTAAGGTAAAAACATGTTTTGGAAAAGAGTATTGTTGTTATGAGTGCAAGAAAGTTCTTATTTGATTCAGATTTGTGTTTCATAGTTCTTGAATCTTGCAAAGGTTGTAATTCATTGGTGAAAGAAAAAAAAAGGGAAAGAAACAAGTGATGCTGAACTTCATTATTGGAAAAGTAATGTTCATTTCTTTTATTTTGCAAATGGATTTGGAAGGCATTTATTGTGGTATGGGTTGCAAATATCTTCTTTAAAATGGTACCTATTTGATGTATTATTTTATCTTTGAATATAAGGGTAATGCTGAAATAAAAAAAAAAGGTTCTGTTGCTTCCCATTGATCTTGCATAGTAAAACAAACTTGCATCTTATTGGTCTAGCAGATTTAGATTTTGAGTTGTTGGGAATTCAAGCTAATTTAATGATTTTAGGTAAGGAAAGATGTTACTAAAAGACTTATACATGGCTTTTGTGAACAGAGTGCATGCATTTTTGTTAAGTTGGTAAAGTAGCAACCGGAACATGTATCAATGGGTTTTATGCTAAATGAACAATTGGTTAAGCATGTAGATCTATTAAATGAACCAAGGGTAGCGTCTGCTTGCAATAGTAGTTGTGAAAAATCACATTATTCTAGTGGTTTGAGGAAGAAGAAAATGTATAAGAAAACAAATGTTGCATCTGTTAGTGAACCCGGTTAAGCAGAAAACTAAAAGCATGCCCTTTTGTATGGAAGTTGTCAATCAACAGATCATCCAATATCAACCAGCAGGATAATATTAATCCCAAAATTATTTCGCAGTGTAGGAACTATTATTAGAACATTGGTTTGGCAAGCGGTTGAATCAAGGCATGGACGCTCTGAATGAAATGAGTTCAGAAATCCCTTCAAATCTGTTATCTATCTCTGTGCAAAGCCATCAAACTGCAATCTTTAAAATCTGGAAACAATATGAGTCTTCAACCATTTTATTCCGTGAATCATTCCTGCAGCCAATTAATGAAAATGCTTAAATCTATGAGAAGGTAGGATCAATTCGATCTTTCCCATGAGCATAAGAGAGTTAATGAATTTGGGAAAAATCAATAAGTTAACCATTTAGTTACCTGTTGGTAGAAGTTGGTTTCATTTATGTTCTTGAATTAAAGTTTGTTTGTGATAACAAATCTGATCAAAATTTGTTGAAGTTTTTGAATGTATGAATGAATGAAGACTTTTAATAACGTCCACCAGGCCAAACAGTCTATGGGACCCACGGAACAACAACAGAAAAGAACACAACAACAGCCCGAAACAGAAGTCACCGCCCAACAATTACTTGATCTCTCTTTCCTTCTGGATCTTGGATCTTCTGCTATGTATTTTTATCAAGTAATCAACACTTTTTGATATTTTCTCTGCCTCGAACAAACTGTATAGATTGTCCACATTTAGGATCTCGATATAATTGTCCATATAAACTGGACATTCCATGATGTAATGCCATTCCGTCTCAACATGCTTTAAAGTACAAAATCTGCATATCCTATCGGTCCATTCTTCTTTAGGTGTGGTCCACCTTCCACTTTAATATACTTATTTTTTTGTATTAATTATATGAAAATATTATTTATGAAATTTTGAAAGAAGGTAATTGGATGTATAGATATAGTTAAATATCAAATGGAATAATCAATATAAGATATATATCTTAGAGAAGATATTTCTTTTTAGCTTTTCTAAAAAAATTCTATTTAAATAAAAAATGAATTTATATTTGGAAGCATTTTTTTTAAATTTTCTATGAAATAAATTATTTATTACATTAAAGGATAATTTAAACATGAATTGCATGGAAAAAAAACAAAGAGTATTTAGTAATAAGAGTTGAAAAAAATCTAAGGAAAGACTTGTAGTTAAATAGAAGTTTCCTTATTATATTTATAAATCAATCAATAGAAAGTTTCTAATTTGAAATTAGATGATAAGATGAAAGGATTTATAACTAATTATCTATTATTGGAGGATAGAGTATTAGTAGTAAAAAATTATATAAAACTTATCAAGTTGATAAATCTATTTAAAAATAAATTAATCTTTAAATATTGGTGTTCATACATTAAAAGTCTTGTGAAGAAAAATAATAGTGAATTCCCAAATGTTAAGTTAAAATTTTCTTCCTTTGAATTAAATAGGTGTAACCATAGAGTCATCAAAAATATGTTTAGTACATAAGAAGAGTTTAGTACGTATAAAATAATTAAATTTATTGTTTTAGAAGAAACTTACATTATGATTTAAAAATGACTTCAGGTAAACCTAGATAAACCTATCTTAACGCTTGTTCAATATGTCAAGTAGGCAAGTACATAAAATTTTAGGGAATTTTTGGAATCAAACTTGCTTTAACAAATAGGGTTAACCTAGACTACGAATTAAAACATAGTACAAATTTTCATTTAATTCTAAACAAGGAATATTGAATCAACATCAACTAATAATACTTTAGATAGGATTCAAAATAATTTAAGTTTAAATGGCATCAAGAAAGATCTTGTGATATAGGTTTTTAACATGGAGTGAGTATAGGTTGAAGAGATCAGATAGGTTAGAACCAAGTATGACCAAGTTTAAAATAATAATAGTAAAGGGAAGATCAAAACTAGTAAATTAGATTCAACAATCCACCTTTTGAGCTTAGTACATGTCAAATAAATTAGTAATTTAAGAATTCCATTTCATGTAAATAGATAAGTAGTATTGAATGAATTATTTAGCGTAGAGATAATCACTTGAATTTGAAAGGAACATCTATCCAACTAGGTAGTATTCTTAGAGGAATTTTTTGATGGCAATTTTATTTTTTCTAACGATTAAATGAACCTTGCTTGCAATGTGAATTTTGAACTCTTTTTTATCAATTATGAAAATGATTCAAAAAAAGAGCGGTTCTCCTAATTGTTAGTCTTGAAGCAATTCTTAAGTAGCTAGTGGAAAATACTTTCTTTTTACCATGAGTGCTATAACGTTGATAGAATTATCTTACTTGTAGCATTTATTTGCTTCCATAATAATGTTAGGGATGGTTAGTAGTTTTCATTCACGTTGAACGAAATTTCTTATGTTTGTTCACTTAATTTTCTTTCTTCCTTTAGTATGTTATTTCTCAGTTGTCTAGGACATGCGTTATGGTTAGTAGAGAGGAATCATGTTAAGGAAATGAAATGATGTTGACATTAAATTACCAGTTTTTACTTTAGCTTTAGATATACCATTTTCCTTAGTAGTAGTCACTATGAAAATAAATTATTAGTTGCATTTATTTTAAGGTTGTTAATTCGGGGGCATGACAATCAACAAAAAGTTGTCTACTCGTCTAAATTTTTTTATATGTCCAACTCCAAAGTTTCAAGTCTTGATTACAAATGGTATTGTTAGTTGTTCTGGACAATGCCACAACATTAAACTATCCATGGGAGATTATCACCTTGATTTCCCAATGTACACTATCTCCATGGATGTAGCAAATATTGTTTTGGGAGTACAATGGATTACTACATTGGGAACAATCGAGATGAGCTTCATGAGATCTCAATCAAAAGGAAAGATAGTAGAGATAAGAGGGTTGGAGGAAAAGTCCCCATAAATGGTAAGTGATCATCAAATGTAGAAGTTGCTTAAGGAGCTGATAGATTTGTGGCCCAATTATGTTCATTATAATCCTATCAAATTGATGCTCCCACCCATCTATATTTACAAGCAATTATTGAATATCACTTAGTAGTTTTCAGAGATATTCCTAAATGACTTCCTCCTAAGAGGGATCATGACCATTCCATACAACTAGGGAGCCATTCACCCAACATAATGCCTTACAGGTACCCATATATACAAAAAAGAGATTGAAAAGATTTTTGAGGAGATGCTAGAGGAAGGAACTATCAAGCATAGCCAAATTGCTTACTCCTTGCTAGTGGTGATGGTACCTAAGAAGGATGAAACTTAACACATGTGCCCAAACTATAAAGTGCTCAACATGTACACCATCAAATATAAGTTTCCTATTTCAATCACTGATAATTTTCTAGATGAATTAAATGGAGCTATGTATTTTAAAAAGCTAGACCTTAGATTAGGTTATCACCAAATTCAAATTAAGGAAGAAGATATTTTGAAGACAACATTTAGGACTCATGAGGGTCATTATGATTTTTTGGTGATGCCATTTGGTCTTACCAATGCATCGTCTACATTTCAAATTTTGATGAACTCCATCTTTGAGAAATTCTTGAGGAAGTTTATATTAGTGTTATTTGATGATATATTGACTTATAGAAAGACATGTGCAGAACACTTGCAACATGTAGATCAAGCATTACAAGTTCTTGAAGATCATCAACTCTATGCTAAGCCATCCAAGTGTTCTTTCGGTCTCAACGAGGTGGAGTGCTTAGGATAAATAGTTTCGCATGAAGGAGTAAAGGTTCATTCTAATAAAATTAAGTCTATCATGGAATAGTGTCTATTCCCAAAAACATTAAGAAATTAAGGGAGTTCTTAGGATTGACTGGATGCTATAGCAGATTTGTCAGGGTAAAAGCACAAATCTGTGTCACAATTTTGGCCAACTAAATGGTTTTGAGTGAACCGTTTCTGGCCAGATAGGGTTCGACCGAGAAAGTTTTGGTTGAAATTATGTGGCATTTACACAACGAAAATGTGGTGGTCCCTATTTGACCAGAAAGGTTTTAGTTGAATCCCTTCCAACCCAATGGTTTCTGATTGGAATCATTGAATATAAAATTAAAAAAAGTGGCTCAATCCACTTTCTACATGTTCAACCAAAGTCTTTGAGGGCTTGAGGGAGTCGGTTGAGCTAGGGTTTGCTATGAAACTATAAAATACACCAAGACCAATTTCATCTCCCACATTTCCTCTCTTGTGTGCAATTTCTCCTATGTCTTAGCCTCCTGGTAGTGTATGGAAGTTGGTGATGGTTTCATTTTAGTTTGTGCTCAAAACTGAATTGTGACATTTGGCTGGAAATGGAGTTTTTGTGACATGTGTAGCATTTGAATAGGCACAAAGAAGTTTCCCATTTCAAAGTTTGCATAGACTTGCAATGAAATTTTATTGTTTTGCATATTACTATGCTTGTAGGGTTTCAAAAAGAGTTACAATTTATAATGATGTATAGTGATTTCATGGATTGCAAAGTAATTTTTAAGTAATATACTATTATTTCAATGAATGAGTATTCAAGATTTGAGAACACGATTTATTTTTATTTGAAATGTATTTTGTTCTCATAAATCCAACAATTTTTTAAAATTATGGGCAAACAAACTAGTAATAAGGTCATAAAAACCCTCTTAGACCTTAGATAAGGTATTTTTTTTAGGCCCTTATAAATTACTAGAGCAAAAAAGCCCTCTTAGGCCTTAAATAAGGTATTGGTTTTTTTTTTTCAGGCCCTTGTAAATTACTAGGGCAAACCTTAAATAAGGGCATGGAAAAGCAATACCCTCATTTTTTGTTTGTAGAAGTTTCACTGCAAATTTAATTTTTTTCTTACATTGAAAGAATGGCTAGTCTATAATAAAATTACAATGTAACCCACTTTCCAAGAGACTGGCTATTCATTGAATGCAACAAAAGAATAAGTTTGCAATGAAACTAGTACAAAAAAAATGGGGGTGTTGCTACATTATCAAGGGCTTGACAGTAATATTATCCTTGTTGTTGATTGAAACTCTACACTGTCATTGATGATGCCTCCTGGCTTGTATGTTTCAAGACAATGCCAATTTTTTTATCAAATCTTAAAATTGCTCATTTATCCAATCTAAGCTTAAGGAAAGAAAAAACAAATGTGAGATGGAAGATGTTGTTGTGCAGGATATTTCAGTTTCTATGCTTTACTCATACCATGTTTGGAAACATAGAACTAATATGTAACTCACATTAACACTGAAATTATTTACTTCCATTAGCTTGTACTTTGTTGAACACTAACTGATCTTGACCCATGATTAGTGCAATTATAGTCACATTTATAACAAACTTTTTCATGCGAAGAATTTTCCATCTCACGTTGTTGTTCTTACTGGAATAGGCCAACCTGCAAACCTTGTATGAAATTTCATTCCTCACATGAAAGTCATAATATTACTTAATATCAAATTTGACTTATATGGTGTGAAAATAGCATTCAATTTTTTGAGTTTGAAAGCTCTACTTGAACATTTTATCAAAAGTGGTATACAAAGAAAACCCAAATAGCACACACCTGGTTCTAATGTAGCTATTTCAACTAGGTCTTCTAACTTATGAGGACAAAGATTTGTTTTTGAACAAAAGGCCATTGTTTATCAACCAAAAATAATGTAAGCTTTATCACTAAGATTGGTATTTAAGTGATATTTTTTTAGAAATTTTTTCCCTAGCGGAAGTTGTAACATATTAGCCTAGTATTTATAATTTAAATGCATGTACAGTTCCTATAAAGTTAGTTGTTGTTCTTGTAGTACTGCACATGAAATTCAACCTGCAACAACATGCCAACAATAACATGGTCTATGAACCAGTAAAAAACTATCTTTTCACATCATAAGGAAGAGAAAGACAACATGAATTATGTATAGAAACTTGTAACAATATCCAACCAATTATATAATCAAGTTAAGGAAAAGTAGGACAAGATTACTTTGCAAATGAATCTAGTTACCCACACTCTCCAAAATGAATCTAGTTACCCAAAACTCTACAAGTGCCCAAGCACACAAGTTTGACTCAGCAGTCATGGAAAATGAACAAAACCAACTCTTGCCAAGTGCCAAGTGGTGGAACCCTCAAAATTTTCATGCTCCACTAGTTCAAAATGAATTTTCATGGGTGTCAGTTTGGTCTTGTGTGACTACGGTTTAGGGTTTTATGTGAGGAGTTGTTTTATGTTGAATATTTTCTCCTTTGTTTGAACCCTTAGCCTTTTGGTCTTTTTCTCTATTGACCTATTGTGGTCGATTCCCAGTCATGTTAAAAATAACATAAGCCATTGAAGCTCATGAAGTAACTGGCCCCTTGTGCCTAGGTATGAAATGTTTTTTATTTTTTAAGGTTGATTAATCAACCTTGTTTAGCCTTTAAATCATTTGAATAAAATGGTTTTAAGTCCTATGAGGCCTTATCTTACGTTGTCCTAGGCAGTCCCCTTCTTGAAACAACTTATGAGCATGTGCGAAATTGTTCCACTTAAGTTCCCATTCACCACTTTTTCCTATTTCTCATCGTAGATAATTTTATGAATGCTTGACTTATATCAGCGATGTGCGATGAGCGGTGTTTCCTTTATATCACGTCTAACAGATAAGTTATGGATCTTGAGTTTTTCATTAGCGATTCACGATATGTGTTATCTTCACCATTGCTGGCTTTCTTTATCGCTAATGGCTTGTGAGTTTTGTGTTGTAAATTGGCGATGCACGATGACCCTTTGTGCCCTTGGAATTTTCTTTCATCGCTCATTGTAGATTGATTGTAAACTTTGAGTTCCAATGTAGTGATGAGTGATGCGGTTTTCTGTTCCAATATTCTATTGATGATTTAAATTTCTCTTGTGAGCGATGTTTCTCGTGCCTTTGATTTTCAAGCAGGTACACATGGCTTGATCTTGTTCCACCGCCCCTTCTCTCCCATTGCTAATGTGATCTAGAATTCAAGGTGTGAATAAGTGATATGCGATGGGAGATAAACATAATCAAATGAGGGCCTCAATCCAATAGATGAGATCTCATCACGAGGGTGCTCACATCGGTGATAGGACTCATAGAGGAAGAAATATATCAGCAATGAGCGATAACTTCCAAACAAGGGGTGACTGAGGAAAATAAGAGGTGACGTGGTAGCATCTTGAGGACATTCCTTAAAGCAAAGGAGAAACTGGTGAGGTGAAATGAGAGCCACTAATATGGTTTCAAAGCAAGATGATCAACGACTAGGGTTTAAACACGAACGAGTAAGTGTTAGTTCACTCGTGCAAGCTTTCTATCAACCATTAATGGTCTTACGCTCCATTTTATGGCCATAAAGAATGTACTTGGCTCGTTTTCCTCACATTTGAATTTTTTGAGGAGTGGAGAAGGAAACCAAAGTCTGAGGAAATAGCGTGAAGTGCTCCAGTAAGCAATTGTAGAGGCATTAGCATTCAATTTTCGCCCGGGTAAACAAATTTTCATATATCTTCCTGCCAATTGAATTAAATTGTGCTAGTCTAGAAATTAGTAAGGAGCTTGAAAGATAAATGTACTTAGGGTTTACTCATTGTGAGTTTTCAATTGGGGTAGTAAGGATTGCATAAAGTTTGCGTGGGTTTTATTTTGAAAATTGTTGCCTAGGAATTAAAACCTGGTAGGTCTTTCTATTAATTGAAAATTGTAAACCCTAGCCTTGCCACATTGTAAAATTAAGTGAACCAAATCCTAGTGAATCTAACATAAGGCTCGAAAGGAAACCCAAGTAGAAAAGGGCTAAGAAACCTAAAATAGAAGATGCCACATATGCACCTAAGCCAAAGGTGCCAAAAGCACCTGCAAAGCCCAAAGCTGAGAAGAGATCCCATGAAAGATTCATGGAAGGTGTAGCTAAGGATGTGAAAGAGGGAGGGTTACAGATTGGAAAGAGGCCCACAGGGCAAGTCGTTGTAACAAGCAAGCTGGTTGACCTTGCTGGTGGAATTGGAGAACCAACTGAGCCACAAAGTGGATGTGAATTGTTTCTCTATGCCTTTAATAGAAGGAATGCCATATGACCAACCGAACATTTGTGGGGTTTAAACCTTGGGAGGCTAGTTGTTCCGAATGTATTTGTGGAAGTTGATATAATGGAGGCATTGGGAAAACATTATGATCCTGTGGACATGAAGATAAAAACTCAGAATGGCACTCTAGTCCTTGAAGTGACAAGTGATAAAATTGTAGAGGTGTTCAAGTTGAACCCTAACTATTGTTGGAATTAGGCGTAAAGAATTGAGTCATGAATATGAGAAAAGTAGGTATGCTTTCAAGAATAGATTGCTCATAAGGCATAGAAAAAATTGTAAGGGATTTGGTCCTACAAAATTGGCACCTTTCAAGTGTGAAGAATTTGTTGATTACTTCAAGAACACCTACAATTGTCTGAATCAATTCTTGGGCTGCAATTTTGATGCAAGGATAGTTTCAAACCTACTAGTTATGATAGTTGATATATAGAAGTGGAACCCTAACACAAGATTTGACTATGTTGCTTATGTTGCTTGGGAGATGCATAAGGGGCCCATTGCTTTGAAGAAAAGAACTATCCCACCAATCTTATATCATTACTCTTTGCTGACATACATGGTTTTGTATGTTGAAAAAGATAAGTGAAAGAGGAGGATGAAGCTGAGGCAGTTGGATAATGAGAATAACCCTTTTCCTATCTAGATGTGGACACATATTTGGGATCAAAATTTCCCTAATTCAAACTATTTAATGTTTTGCAATGTCATTAGATATGGTATCTTGGAAATTTTGGGTGCTCCACCCGTTTATAGATTATTAAGGGTTATCGGGGATATTATGCACCCTAATGATATGGAAGGGTCATCGATGAAGCATTATTGGGCTGATTGGTTTCTACACTCAAAATATATATTAATCAGGGCCTATAGAGCTAGGGTGGCGTCTCATTGTTTACCTTTGTATGTTTTACATAGATTGGAATTTATGGAGCTAATGTGGCAGCGTGATTTTATGGACTAGGAGTTGTTCAGAAATCCTAGGAAGGGTTCTGTAATTGTGCCACAATGTGATTTTTCCTACTTCAAGGCTACTGCTAAAGAGGCATATGAGAAGTTTGGAATAATGGTAAATAACCTCATGATGCCTGTTGATGAGGTTAGGAGCTTTGACCTAGAGTATTTTATGAATGAGAAGAGAAGAAGCAAGGGTGTTTCTAGTTTTTCTCATGTTTTTATCTCTTTTGATGATGTGCTTGGAAATCTAGTAAGTGATGGAGCAGTCAACCAAATAAAGGAGTGGATTGCTATTTGTGCAATGGAGGAAGAGATCATAAAAAGAAATGCTTTTTATGTAAGCCTGTATGATTAAATTGAGAACCCATTGAAGAGGGCTATTCAAAAGATAAATGATTACCAAAGTGGAGAGTTCAAAGTAAAAGTGAGGGAAGCTACTGAAAGAGCACAAACCATCCTAGAGAAATAACCTTAGTATGGATATCTTTGAGAAACTTATTGGGATTCAGAGAGGAGGTATTGAGGTAATTTGGGAGGAGAAAATGGTAGAACATATGCCTGGTGATGAAGAAGTGGGGAGAAGATTGCCTTCTCCAAAAATCAATGATGTTCTTGATTCAAAAATTCCTCAAGATAGAATTGTCAAATGGGAGTATGATGAGAAGGTCGATGATGATCCTAGGATCAAGGCCTATGATGAATTCACTGTAGATGATACCTTTGTACAAACAAAAGAGTTTAAAGAATTCATCATTCATGAAAGGAGTAAGGATATAAAAGAAATAATTGAGAAAGCTAAGGATGGTGTGGACCCCTCTTAGAAGGAGGAGGCAGAGAGAGCAAAGGAAGAGAAAATCATGGTTGAGATAGAAGCCATCACTCCTAACGAAGCCAAGAAAATTGTTGTTGAAAGTGGTGTCATGTTACTTCCAGGCTGTACCCTTACTTCAGCTATTGCACTTGATGCTATTGGGAGAGACCCACAAGCCTCTATATCTGAGGAACACTTTGATATTTCATACAAATCTCTGTGGTCCTACAAGAGTGAGAAGTCTAAAAGGTGAAATGTTTTGTGAAGTGCATGGAATAAAGAGACAATTATCTAATTCGAGAACTCCTCAACAGAATGGAGCTGTTGAAAGAAAGAACATAACAGTTCAAGAGGCCGCTAGATCGATGATTACTGAGGTTGGTTTATTAGAAGTCTTCTGGAGAGAAGTTATTCATACTATTGTTTATGTATTCAATCAAGTTCAAGCAAGGGAAAACAATACAAAGACCCCCTATGAGCTATGGTATGGAAGAATTCCTACTGTTAAGTATTTCAAGGTATTTGGAAGCAAATGTTATATCAAAAGAGATGAAGAAACTTTAGGAAAGTTTGATGCAAGAAGTGATGAAGGCATTTTTCATGGATATTTTACTAAAAAAAGAGCTTACAGATGTTTCAATGAAAGACTATGAAAGATTGTAGAAAGTGCAAATGTCAAGGTTGATGAAACAATGAAGAATTATGGATATGTATTTGATGAACCTGATTGCATAAGAATTGAAGAAATTATGGAAGAAACAAAAAATGATGAACAAGAGAAGCAAAATGAAGAGAAT
>CM021108.1:574993274-575227868 GCA_007115665.2 Sequoiadendron giganteum | reverse complement strand
TTTCTTGAGAGAAAAGGTTGTGGAGAATGAAGTAAAGCTTGAGTATGTTCTGATGAAGGATCATATTGCTGATATATTTATGAAGGATCTTCCTAAAGATACTATTGAGTATCTCCAGGAGAAGTTAGGGGTCATTTCCCCTCCTTTCTCGAACTAGATGCATACAAAGATGCATCAGTTTGGTGGATCTATGGATCTATCTTTCTTTTGGACTGATGTTTGGTGGCTACCTCTTGATGAGGGATTATAGAGACCTCATTTATTTTATAAGTTGATACTTGATATTTTACATATTGGCTTAAAAACTGATGATATTATCATTTATATACTTAACTTGTGAACTTAATTATGCATGAAACTTAGAATTTGAATGCTTTCATATAAATGCTTATTTTCTTTGAATGAGTGATTGAATGGTATTTCATGTTGTGATTGTTCATTATTGTGTGTATTTAACTTATGACTGGAAGATCATTTATTGATCAGATGAAGTGCTAATCACTTTTCCATTCAAATGAAATTGGTAGCTAATCTATCATGACTTAGTAGTTTCAACCAAGTGACTTGTCAGCTAAATAATAGTTCCAGCCAAATACATACTCCAACTCTGCAGTTCTTCTCGACATTAACTAGAGATGATTACAAGATTTTCATGATTGTTCTCCAAGCACTCCAAAATATCTTCAATAGTATAGATTTAGTTAAATTTCCCCTTTTTCAAATAAGAGAGGATATATATATCCAGTCTCAAGATAGTTTGAAGTTATTTAATTAGCAAGTGTATTATTTTATGTTTTCAAGTAGATTGTATTTTTCAATTCCTAGTTGAACATCTTGTACTACGCCCCTGTTTGGGAAAATTCGATGGAAATAAAAAGAAGAAGTTGATCCATTTATGTGTTAGACCCCTCCAGAGGCAGAGCAGGGCCCACTCTTCCAAAGGAAGGTGATATGTTATTTAACATTTCATTTTCATTCTTGCTTTTAAGTTGAAATTCTTCTATCAGTACAATATTTGAGTAAATCTTTAATTCATAAATGCATTGTTGTAATCTTTGTTACATAGCTGTGTTGATTAATTAGAATCCTCTCTGTTTTAATTTAGTTCATTTTCTAGTTAATTAGATCTAAGTTAAGATAGTTAATTTTTCATTGATGAGTAGTTATGATCTTAATGGAATATGCATAGAGAAATGAATGTTACTTATTAGATTGGATGTATGAGGAATGTAGTAGTTTTCTTTTGAATTAGGAACAAGCAGATAATTAGATTTCAATTATATTGATTAGTTATATTTTAATTTCGAGCAAATATTAGATTCTCAGTTTTTCATAAAAGTAAAATAGATTAAATTTAATCATTCATTCCTCGTGATCTGATCTAGCTTGGAATATAAATTATCTTTGCACATTTTCTGTTCTTGAATGGTTTTCTTTTACTTAGAAGTTTTTAGAATAAGATCAAATGAGTAGGAGTTTAGAAGAATAGCATAGAGTTGCTTCTGATAAAGAAGGAACAAACCCAAACTACTCCTGGCAAAGAGGACCAAACCATAAAATCCCCAAAACCAATCCAAAATTTAGCACAAGTAGCTTTAGACACTCTCGAGTTGATAACTAAAAGATTAAATGATTAGGGAATTGTGACAACAACGGCCCCTATCCATCATTTTTTGCGTCACTGTCGAGGAGTGATTTGGCCTCATAAGAAAATTAAAGCCTTAAGTGTTGGTAAGAATCTCTTTTATAGTTGATGAACAGACAAAGAGATCAATTTGGAAGATTCATAAGAGATCTAGTGCCTTCTCTAGAAGGATCTCCACCACACACTCCGAGTTAATCATCGTCCACTCGAACAATCTCCAACCACTCAAAAAACATGGAGAAAGAAGGAGGAAGGGAAGAAGAGTCTCCTAACAAAAAAATCTCTTTCCCTATTTCCATTAATAGGCAGGTTAATGGACCACCTATGAAAAATATTTCACCCTCTGTTCTACCTACATTTTGTGGGAAAACTTTGGAGGACCTTGACAAATTCTTGTTTGAATTGAAAGTATTGTGTCAAACTTATGATTATACATCTGATAATCAAAAGTTAAAACTATTTCCATCTACTTTGAAGGAATCATCCTTTCGTTGGTTCATGAGGTTGAATGCTAATTCCAAAACACTTTGGAAGAAATGGAAATTTTTTTTTGGACAAATACCAGGATTACTATAGGGTTAAGGACAGTTAAGAGGAACTGTTTAAAATGAAATTGTTAGAAGAGGAAAGTTTAGAAGATTATGTGGATAGATACCTCTTTGTTTTGAAAAGATGTGGGAATGGGTTGGATGGAGAAATTAGTAAGTCCATTTTCCTGAAAGGAATTGATGATGATTCAAGAGATGCCTTGAACTTGATTGGAAAAGGAGACATCAATAGACTCACTTTTGATGAAATAATTGAGATTTGTAGGAACTATTCATGAATGAACAAGACCAGGTTCTAGGAAGAAGAACATGGGTTCCTCTACTGATGTTTCTAAGGTCATGGAAAAAATAGCAAATCTAAAAACTGATATCCTTCTCCACCTTAATTCTCAACTTGACAAAAGAACAGTAGAACCATTGGCTATATATTGTCCTAAATGTAGAGACAAACACCCATGAAGGGAATTCCCTCTTAATCAGGTAGATGTGTGTGGAATTTGTGAGAAGAATCATCCTACTGGTAAATGTAGTCTCCTTCGAGAGATTAAAAACCATTTGAAGAAACCTTCTCAATCTTCACCCATGGAAGAACTCAACTACATAGGACAAAGGTAGTTTAACCCTACTTTTGGAGGATAGTTTAATCCTAGAAATAATACCAATTGGGGTTTGAATCAATGTAATCCTTTTATTTAGTGTAATCCATAGTCTCATTTGAATTCCCAAAAAAATCCAATTCCACCTCCTTCTATGGAAACATCCTAGGGACCACCTTGGGGACAACCTGAAAGGACTAATTCTCAATGGAATGAGCAACAGTGGCAACCTAATCAATATCAGTGGCAAGCTGATCAACCTCAATGGAAGCCTAACCAAGGTTATAATTCCTAATGGAAAAATGAGGGACCAAGAAGACCTTGGAATCAAAATCAATCACTTTTGCTTGGTCCCACACAACCTACAAATTCTGAAACTGTAAACCAACCTCAAATTCTAGCTCAGCTAGTTCCCAATCCAAAAAAAATTGACCTCAACAACCAGCTTAAAATGTTGATTGTAATATAGTTGGCTTAAATAATATTGACTTGAATGGAATTCAATTGAGGACTCGATTAGTCCCATCAAAACCCGATTTAACTAAAGATGAACAACAACAAGATTTGATGAAAGATACATTACAGAGGAATGAAGAAATTTTATCTGATAAACAAGCACCATTCCATGAATGAATTCAACAAGAATTAGTGGTTGAGAAACAAGATGAGGAGAAACAAGATGATTTGGTAGATTCCCAAATTATCAAAGAACTTAAGAAGATTAACATTGAAATTACACTCTTGAGGGCTATTCATGATATTCCAAAAATTAACTAGAATGTTAAATCTTTGTGTGTCAAAACACCTGAAAGGAAAAAGAAGTTACCTACAACAAATCAAATTGGAGGAAAACTATGTGATGTTTTGTTACAAAAGTTGATCCCTTAGAAGTATGGTGATCCGGGAAGTCCAGTGATTACCCTTAACATTAATGACATTGTAATTCCAAATATCTTTATTGACTTAGGTGTTGCCATTAATGTTATTACAATTGATACAACCAAAAAATTAGGAATCACAAATGTTCAACCAACAACCACAATTTTACAACTAGAAGATTAATCAATTGCAAAACCGGAAGGGATTCTTGAGGATATCATTGTTACCATTGATACATGGGAGTATCCTGTTGATTTTCTTGTCTTAAAAAGCAAGCAAAGAAAGACAAGCTATCCAATAATTTTGGGGAGACCTTGGTTGGAAACGATCGTTGCCCTTATTGATTGTAGGTCTGGAAGCATGACCATCTCTAATAGAATCAAATAGAAAGAATTATTCCTTTACCCACCAACAAAACCCTCCTTATCATTTGAAAACCAGAGTTGGATGGATGGTCTTAATTCAGAGGATGATGAGTTCCAAGAACTTACAATGGAAACATTGACAAAACATGTATAAGAGTACCAAGAATGTATGGATGAGGAAGAGGGAAACCTTGAAGTTCATGATGTTTTTGACTTTTAGGATCATGACCCTTTAATTGATATCATGAATTCTGATTCAAATCATAACCAATTGCTCCATCAGCTTTTGCCACATCCTTTTCCTTTAAATATTTTGATTGGAGACCCCTCCACCCATCAAGACAAGACTAAGCAAATTTGAGTGCAAATGGATAAACCTTTACTCATTAATGGTTCCTTATCAATTAGGCATGAAAATGATCTAAAGTAGATTTTAGAAAATAATACTAAAGAATTTGATTGGGATTACAAGGAAATGAGAGGGATCCATCTTGATATCTATACACACCACATTTACACTGAGGATGTTAAACCTGTAAGACAATCTTAGAGAAGGATTAAACTTGCATTAAGAGATTTTGTGAAGCTGGGAATAGAAAAATTGCTCCAAGTGGGATTCATTTATCCTATTTTGGACAGTCAATGGGTTTCTCCACTGGTGATAGTGCCTAAGAAAAATGGTAAATGGAGAGTATGTGTGGATTATAGAGAGTTGAACAAGGCTACTAAGAAAGACTATTTTCCATTGCCTTTTATGGATCAAGTATTGGATAGCTTAGCAAGCAATAGTTAATTTTATTTTCTTGATGGTTTTAGTGGGTATAATCAAATCTAGGTAGCTCTAGAAGATCAAGATAAAACAACATTTACTTGAACATGGGGCACCTATGCTTATAGTGTCTTTCCTTTTGGACTATGTAATGCACTTGCAACTTTTCAACGTGTTTTTCTTGCTATTTTTGCAAATAAAGCAACCACATGTGTAGAGGTGTACATGGATGATTTCACAGTCCATGGTAAAACTTATGAAGAATCTAAATAATTTTTTGAATAAGTGCAAGGATCATAGCTTGTCATTGAACCATGAGAAAATTCTGTTAATGATGAAAAAAGGAATTATGTTAGGACATCTTGTGTCAAAAGAAGGAATTAAGATAGACCCTAAGAAAATTGAGGTTATTCTGTAGATACCAATACTTCAAAATCATACCGATGTGAGAATATTTTTAGGACATACTGGCTATTATAGGAGGTTTATAGAAGGGTTTAGTAAGATTGCAAGTCCCCTGTTTACTTTATTAAAAAAGGATTCAAATTTTCTTTGGACTTCAACATGTCAATAATCCTTTCATGATATAAAACATGCCTTAACAACTTCACTTGTCATAGTTGGGCCAATCTGGGGTGAACCATTTCATATAAATGCAAATGCATCTAATTTTTTGATTGGAGTGGTTCTTGGATAGAAGGAAAAATCAAGAGTGATGCATGCCATTTATTATGTAAGTAAAAATATTAATCCAACTGAGAAAAATTACACCACTACTGAAAAGAAATTTTTAGCGGTTGTGTATGCCATTAATAAATTTAGACATTATATTACTGGATATAAATTTTTGTACATATAGACCATGCAACTATTCAATACCCGATGAATAAAGTTGTGGTGGGAGGATGCATCATTCAATGGTTGTTGTTATTACAAGAATTTGATATAACAATAATTGATAAACTAGGTAAAGATAATGTAGTGGCTGACTTTTTGTCTAGGATGGTTTTACAGGGGAATAATGAACCAGTGGAAGATGCATTTCCTGATGAACACCTAATTTCCATATTTGTTCAATTTCCTTGGTTTTCTAATATTGCTAATTATTTGGTAACAAGAAGATGTCCTTATTTTTCATCTAAGCAGCAAAAGAGACTAATTAGAGAAAGTTCTAGATTTGAATGGATTAATGGTTTTTTGTTTAAGATGTGTCCAGATCATGTCATGAGAAGATGTGTACAAGAAATAAATGTTTATGATATCTTGAAGGCATGCCATGATGAGCTAGGTGCAGGGAATTACTCCACAGTGAGAACATTATATAAGATTCTTGGAGAAGGCTATTTCTATCCAACAATGACTAAGGATGTAACCCATTACATCATGCATTGTGACCAATGCTAGAGAATGGGAAGGCCTACATGTTATACATAAATTTTGCTTCAAACACAAGTTTACTTAGAATCATTTAAGAAATGTTGAATCAACTTTGTTGGTCCCATTGATCCACCGTCAAAAGGAAATCATTACATCCTTATATGTATTGATTATGTCACTAAATGGGTAGATGCCAAGGCATTACCAACTGCTAAAGAAGAAAGAGTTGTACATTTCTTATACAAAAACACTCTACAAAGGTATAGGGCACCTAGGACACTTGTATCAGATCAAGGAACACAATTTATGTCTTTAATGCTTCAAGCATTTCTTCAAAGATATCAAGTTCAACATAGAAAGTCATCACCATACCATCCTCAAGAAAATGGGTAGGTAGAAGTGACTAATAGAGAACTGGAGAATATACTTACAAAGGTAGTTTCATCTCCAAAGAGTGACTGGTCTGATAGATTGACAAAAGTTGTTTGGGCATATAATACAACTTGGAAAATAACCACAAGTTTTTCTCCATATGAGTTAGTTTATGGGAAGATGCCTATTTTTCCTATATAATTTGAACTTGAAACACTTAGAAAAACTTTAAATGTGGGAATAAACTTGACAAGACCACAAAGAAACATAGTGTTACAGTTGAATAGGTTAGATGAAATAATGATGGAAATAGTGGCATGAAAAAAATATCTGTAGTAAACAATTTACTGTAGGGGATTGGACATTACTGTTTGAATCTCAGTTTCAAGAATTCAAAGGGAAGCTGAATATCAGATGGCTTGGACCATATGAGATTAAGCAAGTTTTTGATAATGGGGATGTCCAATTAACACCTATTGATGGATAAAGGAATACAATGCTGGAAAATGGACACGAGCTTAGGCTTTATCATAAAGTAGCATCAAAAGAAGAATTTACAACAAAACTTCAAGTAAGGATAAAACATTTTACCAGGAATATTTTTATTTTTTAGGTGAAATTTCTTGTTCGTAATATCTTTTAGTTATCCATGAAAAAGGAAGGTAAATTGAAAACCAGAAATGGTGGTTTATCTTCAAAAAAAAAGAAGGTAAGTTGAAAACTAGTAATGGCAGTTTACCTTCAAAAGAGATCCAAAGAAAATAAAAATAAAATGCTTTCTAATCTTCTTGTCTTGTAGGTACAAATATGGATAGATTTTGATGGCTCCTTGCAGAACCAGAAAGATCCTGATGGCTCCTTATCAAATTGGAAATCAATTCCTTAATGAAAGCTTTGATTAAATGTTCAAATTAATTAAGCTCTTGATGGTGCTTGATTACTCCTGATCGGTTGTTCTCGATATTCAAAAAATATCTTGAGAGTGAGACTTCCGATAACTCTGAGTTGTCAATGATTAGTTGGAACAGAGGAATTAATGCATCATTGGAAGCTTTTAGCTTCATTATTTTGCTAACTTGTTTGTTCACTGTGTAGGTATAGGTTCATTTGATATTTCAAATTTTCATGGTTTGATATTATACCATGTGTACAAAAATGCGCTCCCACAAGGGTTGAGATTAGTATGCTATCCTTTTATTTTGAGAGGGAAATGAGCATAAAATTATTACATTTATCAACTTTGATCGAGTACTGGCGAACTTTGACAAATTTTGATAGCGAAGAATTATTCCAGATGGCTTTGCCATTGAAGTACATCATTTGTCAACATCGATGTCATTTCGCACTATCGAGAGGTAGGCATTTATATAATGTATTTATTTTCAAAATTTTAACTACATTAATTATTGGTCATAAAGTTGGTATAAGGGTCATGTCATCATGTTTAAACGCCAAATGTAATTTATTAAACGGTGAAAAGATGGGGTGGCATTACTTTCTCATTTCAAGGTAATAATTATGAAGTGACGGTTTTAAAAGAAAGAAATTTGTATGTCAACATTAATGAATGTGTTGTCACCACCTATCATCAACAAATTTCAAACAAATTATTGACGAGAGGTTTCAGGCATGCGAAGTGAATTTAAAGGAAACTGAACATTATGGTGGATGGAGGGAATTTAATGTTTAAGTATAGAATCAATCATGAGCTACTTCATGTTCATTTTTCAAGAAAGAAAAACCACCACCATTTTTGCTATATTTCCATTTCTGCATATCTCTTAACAAAGTTTGCTCTAGGATTTTTGAAATTGCATAGTCTGTAAAAATGGGCTATAAGCGAATGGTTGAGCCAAAGGAGGCTATTATAGATAGTGAAACTAGAAGGTGCTTGCAACAAGTGGACTAGTTAGATCTCATTCTTAAATATGAAGGTTATGAGCGGGATGTCATTCAAGAATTTATCAAAAATTTCCACATAAACTTCACAATGGTAAGAGGAGAAGCCATTGAAGTGTCTATGACTGTTATTAGTGCACTATCTGGAATCCCAGTGGAAGGAGAAATTGTGAGACAGAGTCAACATGATTTAAAAGAACTTCTAGAAGCATTCCAAGTCGAACAAGAGCCTTTGCCCACTTTTCAAATTCACAAGGGTAAGAATAAGGGCATTGACAGAGGAATCCTTTTGAAACCTTGGCCGTTAATCGTTCTCTGCTTAATGAAATACTTTACCTATGAAGGTCAATTTTCCATAGTTTTGGGACCAGCTCTTCAGCTGCTCATTCATATTCGTCATGGTGAAGCTAAGTCAGATGTAAGAGTAAATTTACTAGCATTTTTGTTTTCCCAATTTGATGACATGACATTGAAATGTAAAGATAAGGAAAGTAGGGTTACGCATCATGGGTTAGTCCATTTGATTGTTAAACACCATTTTGTGCAAAAATAAAATGGTGAGGAGAAATGGAGATAGTTTTTGTTACATGTTGAGGGTGAGAATACTGGGAAATATAAAACTCCTATAAGACGAACTTTAAAAATAGAGAAAAAGGGAAAGAAAGTTAGGGCTAAAAATGTAGCGAGGCCTCAAATATTGAAAACTGAAGAAGCAACAACTCCATGAAGAAGAAAAGTAAAAGAAGCTGAAACCTCTGAAGAATATAAACTTGAAGAAGAAAGCAATATGAAGAAAAAGGGCATTGAAAAGAAGGAGAAACTGAAAAAAAAAAAAAAAAACAAGATGAAATACATGAAAAATAGGAGAAGAAAAATAAGTTAAAGAAAGGAAAAGAGGGGAAGATAGGAATAAAATCTCAAAACTCTCCTCCTATAATTCAAATTGAAGAGTCAGATAAAGAAGAACCTGAAAAAGGAGTGAGATTCTCTAGAGTTACTTTCCTGTTCCCCCACAAAAGAAACTTCTATGCCAAATCCTACTTCTCAAGAAGAAGGTAAACCTGCTACTCCAAAGTCTCCTATTGAACCCTTTGTTGACTCAGCTGCTATTGGTGAAACAAAAACTTTGCAGCCTTTATCTCCAGTACTTGAAAAAACAGAAGAATTATTCATCCATAGAGAAGGGAAACAACCCTTAAAACATCAAGAGGAAATGAATAATAGTTTAAATCAAAGAAGAGAAGAAGAAAAATAAAGTTGAAATAGAAAAGTGAAGAAATTTCAAAGTGTGAAACAAATTTTGAGAAAATGAAGTCACAACTACAGTAGGAAACAAGCCAATTGTTTTCACAACTAGAAAGTGTGAAAGAAACTTTAGAGAAAGTAAATGAACAGAGTGCACAAAAAGATAAAGAAATTCAAAAGTTAAAGGAGGAAATAGATAAGAAGAAATAAGTGGCTTCTGAAAGAGAAGAACTTGAATGGGAAAAATTTTGTTTATCTCCACCAAAGGAAAAATTACAAGAAAAATCAACAAGTCTGAAGTATCTTTCTCTCACTACCATGAAATACAAACAATTCAATGCACAACTTTAGAATGAGATTAAAGAAGTTACCAAAGAAACGGATGAAGTAGAGAAATTGGTGGCTGAAGCTATTGACATAGATTTTGCATTGGTAGCCACTAGGAAACCCTCTGGAATGTACTATTTATTTCTCAGAGAATTCTTTTTAAAATGGAAATTAAATCAACTTGTGTTAAAAAGGCCTCTTGATTTCCAAACAAACAATGATTTTCTTTAGTGTTATTTTAAAAGTCACCCAAGCCTCCAGAATCAAATGTGTGAATTTTACCAACATGCTTTTATCATGGTAAATATAAATGATACTTTGCTTAATATTTATGTTGGAGAGGTCAAGATTAGATCCTTTGTCTCCTTGTTTTAAAATAAGGTTGATTGGCAGAAAATGATGAGAGAGTACAGAGAAGCACAAAAAAAGTGTAGTCTTCCCATGAGGGGAGAAAGACCTGGTGCAGCTGAATACATTATAAAATTTAAATCAGTTTCCAGACTAAATGATGTTTTTCCAATTTATGTCTCCAATTTGTTAAAAATCATTGCATGTTTACAAGATGTGGAAGGTACATTGCCTCCAATAGCTCATGCAACATGCGTTGAAAGATACAACTCCAGTTATAAGACATTAAGGAGAATGGAACCTATCACCCCTAACAATATCAGTTGGAGTTTGACCAAGGTGAGACATTTCATCAACTTGATAAAGGAACATCAAGAATTTTGGATTGGAATGAGGTTCAAAATTCTTATCATCATTATGCCTACTCCAAAGATCAACACACCAGAGAAGATTCTAGATGAGGTGTTGAAGTCATGGTATGAAAAGCTTAAATAAAATCATGGATTTGCAGAAAATCACAAGACAACAAGAAGATATAAGGGAGGTGTCTTCAATTGTGCACTATGGATTAAAACAATCAACAAAGGCATCCCTGATATAATCAATCTATAACCATGAGGCCATGGTTAAAAATAGGAGGGGGAGAATGATGAGGGCTTGCAGAGACCTCATTTATTTTATAAGTTGATACTTGATATTTTACATATTGGCTTAGAAACTGATGATATTAGCTTTTATATACTTAACTTGTGAACTTAATTATGTGCAAAACTTAGAATTTGAATGCTTTCATATAAATGTTTATTTTCTTTGAATGAGTGATTGAATGGTAAATTTAATGTTTTTGAAAAGTTAAACAACATTTACAGGGCGTTGTACCCTTCACAACGAGCCACAAGGGCCAAAAAAAGACAAGACTAAACAACTAACAAAAACATGAAAAAAACACCGAAACAACCCAAAGGTAGCACAACAACAGGCGAGAAACAACCAACAGACAGGCACCGAGAGCAACTAACTGACATCATCCCAGTTTTTAATCAGGAGGTCCACCGCCTCATCTCCCACCCACTCTTTGTTTTCCTGGCTATTGTTCCCCTCCAGTTCCTCTTTTATAGCATTGGACAGAGTACTCATAACAAAGTGACCCAATTTCATGATGAAACGGGTTAACCCCCGAAATATTTTGTCAAGAGTGTCCAATCTCTTCGCCACCTCGCACGAATTCACCCCACCATCCATAGCTCTCATATCCTCACCAGGCTCATCCACCAGCGGGTGTGGAGAGTGCGAACCAGAGCCATCAAAAGGAAGCTTGTTGTCCACCGGAGTATGCAGGGGCCTCTCCACAATATGTTCCTCCACATCTTCAAACTCTCCTTCCTTGTATCCCTTGATGTCCGACTGCTCCTCCTTAGAATCCTCAATGATTAACCTCTTCTTGCTGTTCTTGGCCAGCCTCCCAGATCTCCTCCTAGCACTTTCCCCTCCAGTCATCTCTGTGTTCCCCACAATCGTATCCCCTCTGGAATATTTCCTAACAAAATTCTTACCCTTTCCATCCTTAGCAGTCGTAGCCTGCATGCATTCCTTGCCTTTTTTCGTTGCAATGACAATAACAACTGTGTCAACCTGAGTGCCTTTTAGCTCACAGAGCCCTTCCGCTGCGCTGGCATGGGCTTTGCCCAACCCACCCTTGAGTTTTTTGGTGGCAAATTTGGTTTTAGCAATCCCCACATTGTCAACATTAGACTTCCGAGGAGGACTCTTGGATTCAGTCGGGGAGATATGCACAATAGAAAGGGGTTCAATGTCCTCAACACGGACAACGGTTATGGCTTTAGGCGGACAAAGGGCAAGATGAAATTGATACAGATGAAGGATAAGCCCATGATGGAGCGAGAGCAGTGAGAGATCATAGGGATTATGGCTGGCCGATTCTTTACACTTGTCAACATAACTTTCCAGGTCCATTTAAAGGAAAAACGGGAAACTAAGCAGCATTTTATGCCTAAGGTGGTTTAACAAAGGGAAATGATAAAAGAAACAGGTTTTATATCTACCTTCCATCGTCACATACTTCATCAATGCCATGCACACCAGGTCCCATGGCTTAGGAAGCGCTTCCCTTTCAAACCCCACCTGGTTCCGAACCGGAGTCTCCTCACCTTTGAAGAATGCTTTAAGGCTCTCGTGGTCCGGATTTTTTGTGTGTTTAGGATATTTTTTCCCCATGCACAACAAACCCGTAGCCTGTGTAATAACATCCTCGCTAACTTCGAACTGAATACCACCAATGGAGACCCTCCTGTCCTTCCACGAACTGGCAAACTGACCCGATAAAATAGGATCATGGCCGACTAAGCACTCCATGAGCGGAGCAATTCCTCCCTCCACACAGATATGCCAGACTAGAGGGTTGTTTTGAAATTCCTCATAATTGTCTGGTTCAATCCAAACACGCTCACCACCCATACTACCAGACTGCACAGTAAACTCACAGAAATGTGGAAAATGCCGAATGTAGCAGTTGTAAACAATAATCTCCAAAAAAATAGTTAAGGCAGGGATTACAGCGAAGCAAATTAAATCCCACATACCGTTCACACACGCAGAGAGGAATTATACCGCAGTGTGAAAAGACAAAATTTAATGAATTTATGATTATAGGAGAGAAGGCACGAGTTGGCAGAGGTGTAGGGAAAGCACGGAAACCCATGCACACAGGCCAAAAATCTAAAATTAGCAATCCTCCAAAAAAAGCCTAAGGAATCCCTAACTAAACTAGCCGGCACCAAGCCTCTAGAAGGAGGCCAAATCTCATCATAGATAGTCACATCATTATAAATACAATCACTCCTCCAAATGCAATGAGGAGATAAAACAAGAAATCCAATTCCCAAAAGAGTAGATCACACAGTACGGTCCCACAACTGAAAAGAAGTCATGTCCTTCCATTTCGCCCGCATCAAGCCACCAAAACAAATCTTGAACTCCTCTTTTAACTCCCCATCCTGCCAACTCATCAAGATTTTAGGAACCAAAACCATCCACCATGTCCAAAGAACATACACGTGGATGCTCCATTCCGTATCCCACACACTCTCATCTTTACCAGGAACCCTCCACTTGTACTCCATAGCAATTATGACATTCATCCCCCAGCACACCCAAAATAACCAGTGGGCCCCCCAATCAGTATTCATCATCCAAAGGTTGTAAACCATTACGAACCATAATAATCTTGTTCCCTCTCATTCAAAGCTTGAATATTTGGCGGTAGTCTTTCCTTATTCCTCCAACATCTAGCCGAACCCCAACCCAAGCCAAGATTAGCCAAAGCATCTGCCACACGGTTGCCTTCTCTGAAAATATGAGTCACCTTTTTGTCCCTAAATTTGGACAAAAGGAAGCTAACATCCATCAATATGTCCTTGGTATTCTAGCCTATTAATCTATCTTTTTCCACAACATCCATCACCGATTTGGAATCTCCTTCAATGTGGAGATAAACAATCCCCAGAGAGACAACAATTTTGAGGCCCATGAATAGCGCATGAGCCTCAACAACTAAAGCCAACTGAACCCCAATGCCACCAGCAAAACCCGCCACCATATTCCCCAAAGAATCTTTGATAATCCCACCTATACTTGCCCTCCCTGGGTTGCCTTTAGCAGCCCCATCAAAATTAAATTTGAACCATCCACAATCCAGAGGCTTCCATTTGGTATTTTTCCTAGCTAATAGTTTTGAATTATCAAAAACATTAGCCATTAGAACCTGATGCCATTCCTTAGCCATTTTTATTTCATAATCCAGTGGCCCCACCTCCGGTAGTTTCCCATTAAAGAGAGAGATATTCTCCTCAATGAACCTAACACTGATGCCAAAAACTTCCTTGGGGCTCCGCTCAATATTCCTGAAAACCCTGTTATTTCTCTCCTTCCATAAACACCACCCTAAGACTGGGGGGACCTGCTTCCAAATTTCAACAGTCAGAGGGTGGAAAAAAGAGCCATTCCAACCCAGGATAAACAATAAAAGGTCTTTACTCATTTCCCAAAGAACATCAAGTTTCTCAAATGCCATCCCCCAAACTTCAGCAACATACAGGCAGTGTAATAAAAGGTGGCTGATAGTTTCCTCCTCATCCTTGCATAGAAAGCATCTATTGGGAAAGCACAACCCCCGAATTCTCAAATTGTCCTGAGTTAGAATCCTATTATGACAAGCCATCCACTAGAAAAAAATAATTTTAGGAATCAAGTGGTGATTCCAAACCCTCCTCCAGGGTTCCACAATAGAAATTTCATTAGTCAGCAGTCTGTAAGCAAATCACACCGAAAGGTCCCCCTATTTATCCAAAGCCCAAAAGAACTCATCCTCCCTGTCATATGAAGGAAATCTGATACTGGAAAGCAACACCTGAAGGGATCGACCAAGGCGAAGAAGGACAGGAGAGTGGGGGCAACAAAGGGAGAGATCCCTCCAAATCCTAGCTCCAAGAGGGCCAACCACATAGTCACTGATACACGTTCCAAAGAATCTCTTAGCTTCACCCATCACCATCCCAAAGTCAAAGCAAGCCAAACAAGAGTCCAAAATCCAAGAATCTTCCTAGAACCTGATTTTGACCCCATTCCCCATTTTCCATTTAATCCCTTTCTTTAGAATTCCTTGAATGTTGCAAATGCTCCTCCAGACGATAGAGCCTTGGGGATGAGGATCTGAAAGACAATCAATCAAAGTTTTGTTCTGGAGATATTTAGCATTCATAATTTTGCACCAATCCTTAATGTTCCTTAACTGGTCCCACCCAACCTTGGCCATCAACACCCTGTTAGTAATGACTATCTTCCTTATTCCAAGCCCACCACAATTTTTAGCCTGACAAACCTTTTCCCATTTTACCAAACTTATCAGCAATATACTTAGGCATCTTAAATATAGCTAGAAAGTAGGTGGGGATACCTTGTATAGCCATGGTGACAAGTTGGAGTTTTCCAGCATGACTAAGCAAAGAGCCCTTCCACCCAACCAACTTCCTTTGAATCCTTTCCAAAATAGAATTCCAGAACTCCAGGAGAACCTCCTTAACCGTGAGAGGGAGCCCAAGATAAACCAATGGGAGAGAATCACCAACACATCCCAGGATCACAGTCACCTTGTTTTCCAAATTTGGCAAGCAATTAAAGAAGTAAATCTTGCTCTTGTTGTAGTTGATGCTTTGACCAGAGCAAGAAGCATAGCTGTTAAGAAAAGCTTTCCATTTCCTAGCTTCCACAATAGAGGCCTTCCCAAATAGAAAAGTGTCATCAACAAATTACTACACAACAATTAGATTAAGAGAGGTAGCCGCTCTTACACCAGAAATGGAGCCCTCCGACAGCAGACTCGTGAAATTCTTGCTAAGCACATCGGAAATCATAATAAAGAGATAGGGGGAGAGAGGGTCTCCCTATCTGAGCCCTCTACCAGTAGAGAAGAATCCACAGGGGGATCGATTAACCATAACCGAGAACTTAACAGTACTAACACACTCCATAATGAGCTTAATGACCGAGCTGTTAAAGCCATACTTAGCCAGGACCTTTAGAATGAAATCCCACATAACCTTATCATAAGCTTTAGAAATTTCAAGCTTAAGAGCCATCCCCGCATTATTACATCTATCCATTGAGTGGAGCAGTTCATGGGTTGTCAAAGAAGCATCAAGAATGTGTCGCCCTGAGACAAATCCCTTTTGAGTGTGACTAATCATTTTATCCAGAAGACGTTTGATTCAGTTGAAAAGGATCTTAGAGATGATCTTATAAAAGGTGTTACACAGACTAATAGGTTGGAGGTCAGACATAGAAAGAGGCTCACTAATCTTGGGTATAAGGGAAATAAAAGTGTGGTTTATTTGTTTGAGGATCCTGCCAGATTTGAAGAAGTCCCTTACCGCAAGCACAAGGTCCCAGCCCACCGTATCCCAAAAAATTTGAAAGAACATAGGAGGAAACCCATAAGGACCCGGGGCTTTGAAAGCCCCCATGCTAAAAGTAGCCAACCGAACTTCTTCAGTGGAAACAACCTTAAGAATTCTCAAATTGTCTTCATGAGAGATGGACACAGGGAGATGCTGGAGGATCTTACAATCCAGAGCTAGGTTGGGCACCTTAGTAGGGGCCGAGAAATCCTCCTTGAAGTAATTAACCACACAGGACCTAATTTGAGCCTGATTGGTAATCACCTCCCTAGAGGCACTTAACAATTTAGAAATTTGGTTCCTTTTTCGATGTTTGATGGAAGAAACATGGAAAAAGGACGTGTTCCTATCTCCCTTCTTCAGCCATTGGACCCTAGATTTTTTCTTCCAGAAGACCTCTTCATTTTTTAAGACCTGTTCCCATTCCATTTTGGCATCCTTTTCTTGAATGTGTGTCCACTGACTGTCATCTCCCTCATCCATACTTTTCTGCAAGGTCTTCAACTTCCCCTCGAGCTATTTTTTCCTTTGGAAAAAATCCCCAAACACATTCCTGTTCCATCCTTTAACCATCAGTTTAATATGTTTAAGCTTAAAGAAGAGCCTAAACATAGGGGATCCTTGGACAGGAATATTCCACCATTCAACAATTATTTTTTTGCAATTGGGGTGAGAGTTCCACATTATTTCAAATCGAAAAGGATAGGGACTACCAGAAGGACGAAAATTAGTGGTCAACAGAAGAGGATTATGGTACGATACCGTCCTAGGCAGAGTTACCAGGTTGGCATCTAAGGCATTAGTCCAATGAGGAGAGCAAAGGAAGTAGTCTAGCCGAACCTGAATCAGATCACCACCAACCCTTCTATTAGACCAAGTGAAATTCTGGCCCAGAAGCTCAATATCAATAAACTCCGAAGAACACAGGAAATTGGCTAGATCCAACATGCTATTAGTGTAATCCAGGAGGCCACCACTTTTCTCGGATGAAAACAAGGGAGAGTCGAAATCTCCAGCAACAAGCCAATGACCACCCTTATTCATATTAATCTTGGCCACCATGTTATTCCATAGAATATTCTTTGAGTTCCTTTGATTAGGAGCATATATATTAACTATAGACCATTCTTCTCCAACAAAGGAGAACGATACCCCAATGCTATTTTTACAATGAAATAATTCAGAACCCTGCATACAGGAAGGATTCCAAAGCACAACCAATCCTCTCAAGGCTCCCTCAGCATCACTATGGACATAAGAAGCATTAGGCCAAAAGAATCTAGGTAAATTTAATGTTATGATTGTGCATTATTGTGTGTATTTAACTCATGACTGGAAGAACGTTTATTGATTTGATGAAGTGCTAACCACTTTTCCATTCAAATGAAATCGGTGGCTAATCTGTCATGACTCAGCAATTTCAACCAAGTGACTTGTTAGCTGAACAACAGTTCCAACCAAATACATACTCCAACTTTGCAGTTCTTCTTGACATTAACTAGAGAGGATTACAAGATTTTCATGATTGTTCTCCAAGCACTTCAAAATGTCTTCAATAGTCTAGATTTAGTTAGGTTTACTATTTTTCAAATAAGAGAGGATATATATATCAAGTCTCAAGATAGTTTGAAGTTAGTTAATTAGCAAGTGTATTATTTTATGTTTTCAAGTGGAATTGCATTTTTCAATTCCTAGTTGAACATCTTGTACTATGCCCTTGTTTGGGAAAAAATGATGGAAATAAAAAGAAGTTGATCCATTTCCATGTTAGATCCCTCTAGAGGCAAAGCAGGGCCCACTCTTTCGAAGTAAGGTGATCTGTTATTTAGCATTTCATTTTCATTCTTGTTTTTAAGTTTAAATTCTTTTATCAGTACAATATTTGAGTAAAACTTTAATTCAAAAATGCATTGTTGTAATCTTTTTTACATAACTGTGTTGATTAATTAAAATCCTCTTTGTTTTAATTTAGTTCATTTTCCAATTAATTAGATCTAAGTTAAGATAGTTAATTTTTCATTGATGAGTAGTTATGGTCTTAATGGAATATGCATAGAGAAAGGAATATTACTTGTCAGATTGGATGTATGAGGAATGAAGTAGTTTTCTTTTGAATTAGGAACACGAAGATAATTAGATTTCAATTTTGTTGATTAGTTAGATTTTGATTTCGAGCAAAGATTAGATTCTCATTTTTCGTAAAAGTAAAATAGATTAAATTTAATCATCCATTCCTCATGATCTAATCCATCTTGGAATATAACTTATCTCTGCACATTTTCTGTTCTTGAATGATTTTCTTTTACTTAGAAGTTTTCAAAATAAGATCGAATAAGTAGGAGTTTAGAAGAATAGCATAGAGTTGCTTCTAATAAAGAAGGAACAAACTCAAACTGCTCCTAGAAAAGCAGAACGAACCATAAAACCCCCCCAAAACCAATCCAACTCTTACCGCAGATAGCTTTAGACACTCTCGGGCTGACAATTAAAAGATTAAATGACTAGGGAATTGTGATAGCAATGACCCCTATCCATCACCTCTCAGTGGGAGCAGGTAGTGTTAGGTGTTGTCATTGTATGAGTATTCAATTTTTAATGTCAAAGGGGAAATCAATGTAAAATATCTTTTTCCTTGGCCATTGATTTCAAAGGGGGAGAGGAAGTATGTGAAAAAGAGAAGAGAAAGAATGTGCAAGAAAAATATTATCTACTAAGGGGGAGAAACAAAAAGAAAAATCTTGAAAAGTGTATTCATAGCTAGTATGTTTTCTTTGATGGTTTTTCACATCATGTGTTGCCATCAATGACAAAGGGGGAGATTGTTATAAGAATGAAAATAATGAGGGTGTTGTCATTGATGTCAACTAGTCAATTGGTTATCAACTAGTTGTTGTTGTCATTGATGTCATGGTTGCAGGTTATTGGCTATGTATGTCGAGGATATAGAGAAAATTATATTGAAGAAAGGTTGCAGGTGTTTAGTGGTTGCTCTGGGTTTTGCTCCTATGTTTGTGTGGTTCAGATATATTGATTATGGTTTTTGGAAGCTGCTATATCTAGATTTTTGGCTATTGATTCATTGTACAATGCAAGTTGTGTTCACTAGTTGTGAACTGTGATTTTATGTGGTTCTGATTGAGGTCCGAGAGAAATATTGTTGGTCTGGATTTCTCTTTGGTAAAGTCTTATGACTTGCAGTTCTAGAGATGAGTTGTTATGATTGTATTGAAGATAATTTTGGTATTTGGAAGGTTCATGCTTAATTTCTCTATGTGTTTTACACTGGTTTGGCTGACCTTGTGTTGAATACTATCTTCAAATTTGATGAAGCGTGTTGGATCTATTTGGGTCCTTATCAAGCATGTGTTTGGGTCACCCTCATTTTAATTCCACCCTAGGATGTTTTTTCGCCGACCTAATTTGAATTTAATGATGGATGGTCGACTTTGGATATGTTTCAAAGATGAAGATGGTATAAATACATGATGATTTGGTGGTGAATAAAGTCAAGAGAGGGAAAGAGATAAGTGTAAAGAAATAGAGAAGATATGTCATATTGATGTGAATCACTAAGTGTGTGTGATGTGAGTGTGGAAGATCAGTGTGAAGCCTAAATTCTGAGTTTCCAAAAGTAGTGAGTTGAAAGTGTAATCTATCATTCATGCATGTTTGCAAGTGGCTGAGAAAATTGTGGCGGATTTATCTATTGCCTTGAGATTGTCTTCTCTCTATAACATATCTCTTCTATCTTATTTTTATCTCTATGGAGGTGAGCCCTCCGGGTTGTTAGCCCTGTTGGACGGTGAGTCATGATTCAGATAGCGAGTCCTTGTTTTGGCAGTGATCCTTACTTCTCAGGCAATGAGCCTTTTGTAATTGGTTTTGATATTCTCTATAGTGTGAGTTAATCCTCACCGCTGTTTTTCCCTCATTGGGTTTTCCATGTAAATTTGGTGTTTTTGTGTTTGTGTGATGGTTTTCAGTTTATGCACTTGCACTTAATGTTTAAATCATTTAAGAAGTGTTAAGGATTAGTTTTGGTGAATGAATTAAGGTTAAATTTGTGAAAAATGATTCATCCCCTATCTCAGTTGTCTTGTTCAACACCTACTTCTCCTATTATACCATCATCTCCTCATCTTCCTTAAAATATTATTAGAGATTATGATCTTATCGAGTATCTTTTTGCTACTCCTACTAAGATCTCTCTCTAGGATCTCATTAAAACTTATCTTGGTATGCTCTAGGAAGATTTTCAAATAATCCACATGTCATCTTTGGTTAGGTAAAATGAGATAGGTACCTTGATTAACTATATAAAATAAAATACTATTAATATTATTTTCAACAATATGAACTTTATCCTCTCAAGTTTTAGATATAGTATGACCCTATTCTAATTATTATAGTTATTAATTCTATTGGTATCAAGTGTACTCTCATTGACCCTAGAATTGGTCTCAACATTTATGGTGTAGAACTATTGGATCAAATCTATATAGATACATCTTATCTTTTTCCTACAACTTTTTCTCTTTATCACTTTGATAACATTGGTAGAAAAGCTCTTGGTGCAATAATATTTCCTATCAAGTTAGGCCCCATTATATTTCCCAATACATGGTATATGTGATGTGAGGGACCTTATCATACAATATTCTTCTTAGTAGACCATAATTCATGCCATGGAAATAATTCTATCTACTTTGCATTGATATATAAATTTTCTACATGGTAGAAAATAAATATAACCAAAGTTGATTTAGATCCGTTTCAGTATTATCCATGATTGGATCCTATTCATCAATCCAATTCTTCTTGAATGTACTTCATAATCTGATTCCTTCATCATCAACTCTTATTAATTATTTTTATAAATCATTTTATTCATCTACCTCTAATGAATGTCCCAATGATGATTACATATATTTAGAATTTACATCCTCTTTTTTTGGCAAGTATAAAGTCAAACCATCTCACTTCAACATTTCAATGTTTTAATTTTTTTTTTCTAAAATAGTTAATGCTTCTAATACTTATTCCAATGATTATTGTGATTATCCATCCCATATTGAATATTCCACTAGTATTGATCCTCTTTCTTTCATTGGTTTTTAATCACATTATTGCCCTAGTTTCAATATTATTTCAAGAATAGGGTATAAATGCAATGATTGCAGTCATAAGGAACAAGGTGTCAAGATCCCAATAGAGCCTAATCCACATTACTATACTGCATGTGTCTTGGATACTAACATTATCATTCCATAACTAAGCAGAGATGAATCGGGTGATCCCACAATAGTGGTTTACAATATTTGGCCAAACTGGATACTGGAATTATTATTTTTAACTAAATCTTCACATTCGGGCACCTATAGCAGCTAAACCATGAGGAATTTGAAGATGATGCAAACTAGAGTCTTGTCACATTTTGTCTGTAGATTCTAAAAATATTTTTGGAATTAGATTGCACTTCTTTTTCCATATCCCACAAAAACTAGTTTTTTTCAGAAAACAACATTTTTAAAAAGTGACGCACACCGTATAACACATAAATTTTTCCATGAAGGATAAAATTCTAATTCTTTCGAATTTAGATTTGTAACTCTGATATGTAGTGCTTCCACTTGGTTAGATAGTTTTTTATTGAATATTTTTTCTTTAATCAAGTTTTGAAGTCAAACCAATTACAATTCAGACATAGCGCGACCGTATAACGTGTAACTTTTTTTGTATATATTGAAATTCAATTTTTTTTTGTTGGATCAAGGACTTCAATATCTGGTGCACTCATATTTTTCATTTTTTTTTTTTATAATCTGCTATTTTTCCACATGTGCAGAACATAGACCTTCATTTTTGATGAAAAACCTATGTTTAATAAAACTAAAAAAACACATACATAATAAAACCAAAACATATTAAAATTATAGTTGTTGGACAGCTCATTCTGGGGACTACCTGATTCTAGTTGGGTCTGTGAATTCTCCTCCATTTTCATCCTCAACCCGAGCTTTGAAGGGGAAAATTTTGTAGATTTTTGGTGCCAGAGGAGGAGAAGGGGGGTTCGAGCGAACCCCCCTTGACCCATTTGAGTGAAGGGGGGTTCACTCGAAGGGGGGTACGCTCGAACCCCCCTTTTCCCCTTTGTTTTTAAAAAAAACATGTTTTTTTATGGTTCGAGCAAACCCACCATGGAAAAGGGGTTTTTCTCAAACTAGGGGTTCAAGCAAACCCTTTTATGGGTTCGTGTGAACTTCCTAGTTCGTTCGAACCCCTTAAAACTCAATTTTTTGATTGTGTGAGTGTTTTTACAATTTTGCTTCCTCAAAAAAATTGTAAACCACTATTATAATTATCTAATGAATGTCCTAATGATGATTACATATATTTAGAATTTACATCCTCTTTTTTTGGAAAGTATAAAGTCAAACCATCTCACTTTAGCATTTCAATTTTTGTTTTAAAAATATTCTAAAATAGTTAATGCTTATAACACTTATTGCAATGATTATTGTGATTATCCATCCCATATTGACTATGTCACTAGTAGTGGTCCTCTTTCTTTCATTGATTTTTAATCACATTATTGTCCTAGTTTCAATATTATTTCAAGAATAGGGTATAAATGCAATGGTTGCAGTCATAAGGAACAAGATGTCAGGATCCCTATAGAGCCTAATCCACATTACTCTACTATATGTGTCTTGGATACTAACATTATCCTTCCATAACTAAGCATCCCGATTTCTTGAATGTAAATATGCTTTATGTGTATCTTGGTTATTCTTCTCTTCCTTTGTTACACCCTAAAATTATTATGGATAGCTTAGATTTTCCTATTACCCCTCTAGATTTTTTTTCAGATGAATGAGGCTCTTCCAAAATTTCTTAGGGTATAAACACATTTACTATCATCATCATTGTATATTCCATACTATTTAAATTATCAAGCATACTTTGGGGATTTTATCATGGTGTTCAATAATTTTGTCTCCATTTCAAATATCTCTCAAGAATTTTTTGCACATTCTTGATCCTTAGTACCATAGTACACGTCCCCATGTATTTTGATAGTGCTAAGAAGGTTTTTCAAATTTTTAAAGAATGATCTTCCCATCTTGAAAAAGTCTACATAGTTTTCTCGATCTCTTTTCTTGGATGTATGAGGATATGTACAATATTGATCCTAAATTGGTGGCTCATAAATAGTGAACTTTATCCCTTGATACTTATCCTATTCAATTTTTTTTATTAAAAATGCATCCAAAAGCCACTTTAATGGTTAAGGATAATATAGAATCTTTTAAAATTTATCCTTATCCTCCCTAGATAGACTATTCACCTTGGATATCGAATATTGTTGTTGTCACTAAATTTTATGGTTGTATTTGAGTATGCATTAATTTTCATGATCTACACAAAGCCTATCTTAAATATGAATTTCCTCCCTAAATATTGATATGATTGTAGACTCAATGGAAGGTCAATTCTTGATCTCTTTCACATGGATGGATTTTCAAGCTATAATCAAATCCTTATTAATATCCTTGATCAATAAAAAACTACTTTCACAGACCCTTTCCATACATTATGCTATGTGACCTATCATTTAGTTCAAATAATGTTGCTACAACATACTAGCATTTTACGACCCTTATCTTCCATGATCTCATCCATAATATTATAGAGGATTTTGTGTCATTGATATCTTGGCCAAGTCATTTTTGTACCAAGATCACATTCAAAATATCTATCTTATCTTTGAGTGCCTATGAGTATATAATATACAATTGAATCCCCTTAAATGAGTCTTTATAGTAGATAGTGGAGAATTTTGGGGATTTGTTGTATCACATTATGGTATAAAGGTCGACACAAAGAAGATATACACTATCATTAGCATGCCTCATCTAAATAAACTTTGTAATATTCGAGGGAATATTTAGTCTATTCATTGATTCATTTCATGATTGGTGGATAAGACCCTCCCCTTCACACATCTTCTTAAATAGGATGTTTAATTTAATATGAATGGGGATTGTAAATGATTTTGAAATCGTTAAGACCTATTTTTGTAATTCTCCTATTCTAATGCTTGTAGTTCAAGGTCATCCATTTATACTTTACACTTATACTTCATCTCATACCTTAGTTTCCCTTTTTCCTCATGATAACATGATAAAGGTAGAGAGTGTTATGTTTATTACATTAGTCATGCACTGCTATATTATGAAATCCAATATTATCAATCGAAAAATCAATTTCTTTCTCTCATTTTTTTGATGCATAAGCTAGAAGACATTATCTTCTCCATGTTGGAAATGAAGGTAATATTGTAGCTTAAAACTTGTAAAACTATGAGATTGCAGATCTAATTCAGTGTTCTTTGTCACAATTATTTGTGTATGATTAATCTGTTTAGATCAATTTTACCAATTGTAGAAAGAGACAAAATATTGTAGAGGAATGAGACAAGGAGATATAAGTGACACAACATATATGTGGAGAAACCCTTTTAGGAAAAAAATCCACCAAAATCAATAGTGCTTGTATTATTTAACCTTAGAACAAGATTACAATAATATTGTATCAATCCTTGATTAATATGCTTCTTTTCCTTAAAAAATCCTTCTTCACAACCTACAATAAAATATCATAGAACTCTCATACACTTGCTACAATAAATAGACAATTATGAGCATTGTAAACTCTTAAGAGTTGCACAATATAAGAGCATCAAGCTCCTCACAAAAAGCTACGCCTAGATTTGACAAGTAGAGTTCCACAATATAATTTGAATTCAAACCAAAGTCTTCCTCAATTTAGGCACCCCAAACTGAACACTTAACTAAACTTTGGTCAAGAAGATATCTTGGAAACTTCAGCTCAAAGTTGGTGCCCAAGAATGGGACCACTTGACTGAGCCTTGTAAATATATTCTCATGCAAAATGTGTTAATTGAAAGATGCCAACTTGGGCGCCCAAGGTGGACCCAAGGCAATCTTAGTTAACTAAAACATATCTCTCTGGATCAATTCATGCAAACAATATGCATGATTGATCATCCCCACTTAATTGAAAGTATCCACCTATTATCTGTTATGCAACTAAAGTCATTAGTCATGCAACTCAATTCAACTACATGCAACTAGCACATGCAACTCAAGATAAATACATGCAACTAGCATGCAACTCAAGATAACTACATGCAACTGAAGATAACTGAACCATAACTGAACTGAACTGATAGTGCCACTCCACTCATATAAATATCAATCCCTAATTTGTAGGAACAAGACATGCATCACTAAAGTGTTATCAATCCTCCAAATAGTTAACTGAAGCAAAGTGGGTTCCACCTTCCATGTGGGTGCCCCATGTGCTCCTATCTTGTAGGAGCTCTTCTTGGATGTCCCCACATGTTCCTATTATGTATAAATAATCATAAATAACAATTTACATGTTCATTTCATTCGAATTTGATCTCTTTCTAATCCTAGTGTTGGGGAACACTTTCCAAGGACTTAGGAGATACATGAAATATGTTTAGGATTACAATTAAATGGAATCCTATTCCCAACATTCTCCCACTTGAAATTATACATTGCAATTATTCTAAACGAGGAATCATTATTATAAATCAAGTACAAGACTCAAGGCCAATGTCCTTCCTGCACCAAGAGAACTTATATGTAGGAACTAGTTTTGTAAGATAATATGCAGCATTAATCAAAGTGTCAACTTTCTCAATCAATACCTTCCCAATCTCAATTATTTCTCACACAAAGTGATACTGAACATCAACATGCTTAGTAAGAGCATGATGCATAGGGTTTTTGGCTAAACAAATAGCACTTTGACTATCACATTCAAGTCTAATTTGCTTCAATTAAAACTGATACCTTTCCCAAGTCTATGTAACCAAACTACCTCTTTAGAGGCATGCGTAGCAGCCATGTACTCTTCTTTTGTGGTGAACAAAGCAACCATGGTCTGCCTCTTACTCATCCAACTAACCAAAACTCCAACAAAGTAAACACATAGCCACTTGTCGACCTCCGACTGTCTAGGTCTCCTACCCAATTTGAATAGACAAAAACTTGTATGTCTAATGATCTGTGCATAATATCAATATCATTGGCACCGTGATAAACCAAATAGTAATTAGAAGTACCTTGTAAATATCTAAACACCCTCTTAACATAAGTCCAATGTTCTTTACCAGGGTTAGACATAAACCTACTTAGAACTCCCAGTGCTTGGGCTATATCTGGTCTTGTATAGACCATTGCATACATAAACATCCTAATCAATATGAATATAACCATCTTATGAAAAATAAAGCATGGCATCTCAACCATAGACTAAAGAAGTCCTGCACGACAACCCAAGATGTCAACATATCCAAACCACATAAATATAACCATCCTCTGTCAATGAAAAAAATGCCAATGAACCCTCACTGCATAGAAGTAGAAACCAATAGTCCATCCATGACACCAACAATCATTGTAGAAGATCATTCACCATCAAATGGTGAATCCACATCACTGCCAACAACTCCCACTAAACTATGATACTGAATCACACATGGCATCGTGACTACCATCCTCTCCATGAAGATCATCTAGGTCTACACACACAACTGCAATGTTAGTAACATAACAAGTAGAACCAAAATATCCAAGCCAAGAAGATACCTACAACTGCCAAACCATTATAAACAATAATGGATCCACATCATTTCCAAATTCTCCCTCTGAACCGTGATACCAAGTAATCTCACGAAATCATGATGCACACAACCAACACCGCATCATTGTCATAAGCTCACACAAAACCTGTGAATCCAAGCTCTCAATGACAACATGATAACACAATAACACAATAGTAAAATCTCCCACTATATCCAAAAAACCTTCAAACTTTAAGAGAAAGGCATCCCAAACCCTACCCAACCATTAGCTCTGATACCAAATGTTGGAAATGAACGTAATATTGTAGCTTAACAGTTGTAAAACTATGAGAATGTAGATCTAATTAAGTGTTCTTTGTCACAATTTTTTGTGTATGATTAATCTGTTTAGATCAATTTTACCAATTGTAGAAAGAGACATAAGATTGTAGAAGAATGAGACAAGAAGATAGAAGTGACACATCATATATGTGGAGAAACCCTTTAAAAAAAAACTCCACCAGAATCAACAGTGCTTGTATTATTTAACCTTAGAACAAGATTACAATAATACTATATCAATCCTTGATTGATATGCTTCTTTGCCTTGAACAATCTTTCTCCACAACCTGCAATAAACTCTCATAGAACTCTCATACACTTGTTGCAATAAATAGACAATTAAGAGCATTGTAAACTCCTAAGATTTGCACAATATAAGAGCATCAAGCTCCTCACAAAAACCTATGCCTAGATTTGGCAAGTAGAGTTCCACAATGTAATCTAAAGTCAAACCAAAGTCTTCCTCAATTTAGGTGCCCCAAACTGAACACTTAACTGAACTCTGGTCAAGAAGATATCTTGGAAACTTCACCTCAAAGTTGGTACCCAAGAATGGGTCCACTTGACTGAGCCTTGTAAGTATCTTCTCATGCAAAAGGTGTAACTAACTTTAAGATGCCAACTTGGGTGCCCAAGGTGGACCCAAGTCAATCTTAGTTAACTGAAACATATATCTCTCCACCAATTCATGCAAACAATATGCATGATTGATCATCCCCACTTAACTGAAAGTATCCACCTATTATCTATCATGCAATTGAAGTCATTAGTCATGCAACTCAAGTCAACTACATGCAACTAGCATGCTACTCAAGATAACTACATGTAACTAGCATGCAACTCAAGATAACTACATACAACTGAAGATAACTGAACCATAACTAAACTAAACTAATATTGAACTGATACTGCCACTCCACTCATGTAAATATCAATCCCTAATTTGTAGGAACAAGACATGCATTACTAAAGTGTTATCAATCCTCCAAATAGTTAACTGAAGCAAACTAGGTTCCACCTTCCATGTGGGCACCCCATGTGCTCCTACCTTGTAGGAACTCTTCTTGGACGTTCCCACATGTTCCTATTATTTATGAATAATCACAGATGTCAATTTACATGTTCATTTCATTCGAATTTAATCTTTTTCTAGTCCTATTGTTGGGGAACACTTTCCAAGGACTTAGGAGATACATGAAATATGTTTAGGATTGCATTTAAATGGAATCCTATTCCCAACACTCCACACATAAATGTATGTTTTTTAAATTCAACCCTCTTAAAATTTATTTTGTATAACTAATTTATTTGGGAATTTAGCTAAATGGTTTATTCTTCTCATTGAATTTGATCTTAAGTTTGTCTCTCAAAAAGCCATAAAAGGACAAGTTGTCACTAATCATTCAGTTGATTCTCTTTCTCCATTTCCTTTTCATAATCTTGATTCATTTCCTAATGATCAACCTTGGGATTTTTTCTTTGAGGGTTCAAGCTGGTGTAAAACTATCTCTAGAGTTGGTTTGATATGTTTGGCATTCTAATAAGGTTTTGACAACCTTATTGGGTGTTAATGAGGCTGTGACAAATTTTTGATGTCACTACTAAATAATCTTTCTTCAATTCACATGAGGTTTTGGGTGGTGCTTTAGGTTCTAATAGGGTTATAGAAACCATGTCAAGGGCCAATGGGGTTGTGACAACCTCATTAAGAGTTAACATAGGTATTGTAACCGTGACAAATCACCGACACTATTCTTCAAAAATAATTATTTCACTTTCATAATGAGTTGGAAGCTTTTATTGAAATGACGAAGATGAATTCGAGAACCAAAGTTATCTTTAATGCAAACCTCTTATTTTATCAAAATTGAGGTTATAGAAGGACTATTGAGTTTTGATAGGGTTATATAGAAACCATGTTGAGGGCCAATGTAGTTTCAACAACATCATCAAGAGTTGACGTAGGTTTTGAAACCTCTCAATTTTATCGAAAATTGTACACTTAGAATAACTTGGCCAATTTGAAACCATATTTTAAAACTTAGCCGTTAAAACTAATAGAAGAAAAACAAAACTAAACAAAGACTAAAAATGATTTTTTTTGGTGATGTAGGATTGATTGTGGACTTAGATTCTCTTGCATCACCATCATTGGTGCTAGTGTAGGATCCTTCTTTCTCTCCTCATCTCCTAATCATAATAGCTGAAGGTCTCCTATAGTGTCATCCATTGGAAAAATCAGAGCTAGCTACGATTCCTAACACCATGCAATGAACCCTATCATTAACTCAATATTATTTACATTTAAGGATGGATATGGATCCTTCCTTGAGTTTTCTGAGTCATTGAGGGTGATGTTTGTGACAATGGTTTGGGTATGATCAACTGGTCTCATGATGTTGCAATGAGAGTGCATGTAGGTTGGTACATCTAGAGAAATCCACTACACTTGGTCAAATTGACTTGCCACTCACCTATGATAAAATGGGATGATGATGTGACTGAGGTGATTAATGAATAGTCAACTTTTCTACATCTTGGCTAACTAGAAGCCTCTCTCATGCCAAACTTGCATCTATATGTATGGTTTCCATACAATATTTGCACTACACAACCTATTGAAGGTAGACTGCTAGTAGCTCGAAGATCACTAAATTGTCATTGAATCCTAAATAAGTAGGCACAAGCTCTAAACACATCCCACATGATATAAATATATACTCCTCCTACACATTACAAATATATAATTTTTTTCTTACATGATATGTTGTATATTAGCATATGAATAATAGAATGATGGAACAAATATTAAAAGTAGTACGTATCCCATACCATAGAGTTGGTAAGATTTGTAAAATAATTAATATATTAAATTCTAAGGCTACCCACTCCATAGGTATGGACAATTTAAATTTTAAGTTTTAACTAAATTACATTCAACTTTTACAATTTAGTGTTAAATACTTTACATTTAAGATGGCACATTGAATGCATTACCCTTGAGAATAGAAGTGAGACACATTTATAAAGAATAGATTTCTTTGTACTTTATATTTCATTAAAATATATGGTATAGCCTTTTACTCCATTATACCCTTGGAGCTCCAAAGTGATATGGATACTCATATTTTCAAGATAAAAAATATAACAAACACCACACAACCATAAGCCAATAGTTCTTCGAAACATCTGAGGCATGAAGCCTCTGAGTGTGATCAACACAAAGGTAGATCATTGGGAGGTGGAAGTATGGATTGGCCATAACTAGGCCCATTCTCCACCATGATCGTTGTCGCTAAACCCCACGTTGTATGTATTTCCAAATGACAGTGCATGAACCAGACACCTATAAAACACAAAGAATCTAATTAGAATAGTGCTATTCTAAAATTTTCTCCAAAATAAATTCAATTATGTTCCTTCTTCTCCCAAACCTACTTTACTCTAACAATCTAATGGTTAGAGAGGTGGATAATATTTAAAGGATTTACAATTACAGTATATTTGAAAGAATAAAAACCCTATTGTTCTAACCATACACAAATGGCATTAGTAATGATGTTTCAACTATTTTTCATTTTTTTAATCAATGTTTAGGATCATACTACACAATTCCTTTCAAGATAGTTTAATCGACGTTCCAAATCATATTATATAATTCTTTTATATTTTTAATCGATGTTCCAGGTCATAATACATAATCACTTTTGGGATATGTTTAATTGACATTTTGAATCATACTACATAATTTAATCAACGTTTCAAATCATACCATATAATCCCTTTCGAGATATTTTTAATCGACATTTCTAATCATACTACATAATTTAATTGAGACGTTTTGAATCATACTACATAATGACTGATCAGAAAGTTTTGGTTCATACCTGGATTATCAGCTTTAAACCGCAATGCAGTCCACCCTGCACTTGGCACAGCAACAGTATTCCGCAGAGGAGGATCCACAAGATTGAATTCAGCACGATCTTTCTCGGGATCAAAGTTTCCAAATCCATTACCCACAACATAAAAATTGAAGCCATGCAAATGAATAGGATGGTTCTCAAAGGTTAAAATGCTTGTATCTTGCAATACAATCTCAACATTATCATTGAAATTAACGACTGCAATTCTGGATCCGAACTCAGGATTCATGTTAATACTAAGTAGGCTGTCTGTATAATTGAATTTGTTTGGCGGCTGCGTAGGAAAATCCTTTGAGAAAACCCCACTTATATTATAATACGCAGCCTGTAGTATTGCCGTCAATGGACGGACAAATGACTGATTGTTCATTGACGCCGCAAACCTGCCTCCGGAAGATCCTTTGCAAATTTCTCCCCGCGGACAGTCTTGAAGGGCGAGGCCGATGGTGAAGAAGAATTCACGGTCGATTTTCTTAGGCACGTCATTTGACGGATAGTCTCTAGAGTTGAGACTTCTGAGACTTGACGTGAATTTCGTGGCGTAAGCTGTGTCTCTCAAGACGGGAAGACTCGCCGCCAAAACTTGCTCCTCCTCGCCGTCAATTGACGGCGATTGGTGTGAATAGAGCCAGAGTGCTGTGGTCATTGTTCCGTCAAATGGAAATGGGGAGGTGACGTAGGGTCTGGCTGCCATGCTGTATTTTGCTGGCTTTTGATTGGCTCTGACCAGGACGTTCATGGTTTGGCCTGGAGCTATCATCACGGCTTCTGTCGTGTATGGCTTTGTATACGAGGCGTCGATTTCTACTACTGTCATGCTGTGGTTTGTGATTGCGAAGAACAGCTCGTCGTTTAACGCTGCGTTGATGAGTCGTAGCAGGTATGTCTTGCCGCTTTCCACTTTCTGCATGAAGGTATCTGCACAAGTAGATTAAATTAATTATAATGAATGAGTTTTTAAAAAATAATTAATACTAGCATCTGTACTTAAAGGAGATTCAAGGATTATGTTCATAAAACTATACATATGTTAATATGTTCCATCTAGTTGGAAAATCAATATTTATCTAGCTTTCACTTGATAAGTGATATTTAGAGGCTTTTATCTGATATTTTGGAGACTTTTACTAACAGTTGGTTTACCATTGAACCACAGTTAAAACTTTGTTTTTTGATGACTCAACAATGGTGTGAGACTTGTTTCAGACTCAAATCTCACGCTATATGTAGCTTATGGGTAAATTAGATATTTTAAAAATATTTATTTAATGGGTAGAAATATTTAGGAGTTTATATTAAATTTGTTGTATAGGTTAGATATAGGTTAGATGTATTTTTATATGTAAATGAGTGAAATTTATGTTCTAATATGTTGTAGGTATAATTATAATAAAAGCAAAGGAGTTGTAATGGAACAAGTGGATAACAAAAATTGGTTAACATAAATTTTACATGTCATAATCATTGTGTCTAATTAAATGGAACCTCTCTAAATGAACATAGATTTCTTAAATACATCTACTTAAAAAAATCCAAAAATATCAATCTATCTAACCTATGTCAAAAAACTAATATAAATATGTGTTTTTCTTTTAAATAATTTGTTTCTTAAATATATATACTAATTATACAAACAATATTATTTTATTAAATTATATAAATCATATTGAAACATTATTTTATTTTTTTAAACAATAAATATTACTAATTTAAAGACAATCTTGAAATTTTAAACTAATAAATAATATTATATCATTTGTGGAAATAAATATTTTTAAATGATCTTAAAATTTAGCTATCTACAATAAGAGAGAATTGTCAAAAGAGTATAGTTCAAGTGATGAAAGCATTGGATTTTCATTATAGATTTTCAAGTGGTGATTCACGAGTTTCGATTTTAGTTTCTAATGTATATATTTATGTATGTGAGTGGTGTGAATGCCACCTTTAAGTGCATTGTTCGCTATCTAGTTGTGGTTGTTGCCTTTAAATGTGTTGTTGATTGTCTCATTATGGTTGTTACCTAAACTAAACTCTCTTTGGATTATAGTGGACTATGTTGAGATCTATGTTGATTAGAGAGGAGGAGGTTCCTCATTGTAACCTCCACCAATTTAAAGCAAGTGTAAATAATTATATTTTACTAATAAAAACAAAACAATTATTTATTACTTTTTAATATAAATGAGATATAAATTTTCTATTGATTATTTAACTATTACCTTAAATGATATTTGAACAACAATGAAAAAATAAAATACAAACCTTTTTTTGAGCAAGGATAGAGAGGCCCTGGCAAGCCATTGATGGTATATGCTTCAGATACATTGGGACCTCCACCATATTGAATGGTATCTTTTTCTATTCCTTCAAAGTCTTCACTCCACCACTCACCTGATTCCAAACAAAATAAAAAATAAAAAATAAAATCAATGCAACAAAACTGGATAAAGTTTTTTAAAAATACATAAAAAGATGTTGGCTTGAGGGAAAATTGAAGGAAAAATGAGAAAAATGAAATAGTGATATTTTAACCCAAAGAACTTTTACTTGCATACTTAAAAATCATACATAAATTCAAATAATACCGAATATGATAGGTACTTCCAAATCAGGTTTTGGAAATGGATATGGAATTGTTTTCTTTGGATAAATGATAAAAGCACCATGTACAGATGCTCTTTGCCATGAAATGTGAGTGTGCCACCAAAGAGTGCCTCTCTGTTTGGTGACCCTGAATTTGTACGTGTATGAATGTCCCTTTTGTATTGGGCATTGTGTTATATATGCAGGCCCATCAGCCCATCCTGTTCTAAATTGTCGAATTCCATGCCTAACATACCAACCCAAATATAGTTATTTTCTATGTAACATAAAATAGAAAAAATATTAATATATTTAAACTTATATTTTATCTATGCAATATAAAATAGAAAAAAATATTAATATATGTAAATTTATGTGATGTTTATAGAAGTAATATAATAAAATCAAGAGTCTTCAATAAGTTAAGCAAAAGCTACTTCTTGTGTCAAGCAATATAAAACGATATGCCACATGATACTTACCAGTGCAGTGTAGTATTAGACTTGATATGGTTAGAGACCTTTATAACCACATTATCACCCTCAATAATGACAATGGTTGGCCCTGGATACTGCCCATTTACTGTTAAAAGAGATTTGGAATGGCATAGCCTGGTGGTATTAGTATATTGCACCTGCAACAACATACAACCAATAATAGTTAACCCATATGCAGCAATTCATTAAAAAGAACCAATTTTTTTGAAGGTGGATTATATTCATCTTTGTATATCTGTATATGCATAAAATTGATCATTTAGATAGAGGAAATTCTTTTATGTATTTTTACTAAGTTTTAAGGAGCTCTTAAGACTCGTTTATATCAAAACGTCAATATAAAAATTTATGATCAATAACAAAACAATTAAAACAGATTTTGAAAGGACACGAAACCTTGTATAACTCATCCAACCTACACTAAAAACTCTTCTATGTAAGTTGTCTCTTTCCAATCACATTAAGTTCAGTTACACTTATACTTGTAACCTTAATTAATCGACAAAATATTAAAGTAGTAGAATCAAACAAAACTTAAAAATCTATCCTGAAATCTAATGATTATAAAAATTATATTATATTCAAATATAAAAACTTTAACAATGTTTAAATCTCCGTTGGACTATTGTGATCACAGACACTATACCTTCGCTAGATTCATAGCTCCAAAATAAAAAATACTTACAAAACTAAAAAAATAAAAAATAAAGTAAAAACCTTCAATGATGAATTTAGCCTTTAAAAGAACATCATCATCAGTAAGTTTCTAAGATTACATTGAAGTGGAAGAACTTGGTCTCTGCTGTGGAAGCAGAGCTCATCAACATAAAAATGACCAGCACTGCTCCACCATATTTAAACCATATAAGAAACACTCTGGTTTCCATTTGGTTGGCCTTCTCACTTTTTCTCTCCTCTTATTAATACACTCTGCAAACAACTACACCACTTCCCAAACTGATTATAGTAGTACTTTGAAGTAGAGCATTCAGTTCCTACTTATATAGGCGGCCTTTGGAATGAGGTATCTAAGAATACAACCTTTCTCCAGCCGTTTGACTGTATTGCTTGAAAAAAAAAAAAAGTTGGTGGTGATAGATATATTCTGTCATTATGCTTTTAAAGTGTTAGATGATAAGTGGACAAATAGTTACGTAGGGCTATCCTTGACAACGGACTGCTTTGGAATCGTTTGATTATTTGGACCACCATTCAATGCACACTTTGCCTTTTGTCCGACTGCAAATTATACAGTCGAAGTCATTAAATTTTGTTAAAGGAAAGCTTTTGCTAAAATGAGGGTATACTATTTTATTTGTTTTTTCAATTAAAGGAATTTCTTTAATTTTAAGATAAGATTGCTATTTATTATTTTTGTAAGTTGGTAAGTGGATTTTTAGATCTGTAGGTTTTTTCAATTAAAAGAGATTTTTTAATTTTAAAATAAGATTGTTATTTATTATTTTTGTAGTGGATTTTTCTGCAGAACTTTTTTAAAACTATTGATTGAATTCTTAAGAGTATTAATTAAATGGATCTTTCAAGCATTTATACTATACTAAAAGATTAACAAATTTATTCTAATATATAAATAAATTAAAAATAATTAATATTTTTTTAAATTGACTTATAGTGTCTTATGTTCATGTTGATACTTTTGTATCGATCTCTATGCTAACTGTTTTGGATTATTCTCTCTTAAAAAATCTAGAGAGTTCAATCAAATACATCATCTTTAGGACTGTTTTGGATTGTGCAACTCTTAAAATAAAGGGTAGAAATAGAGCAAAGATCTGGTTTGGTAGAAGATGGAGAAAAAGGTGGATATAATTGAATGATAGCTAAATAATAGCTTCCACATTGATTTCTTCCTCTGCCATCACCAACCATTTATCAGTTGACCATCCAAATAATGTGACGAAAAGTCCATATCCTACACAAGTGCCAAATTATCAGAATACATATTGTAAAATATCCATCTTTATCTTTCTCTTCATGTATCTCTCATTATAGAGACGTATAACAACTCTTGAAAAAAATTTGTGGACTTCAAGAAAATACAATAAAATTATATTAATTTTCATTATATTAACATTAAGGTAAAGTGGGGGCAGTGGATTTAGTTCAATTGGCTAAAGTATCTTGTTGCAGGCAAGAGGTCATGAGATCTAGCCTCTCCACCGTCTCCATGGTATCGGAGGGCATGTCACTGGTCATGTTCCTGATTTCACTGCGTGTTATATACTTACATTCAAATGCAAATAGTAATTCCTATAAATGTGTTATTATATATTTTTGTTATTTCTATACAATGAAATTAAAGTATAGAATATATGTTGTATATAAAAATTAAATATTAGTTGATATATAATTTAAAAAGTTTTAAAATAAAATAAATTTTTTACATAAAAATTAAAATACAGACTATATATATTAAACAAGTGAGAGGTAATGAAAAATTCTTATTCTTATCTTTTTAGTATTGTAAAAAATTATTAAATTTTAATTTGATCTTTATAATTATTAATATATTTTAATTAATTATAACTCTAATCTTAATTTAATTAATATATATAATTATAATTATAATTTAATTATAAAACTAATTTTTAATTATTATTTTTAAATTATATTATTATCATTTTTATTCAATAATATGAATTAGAAATATATTTTTTATTAACCAACATAAAGTTAAAATAACTTTCACCATTAAAACATCAAAGTGTTATTGTTAAAAACCATAAAAAATAAAAAATAATTTAAAATAAACATTCATTTTTAAAATATAAAAACATCAAAATTTTACACAATATAAAACTAAAGACGAGGCAAACTGACTTCCACAAAATAAAATGCAAGACGATTCCGTCGGTTTTATTTCTTCTTTTCCCTTCATTCTTTTATCGCATTTTGTCACATCCTTTTGAAGAACACGTACAAATCAATGCAGGGGCAGTTTTTCGGTTTGCAGTCAGGCATTAAAAAAAAATATATTTCTTTGGAGATGATGCCAAATGCATTGGTCATCTTATTTAATAATTGAAGTTATATGGAGAAAAAATAATGTGTAAGTTAAGGAGGCTCAAACCTGCTTTATTTAAATCTAAACTTAATTACAAGGAATGAAACACTCCTTCATAAAATATTGTGGCTAATGCCTCTCATAAAATAATTAACTATTTATTTATATAATTAAATTGAATTTAAGTTGGCGGAGCTTTAGTTTGGTTGGTCACGCCGCCGCCACTGGTCACATTAAAAAAAAAAATTGAATTTAAATTCATTATTAAATTTTGTATTTAAATTGGTGGAAGGCCTAGCTCAATTGACTAAAGCATCTTGTTGTAGGCAAGAGATCACAAGAGATCACAAGGTCTAGTCTCCCCTCTTACAACAAGAGATCACGAGGTCTAGTCTCCCCTCTTACCAAACGCATTGCATTCCTGGAGTCTAAAAAAAAAGATAAATGCTTATAATTTAAGTTAATAGTAGTTATATTTGTATTATGTTAGATCATGTTTAAAAAAAATTAAATTAGTTGATTTTTAGTATTTATTTTGGATAATTAAGTTGTGTAAATTAACATGTGAATTTTTTTTACTAGCCACACCCCGTTTATAAATAAAAAGATAAATGCTTATAATTTAAATTAATAGTAGTTATATTTGTATTATGTTAGATCATGTTTTTTTAAAAATTAAATTAGTTGATTTTTAGTATTTATTTTGGATAATTAAGTTGTGTAAATTAATTAGGAATTTAATTTAGTTTTACTTTCAACTTTCAATATAAAAGTTAAAAATGTTAATATAGTGTAGTAGGATTTTTCATTTTTTAAATTTAATTTATTTAAAGACTTTAATTATATTTATGCTCAAGTTTATAATATTTTTTTTATTAATATTGAGCTTAATTTTGTTAATATTGTTTGTAATATATTAATTATATTTCTTAGGTACATATTTTATTAATATTTCAATTTTATTAAATTAAAAAAATAGTTTTACTTTTTAATTTAATATATATTTTGAGTTTGCATTTAGATTTTTTCTATTTTAATTTTTAATTTGATTTAAGTTTGAAATTTATTTTAATTATTTATGTCTTCTTATGAAATTACAAATAATAATTAAAAGTTATCAAAATTAATTTAATTTATAATTACCTGTCTTATTAAAATTTTAATTATTGTACAATAATTTTATTTTGAATTTTTATTTTAATTTATATAATAAAATAAATTTCAACCTTAAAATCTAAATTAAAAGTTATAGAGCAAGAGAGAGATTAACCTCTGATTAGTCGTTTAATGTCAACGATCCAAGGATAGCACTCTCCCCCAGAGTTACATGCTCAAGGTAGCATGTCATTTGATTAAGGATATGATAATTTACCTTTAAGACCTCTTTAATGTACCTAATGCACACTTAAGGAGGAAAAGAGAGAGAGAGAGAGAGAGAGAGAGGGAGGGAGCGGGGAGAGAGAGAGAGGGAGGGAGGGGGTGAGATAGAGATAAGTTATAGAAAGGCAAAAAGAGAAAAAAAGAGAAAGGAAGGAAGGAAGAGAGGGAGAAAATGAGACAAAGGAGGAGAGAGGCAGCAAGAGAGAGAGAGAGAGAAATGGAGGGATGGAGAAAGGGAAAAGGAGATACAAAAAGAGAGAAGAGAGAAACAAAGATAGAGAAGGAGAAATAGAGTGATAGATGAGACAAAGAGATATAGAGAGAGATAGAAAAATGATGGTAGAAATTTAGAGGAATAAAGAGAGATAGATAAAGATAGTAAGAGAGATAAAGAAAGAGAGAGGAAAAGAGAGAAGATAGACATAGATAGATATAAAGTCACATAAAGAGAGCAACATAAAGAGATAGAGATATAAAGAGAAATAGGATACAAACATATATATAGAGGTAGATATATTAAGAGATATAGAGGGAGAGGGGGAGATAAATAGGGATAGAAAAGAGAGTGAGGGAGAGAGAGAGAGAGGAAGAGAGAGATTAAGAGATAATGTGAAACATAGAGATAGAGGAGACAAATATATAAAGAGCTCTCCCTCTCTCTCTCTATATATATATCCCAAGTTATATTTATCTCCCTATCTCTCCTTACTATCCCTATGTCTCCCTCTTTATATCACTCTCTGCATCTCTCCCTATCACTTCCACTTTTTGTATCTCTCTACTTCTCTCTTCTCTCTCTATTTATCTCCCTCCCTCCCCCTCCCTCTTTATCTATTTATACATATATAGCTCCCTCACTATCTATCTCCATATCTCTCACTCATATGCACACACTCCTTGTTCCTCCCTCCCTATCTCTCTCTATCTCTATCTCTATTGCTTGTCTTTATCATTCTCTTTCTCTCTCTTTCCCCCTCCATATTTTCCTCCATATCTCCCCCTCCCCCTCTTTATATATATCTCATTATCTCTTATCCTCTCCATCTCTATAATCTCTCTCTCCCTCTTTCTCCTCTCTCTATCTCTTTCTATTCCTATCTCTTTATCTCTCATTATCTCTCTCATTCCCTCTCTCTCTATATCTTCCTCCATCTCTCCCACTCTATATATCTATCTGTATTTCTCTCTCTTGATCACCCTCTCTCTCCTCTCTACATATTTATCTACCTCTATCCTTCTCTCTATCTCTCTGCCTATCTAGATATATCTCTTTTCTTACCCTCACCATCTCTTTATATCACCCTGGATATCTATATCTCTCCATTTGCCTCTCCTTCTCTACATATTGAGCTATCTCTCCTTCTATCTACCCTCTTTACTCTCTCTCCCTCTCTACCTATCTCTCTCACTCTCTCCCCCTATTATCTTTCTCTCTCCTCAACTTATTCTCCTCTACATATATCCCTCCCTTTCTCCCCCTCCCTCTCTATCTCCCCACTCTATCTCTCCCTTTCTCTCCCTCCCTCTATGAAACCTCGCCTTTTATGATCTCATTCACTCCATGTTTCCCTTCATGTTATCCTAACTTATAATAGTATTTTCATGGGTCACAAGATATATATGAATGATAGTTGTTTAATATAAATCGATAATGTGCTTATGCCTGATTGTTATTGGATATGGTTAACTAGCTGATTTTAGCTAACTAATATTATTTTGATTACTCTGTGATAACTAGACATGAGTTCTCTATATTGAGAATGTAGGTAGGTGTTGATCAAGATGAGATTCAATGAGTTAAAAATATTTGTTGGTAATTGTTAATGATTATAAAATGGATTTTAATTCGTTACTACTAGAGATACTTATGTGTTATTCCCAGTCTAATACCTAACCTTGTCTCGTATGGAGTACTAAGGTCTTGTGGCTCATATTATGAAATATTGTGTTGTAGTTGTTATGCAAATTTTATATAAATGTGAAAGTCTATTTAATTTTCCTTAAATAAAATTTTCTTGAGTGTGTTTTATTCTTTTGTGATTTTAAAGTGCCTTTATAAGGTTTAATTTTCATTTTTATGGTTTAAAAAGGTTCCTAGGTGTGGGACCTATACGTCAAGGGTTAAATTTTAGTATAAAATATCATAAATAGTGTTTAGAATCCACTCTAATTACCCACTTTTAAAAAGTGGAAAAAATTAGAGTTGGTTGGGTAGTTTAGGTGGTTAAGGAAAGGTAGTTTCTTTCCCCTTCTATTTATTCTTTATCCTTTAGTGGAGAAGGGGATTTTTCTTTTGGAAAGTGGGTTTCTTGAATATTTTTTTTAGTAGAAGAAAAATCAAGGTGAAGAAGGATAGAGGGATAAAAATGGAAGAGAGGGTTTGGAGAGAGTCTTCCACAGTTTGGATAGTTAATTCTTGGTAAGGTCTACCTTTTTTGTTAGACCTTTGTTTAATGTGTTAAAAGAATGTTTAGAATTTTGATTGTTGTTTGTGAAATCTATATGAAATTAAATATTGAATCATTTGTGTTATTTTTTGTGCACGGGAAGAAAATCAAAAGACCTCCATTTCATTGAACAAGGAGAGGAAGAAAGATCAATTATCATACAGTCCCTCACCTTACAACCCCACAAGGATCTAAGAATAGAAGAAATTAAACTCCAATTACCTAAATCCCCGAGGGGTTTATGGTCATTCCAAGCATCATCCCACAACAAGGCCTTCTCCCCATTATGTATGACCCAAGATAAATGGGAAAGGATGAGTGTTCTACAAGATGAAATTAAATTTCACATCTTAGAGCCCCATGGGAGATTTTTCATTGTGAAGATCCTTTCCTTCTCTAAAGAATCAAGATACTTATGCCTCATAATTTTGCACCACTTTAAATCTTGTTTTTCATACAATATCCATAATAGTTTCACCCCTAAACCATTATTTTGAAAAACCAAGTCCCTCAAACTAGTACCTCCCAAATCTTTTGGGAGATAGACTTTTTCCCAAGAGACTAGAAAGATTTTTTCTTTTCCTTTACATTTTCTACCCAAAGAAAATTTATTAAAACCTTCTACAAATATTTTGACTTCCCTTTTGGTATTTTTAAAACAAACATTAGATATATTGGTAGAGCTTGAAGAATCAACTTAATCATCACCAATTTACCAACTAAAGAAAGCCATTTAGGTTTCCATGATAAAATCCTGTTTGAAATAGAGGAGATGATCTTGTCCCAAAAAGAGTGTTTTTCTTTACTAGAAAAGAAAGGAACCCCAAGATATCTGCAAGGAAGGGAGTCTAGTTTAAAATCTGAAAACTAAATAACACTACAATCTTACTTATGATTAAGAGGCTCACATTCAAGAAAAATATCACTTTACAAAGTCACTTTAATAATTGATATTATTAAAGTAGTTTGACTTTACAATTTAATTTAAATTCCAACTCTCAACAATAATCTAACAATAGCCCATGAGAGTGTCCCTGACACAATTTCCAACTACAAGTGTGTAACCACTTACCCAAGTAATACTTACTATAAATAGCAAGTATGAATGATGAGCTCCTAAACTACCTTCATAAGGCCTACCAACCAATATACTAGATCATTGAGTTGAATATGCTAGAATGAATACATCAAGCCTATTGAAGAGCTTGAATACCCTCTAAAGGGCCCCTTGAGCATCTCATTAGCCTAGGAGGATCACAATCATAGGCTAACCCTAACTCCCAAACCACTGGCTAGAGAGGGGACATTACAAGAAGTAGTTCATATGGGTGAATGCACAAAGTTGGGTCCACGAAACGTGGAAGTTTTTGCCTTAGCCAAAAAAATGAAATCAGCTTAGCAAAAATGGGATCCCGATTTTTAAAAATCGGGATCCCAAGCCTAAATGAGAAATGGGATCCTGCTTTTTAAAAATCAGGATCCCGTTTGCTAGAGGGTCCCGAACCGACAGATAGGGAACGGGATCCTGATTTGTAAAAAATGGGATCCTATTTCATAATAGTATTTATTTTTTTTAAATGAACAAATCTTCATTTTTACCAGTAGCGCACGGGATCCTAATTTCTGAGCAACAGTGACCCCAGAAGAACTCCCAAGTACCGTACTCTCCCTTTTTTTGGCATTTTTTCATTCCAGATTGAAATTGAAAATAAAATAATTGTTTTAGCATGTTTCATTCAAAAAAAAATTACGTTTTAAGCATTTCATTTCCTATTATTGTAGAAATGAGGAATTGTACAAATAGATTAAAAAATGCATCAAATTGTGAAGATATTGAATAAAAATGAAAAAATAAAACTTGAATTGTATTTAAAAAACAAAATTTAGCTTTTGAAACATGAATTGTTTGATGAAACCAAAAAAAAATGTATTTGAAAACCCTAATTGAAACGAAACAAAAAAAAAATTGCATTTCAAAACCCTAGAAATTGAAATGAATTAAAAATTTGCATTTAGAAACCCTAATCAAGCTTTTTGAAATCTTGAATTCAAATCAAAGCAAAAAAAATTAATTTCAAAACTCTAGTTTGAAATGAAACTAAAAAATTGCATTAAAAACCCTAATTGCTTAGAAATTGAAACCCTGAATTGAATTGAAACAAAAAAAAATTGCTAAAACCCTAAATTGAAATCGAACAAATCATTTTGATTTTGAAAACCCTAATATTCGAGCTCAAGAAAATTCATTTGCATTGCTTAAATGTTTTAAATTTCATTTGCATTGTATGGAGAAAACGATATGTTAAACTTTAGTTTCAATGTTAAATTATAATTAGATTAGAAAAACGTTCCATTTTTTATGAAATGAGTACAGTATTGCTATATGAATTTTCATTTAGAACTATCTTTTATATGAATTTTGATAATTAATTATAGGTCAAAATAATCAGTCCTATTAAATTTAGATGAAATAAAAATAAAAGAAAAATAAAAACACACTCTAAATTCAAAATCTAGCTTCATCTAGGGTCTATGACAACAATATCATCTTCAAACTTAATTTTTTTTAGTTTCTATTTTTCTGATTTTAGATTCAATAAATTCCAAGAGTTATTGATTTTTAAGTGAAATTAAAACACTAAAATTCATAAGAGAAAAAAATCCTTATGTAGGAAGGAACATCACATTGACATTCACGCTAGACATTCAACTACTTTAATATATCCTTTATTTCCAATATGTTTTCCTTGATTAAAGGTCACACTTCATCATGCAAATCATTTCAATTAGAGGAAGGCTATAAGAATGATTAGTTATCTCATCTTAACAATCATCCTTGAAATCCTTTATAATTTATTAGTCTTGTTTTCAAAGACCACTGTGGAGATCCATACTCTTATTAATTACTTTATAGAAATATTTATGCAATCCTTTCATCCACTGCTTAATGGAGGTTACCACACATTTTATCCTATATAATGTAGAGTCTTATTGTTGAGAAATTATGATAGGAATAGTGATAAAACTATCTATTTCATACTTGAGGGTCTTATGAATTTATTAAGACAAGATGTTCAATATATGACATATTTGAATTCAATTCTTGCTTGGTCTACCAATCCTTACCCATCCTAGATACAATAGTAGACACTATAGCTTTCATCCATTGTGTTCTATAGTTTTCTTACCTATATTAAAATAATCTTTATTTGATAATCTACTAGGGTTAGCTAACTATTACCTTAATCAATTAATGAGGTATCAATCTCAACAAATTTTGATCCTTTAAGTAATTCAAAAATATGGTGCATAAGGTTCTTGGTTTCTTCAAGTGGTTCTTTAAGGCTATACAACATAGTTGCAATCTAAGACAAATCCCTTTTTGGTGGCTTAATGATTCTTTTCCTATTTTGAATGTTATATTCTAGCCAAGTGGGGACAAAAGAAGGAGCATAATCTTCCTAAGAAGGAAATTGTAGTTAATTATATGGATTCCTTAAACCCAAGGCTTGTTGGAGGATGAGAGTTTGCATAGTTTCTTTTACATTGATATCTTGTATGCCTTTGTGAATCTTTCTTTCCATTTTATTCATTAAGATATCTACCTCTTTCATAGTCAAATTTATGATAATTGAGTCTTCTCCTTGGGATTCCTCAACTTCTTGCACCATTTTCTCATCCTTCACATTTTTTATTATCTTTCTAGTGATATCATTTTCCTTAAGCTCGTATTTCATCTTTTCTTAAGAATATTCTCCTTAATTTGATAAAATACTCTATCAATATTTAATAAGGAGTGTGGATAATATAAAATAGGGTATAAAAATAGACCTTGTATTACTTCCTTATTTTGTGAGGATTGGGAAATAAATGTTTATTTTTTCTCCTTGTGTTCTTGAAATAATAGGATTAGAACTATCATTAGTTGGTAAATATTGATATGTTAAAGAATAGTTAGAATGAACATAAATTTTATCAATGTTTGTTTGCAAAATTAGTTAGAAAATTTAGTTAGATAGTATTCAACATTCATTTCTATTTTATGTTTTGATCTCTCTTAGTCTAAAATCTCAATTTTTGCACTAGTTACCTAGACACTAAAGAATCTAAATATTTTTCTTTTCTAAGTTCTTTTAGGTTCTTTCAATTCCAAACAATCTAAAATAAAATACTTGATTCGACATTTACTAAGTTCTATATTATACATTTTATATCATAAAATTTATTTAAGTGAGTTATATATTAATGAAAAAAAATGTTAAATAAAATAATCTTATATTCAATTAAAAAATATCCAGTTAAAATATACATCCAACTCAATCTTAATCATACATAATTATGTGTTTCTATTACGGAAATAGTCAATCTATTCATAAAATAAAAAATATTCATAAACTAGGCACTAACTTGCAAGTCCATTATTCCAAGGGCCACCCAAACTTCACCCTAAGTTTGCTAAACCCTAAGCCCTGAACTCTAAAATCTAAACCCTTAACACTAAAGCATTCGTTTTGTCTTAGGACCTTAAAATCAAATTTGGTTGCCTTAGGCAACTCCACCAAATTTGATTCCCTTAAGCCATGTCATTTTGTCGTAGGACCTTACTACAAAGATACCCTTAATCCATCCTATTACCATAAACCCTAAACTCTAAACTCTAAACCCTAAATGTGCTAAAGACATCATTTTTTCCTAGGCCCTTAATGAAATTTGGTTGCCTTGGGCAACATCACCAAATTTTATTCGCTTGAGCCATGTCATTTTTTCCTAGGACCTCACTAGACATAGATCCCCTTAAGCCATCATATCACCCTAATGTAGAAGTTGTGAAATCCAACTTCATAGACCCCAAAGATCACCTGCATTCAAATAACCTGTCATAGAAAGAAGAGATGGAGACAAAAAAGAAAGGGTGCTCTGAAAGCTGAAAAATGTATTAATCAGAGAGAGAGGATAAAATACAATGATCAATCCTTATAAAAGGAGATTGTGCAACCCTAAAGAAACCCTAAAGGGAAAATGTATTTAATAATTAAAATAATTATTAAATACCTACACTGCATAACTAAGTGAATCTTAAGAAGGGAATAAAAGGTGACTTAATTAAACTAATTAAGTGAAATAACCTTTTACTCTAACACCCCCCTAAGATTAACTTAGGGAGTAGCTACAAACTAAATGCATGAAAGCAATGCAACTATAAGCAAGAAAGCAAACATGGGTCCCGACAACTAGGCCTGATCAGGTACCCATTTACAAATGCAATGCAAACTAAAGGAAACAAGGTAAAGGAGAAAACCCAGTGGGAACAAAACTCCTCCCCAAAATAGAATGCAAAGAAATAAATACAATTCACTAATGAAAGAAGGATAGGAGTGGATTACATGATACCCCCCATAGACAACTTCTATCATATAAGTACATATACAATGGTCTCCATAGGAGAGATACAAAGAGACAAGAAGCCCCCCCCCCACAATGAAGAAACTCTTGTCACAATGGTAGATGCCTGATGTAGAATCCAAAAGGAGATCCTAAAGTGACAAATGATATTCCTCCCCTCGAGAAGAAACAGATCTAAAGGACGATGTCGAAGAAACCCTGTGAAGGGTGATGAACCAATCTGTCTCAAGATGTGTGCCATGATAGGATGTTGAAGAATCTCTCTGTCTAAACTGAAATAAATGATGTCAAATCCAAACTGATGTGGAGAATCTTGAAATGCAACCTCTGAATGCACTGATAATGGTGGGAGTACAGTGATAACCTGACTGTCAAGGTAGAGGAGATGAATGTCCTCAAAATAATCCTCCAAATCTGCAATATAGGACTCCACAAACAAGAAAGATATTTCTACAACATAAGAGTCCAAAGCAACTATGTCTAGAAGATGAATGATGCCCTGCTGAACTAAGGAACAACAAGAGATATTGATGAAAAATCAATCTGAAAAGTGGGAACATGAATACAAGTCTTTGAACCATCGGCACATGCAAGACCTATGAGATACTCAAGCTCCTCTAGAGTATGGTTATCATAGGGTATGAAATCTGCAGTGAGATCCTCTGGGAATGGAGAGATATTAGAGTCTCCAAAAATCTTCCAAAGTGTGCGAGGACAACGAATGTCAGATAAAGCACACAAAGTGTCAAAATCAACACTACAACCAATAACCCCTACAATATGATCTCGAATAACAACCCATGTAAATAAACCCCTTGATGTGTCTGGTGTAGGTATGAGATCATATAAATAAGGCAAAATATTGAGCCACTTACAATGTGTAAGTATGCCCTTTACCCATGACTCATATTACCCCGTTCTAGAATTACAACTGAAGGGTGAGTAGAAAAACCCATGATACTCACTCAAATAAAAAAATCTGATACTGAAACTCTCAGCCATGATAATTCATATCAACATAACCCATCCAACGCAAACAAATCCCATGTAGGTGCCAAAATGTCCAAGTAATTATGCAAAGTGTAAAAACACACAAAGCTGAATAAAATATACCTGGCAAATTTTTTGATCAAACCAATTGTAGATCTGGAGATATCTAAGAAACACCTTTCCAACGCCTATTTGTTTGTGCAAAACGAAGTTCGGATGCAAAAGATACACCCTCCGGAGTGCAAAACATAAGTTTTGAATTTGACTGGCAAAAAAGATTGCAAAAAGGAAAAATTAGAAAACAAATGTATACACCATTGGATCTGACTTTGAATCAACTTTCCGACAATATCTCGTTTTCGAAAATCCAAGCTCGTATGACCATTTTACGCCCGATTTTGTAAAAGAGGTCAAAATTTGCCCAATAAATCCTTCAAGAGCCCTCAGGGGCTAAAAAAAATAGCCTCCTGGTCGCATGCAGGACCAAGGGATAGCGGCTGGGGGCTGGAGCCAAAGCTTATGGTCACTCATGTGACCTAGTAGGGTGCTTGAGGCTGTCGGCAGGGCTGAAGCGGGGCGTTGGTCGCCCACAGGACCAAGGGGTCGATGCTTAAGTCTACAAGGGCTAAGCCGGGCGGTGGCCTAGCAACTCCTCTTGAGCCTGCCACTAGTGGTGGCCATCGGGCAGTTTAGTGGTGCCCGCTCAACAGTTCACCCTTTTGAGCGGTGAGCGCAGAATTTTCTGCATTTTTTTTTATTTTATTTTTAAATAATATTTCCTTGAAACTCGTGCTCGGGAGGTCGTACGGCTCTGGCAATTTGTTTTTGCCTCTCCGATCAACTTTGTCCAAAATGGACGAATGAACAATCATTTTTGGGGTTTTGGGCTGCTGCAGACTCAATGGGGAGGTTTGTTTGGGCTCAAAATGCTTCAATCAAATAGGTATGCCTTGGATCAAAAAAGACAAACCCCAAACCCTCAAAGCTTCAAAAACCTTCAGAAGACGAACAGGAAGCACCAAGTTTGGAGCTTTTATACCATGTAGAAGTTGTGAAATCCAACTTCATATACCCCAAAGATCACCTGCATGTAAATAACCTGTCATAGAAAGAAGAGATGGAGACCAAAAAGCAAGGGTGCTCTGAAAGCTAAAAAATGTATTAATCAAAGAGGGTAAAATACAATGATCAATCCTTATAAAAGGAGATTGTGCAACCCTAAAGGGAAAATGTATTTAATAATTAAAATAATATTAAATACCTACAATGCATAACTAAGTGAATCTTAAGAAGGGAATAAAAGGTGACTTAATTAAACTAATTAATTGAAATAAACCTTTTACTCTAACACCTAAATCATAAATCGATGTCTTAAGGGGTCCTAATATGACATTTCTTAATGGGATCAAAGAAGTTCTTAAAATTTGGTGAAGTTTCCCAAGGTGACCAAATTTAACAATAATAAGATTATGCAAGATTATAATATGAATGATATTTCATGATCTAGGTTGGTCAGTTGAAACAAGAGCTATCTCAATCAACTGTTCCACAAGAAAATGTTCTTCACTAACTTGCAAGTTCATTATATTCCAAGGGACACCAAAACTTCACCCTAAGTTTTGTAAACCAAATTTAACAATAATAATATCATGCAATATTATAATATGAATGAGATAAATCATGATCTAGGTTGATTAATTTATGGTTTAGGGTGATAGGATGGCTTAAGGGGATCTATGTCTAGTAAGTTCCTAGGACAAAATGGCATGGCTTAAGTGAATAAAATTTGGTGAAGTTGCCTCAGACCTTAATTAAATTTGGTTGCCTTGGGCATCTTCACCAAATTTTATTCACTTAAAAGCCATGTCATTTTGTACTAGGACCTTACTACATAGATCCCCTTAAGCCATCCTATCACCCTAAAACCTAAATCTTAAACTCTAAACCGTAAACCCTATAACATTCATAAATTGTCCTATATTAATAGTTAATTGTATTTTCATTCAAGTAACATGTCGTAGACATAAATGAGGCTTACATATTTTGTCATATCTATTCAATTAGGCCATTTATATTGAATGGTTTAAGGGTATTTCCTAAACATATATCTTACATTTTGAAATTACAAATCTAATGTAGGTTCACCCATATCTTAGAGATCACATGGATCAATTCAATAATATTCGCAATCCACCTCCGCGTCATCCATCTCCACCACCTTCACCTCCACCTCCACCCACTCCACCTCATAACCCTCCACCTCCACCACCTGAAATCGATGGTGCTCGTTTGCAAGCATGAATCAATTCCAATATTAGAACCATCCAAGATCAAATCAACATTATTCAAAATGAAGAATTTATCGCACCACTTGTGAAGATGATTGCATCTAGGATGCAAACCATTGTTGATGTTGTTGGGGCTATGGATGGGATCTTAGATGAGCATCAACAATGGCTAGAGGAGAGGAGAACTTCTGTTTCTGAAAAGGAAAACACAAATAAATGAAGAGATGCAGTAGAGAGCCACAATAGTTTTTAAATTAAGACAATGATCTTAAATAGTTATGAATTTATGAATTTGGTGAACGATGGATATTTTGTGTGATTAATTTATAAATTTGGTTGGATGGATATTTTTAGTGGCGTGAATTTACAATTTTGGTTCTAGATGGATATTTTTAGTGACTTGAATTTATGATTTTGGTTCTAGATGGATATTTTTAGTGACATGAATTAATGAATTTGGTGGAATTTATGAACTTATAATGATGAATTTATAATAGTATATATTTTATGACTATCTACTAGATCATGATTTCTCCTGATGGAAAATTATATGTGTGTGTGTGTGTGTGTTAGACATAAAATGAGATTTTTGTGAATGTTTCAAGTTTATTGTTTAGTATGTACACATGTATTAAAATTGCATATAGTTGTTAAATTTTGAAACTTGTATGTATGTACATAGTTTAGTTTAATGATGTATGCATGCAAATTATGCATGGTATTTTTTATTTTAAATGTATGTACATGTTAAATTTTGAATTTTGTATGCACATGCTCAAGTTCAATCAATGTATATGTGTGTTTCAATTTTAAATGATCTTAATATATGTATGCACATCCTATTTAAACAAATTTGAATGTGCATTTCAAATTTAGCTATTTCTTGTAACTTTTTAAGTTTGTATGTTAATTTTGAATAATTTAATGCAAGTGCACACTTATATCTCATATCATGGATGATTTTAACATTGATGATATCATCAATCCACCACCTTAGCCACCTCCACCTCCCCCTCCACCTCCACCTAATATGCCACCTCCAACACCTGTTGCATCTGATGAGGCTCGCTTGCAAGCACACATAAATGATCAGTTTGCATCCATACAAAATCAAATCAATGCTATGCAGAGTCAAGCATTGATTCCACTGCATGTTAGAAATTTTGCATCTACAGTGCAAAATGTTGTGGATGCCATCAGGACCATTGATTACGATCTAGATAGGCATAGATGAGATAGAGAACAGATGACACAATTTTTTGCTGACGATCTCTCTTATAAACAAATATTAGACCTTAAAATAACGAAAGCCCACCTAGGCCCCTACTTTCTCGACCCTGTTACTCGACATCCCATTCCTCCGAACAAATCTAGAATATCCATGAGGTGGTGCATACATCCACAGATGAGTGCACATTTTTGGGATCAATGGTATATGGTTTTGATAGTCCCCCACACACTAATTAGGAGTGCCCATTGTATTTTTTGAGGAAATTGTATGTAAAGATTGTTATGGGGAAAAATCCCAATTGTTTTGATTTTAAATCATTTCAGGGTGTTGGTGGTGGCATGCCACAATAGAGGTTAGGGGTAAGGGTTGATCCCCAATGCCCCATGCATGTGCAACCCCTTGTTGTTGCTCCTGGTCCTCCCATTCTTGCACCTGTGCATCATCGAGCTATGGTCTTGACATTAGGTTCCCTTAGTACTCTCGCAGGAGACCTTGATCAGCATGCTTATGTGATAGCGGGTGGGGAGCATAGAGACGATGATGATGGAGGAGTGTTTTATGGATCTAGTTCAAGTACCACTCCAGGAGTGTCGAGGCTCATCCCACATGTATGTACTAGTTGCCATCAAGTATGCTATGGACCTGATCAGGCCACACCTAGTTTGGGTGGACGTGGAGATTTTGGTGGTTCATTTGGCCGCATTAGTTCATTTGTAGAGTTTCTTATAGCAAACCAACATTCTAAGGACACTGCTACACAGGTATAAATATGCATCTACACGTTCATTTTATAAGAATTTTGATGAATGTATATATCAAAGAAAAGTTTGCAATACATTTTAATAATCAAACTGTTTTGTGTATAGACGACAGTAACGATGGGGCAATCATCCGTTCCAAGAGTACATACATCGACACCAGTCCTACTCGGCAACCCTTATGGGGTATTATGAAATAATTTTTAACTTGAGTTTTAAATTTATAATTGAATAACATATATGTTTGAAATATTTATGTTGGTTTAGGCGAGTCAATTGGCTTCCACGTCGATTCCACCCAAGGGGTTGTCAAGCACTCCTCCACTATCGAGCATCGTAGATCAAGGGCAAGTACATTTATATTCTAAATTGTTTAACTTACATTAGTATAGTTACAATTATGCATTTTGAATTCACTATATATGAAATATGCATGTACACTTGTAAATATTATAAGCTTGTGTTAAATATCTACATGTATGTCTAGGTTGATACCACAATGAGAATGGGCATCGAACAAAAATTAGATGTTGCGACTACTCGTGAGGCATCTAATTTTCAGGTTGTTTAAAAACAAATCTACACAAAATGTGCAAAATTGAATATATATATATAAACCTAATTTAACTATACATGCTTTCATTTTGATCTTGTAGGACTTTGTTAGTGTGACTTTCAGCCCTGACCTAGACATAGTTACACCTCCAGGAGGACATGCAGTGCAGGCTCCAGATCAAATGGTAATTTAAATTTTTTATTATATTTAAATTCAATTATAAATTATATATTGTGAATATAACTTTAATTTTAAATTTCAAATTAAATATATATATAATTTGAGCTAATACATGTTTTAAATTATTTTTCTTTTATAGCATGAGACACATCTTGTAGTTGAGCATGTACAATCAAGTCCTAGAGAAGAGGGTGCACAACCTATGGATATGGTACAATTAAAATATCATAAATTATAAATTAATTTCAATTAAATCATTTTTAATTGTAGACTTGTGCATCTAATTTCAACTTTCTTTGTCTTGTTTATGTAGATTGATTCAGAGAATGTAGAGGTTGCTTCAGGTGCACCAGAGCATCCAAACCCAGATATGATGGTAATTTAATATTATGATGAATTATAAATTAAATTGTCATTAAATAATTTTTCATTGTCTTACATATGATTTCATCTTTCTCTTGTACAGAGTGTTTTAGGTCATCCGCATAGTCAACATGGCGTGAAGAGGTCTCTTGATTATAGAGACAATACATGACCTAGAAACATGATTTTGTGGGTTATATTTATTTATTTCATGGACTATATTTTTTGTTTGTCATGTACTATGTTGGACTTTATATTTCATGGTTCTTGAGTACTTAGTTGGACTTTAGTTCATGGGTTGTACTCTGATGGACTTTATTTCATGCACTTAATATATTGGTTTCATGAACTTAATATATTTACATAAATTATGGACTTTATTATTGTTTGAAATTTTAATTTACACATATACATTTATGCATTTTATGTTCATAGTCAAGATATTAATATAGGACAATAATGTGAAATTACATATAAATATGAAAATAAAGTTGAAATTAATAGGACATTTTAATATTTATAGTTTACAAATTTAGTGATCTCACACATGATATGTACATTCAATAATTAGCGATAATTATTCAATGAACTTATTCAATTCACGTCAATCAATAATTAGTCAATAAATCATAATTTACAAACAAAATCAATCTGTTTATATACCAGAAAGGATAAAATTTTAAGAAATAAACAATACCATACAAGATTAGAGAACAAAAGCATTAATAAATTCTACAAATAATAACATCCAACACTAATTTATAAGTTGTCAAAACAAATAATGGCATTCAATACTATTTTATAAGCTATCAACACAAATAATGGCATCCAAAACTAATTTATAATTTGTCAAAAAAATAATGGCATCCAATACTAATTTATAAGTTATCAAAACAAATAGGTACATTGAAAAAAAATAAGGGGACATCTTAAGGGGTCATAATACGATGTCTTAAGGGGATGCCTTAAGGGGTCATAATACAATGTCTTAAGGGGATGTCTTAAGGGGTCATATTACATCTTAAGGGGATGTCTTAAGGGGTCATATTGCGTCTTAAGGGGATGTCTTAAGGGTTCATAATACAATGTCTTAAGGGGATGCCTTAAGGGGTCATAATACAATGTCTTAAGGAGATGTCTTAAGGGGTCATAATACAATGTCTTAAGGGGATGTCTTAAGGGGTCATAATACAACGTCTTAAGGATATAATTGATTTAACAATAATGTATGCATGATATTTAGTAATTTGAAGACATATTAGGACATAAATGTACATATATGTCATCTCAAAACAATGTTTACAAATTTTGGATATGCCATCTCAAGAACATCTCAAACTCATGCCCAGAATGTACTAGGTCTTCACACCGCCTGATATCAAAAAGGTACAAGCAATATCAATGAAATCATCAAAACATACATATTTTAATTTATATAAAACTATCTATATTTACACAACTCAAGTACCTACATTTAAAAGTATTCCACATGTGTGTAGGTTGAATCTAGGCATCCTCTCCTTTTTGTTTCAAAGTATGAGATCAATGCAATGATGGCTTAAGGATACAAAAAAGGATAATAAATCAATTTTAATTATTAATGTACAAGTAATATCAATATGTAATTGAAACATGTATTTAAATATATTTTAATTAATAATTACCTCTATTTAAAAGGACAATATAAAACTTAAACTATATTTACCTGTATTTACTTATTCCATTGTACCATCTGCATCCTCTCTTTTTTGTAATGCATCTATGATTGTCTCATGCTCTTCCATAGAAATTGTCCATAGCACTTCATTTGTAGGTCTTTTGTGATACCGATCTAGTTTTATATTTGTTGCCACCACCAAATGTGAATAATGTATAATTTATTTATGCGGTTCATAATCTTTGAATGTAGGTAGACCATTCTTCCTTGCCAGGTATTTTCATAGCCAAGTGCCAAAAACCACAACCGATCCTATTGGAAAACATGAAAACCACCATCAAATAAGTTCTCAAAATTTTCTTAATGGGATCAAAGACTTGTTCTAAAAAATTGCTTAAGGGGATCAAAAACTTGTTATCAAAATTTGCTTAAGGGGATGCCTTAAGGGGATCACCATACCTATTGGATAATGATAGCCATCATCATCTTCTCAAGGTAATATTAACTTATGTTTAGTCTCCACACAATGAGCCAACCAATATTATTTTTGCTCTTCATTCCCCTCAGGTGCAACAACAACATACACATGTCCTGCAAACAAAAATTGATTTAATAACTTGTGCATATCCATATAAATAATTTAGTATTACAAAATAACTTAATAAAGTGAAATAAATTAAATTAAATTACCTTCTTGTACAAGGTATGAAACACGGTCATAGTCATCAGATGCAAACACTTGATCATTTTCTTCAATAGTTCTTTCATATTGATCATGTGCTTGTGTAGGTGTCAACGATCTTTGCTTCCACTGTTCAATCCATTCTATATTTTCACATGCTTCCCAATCTCCTGAGATACAAAACTGGAAAAAAATGCAAGCTCCCTTGTCCAAATAGTCCATGTGCTTGTTGTCAAACTCCTAAATGAATGCCAATTTAGTAGATCCACTGATTGTCTCATAGTCAACTCTAGGTGCAATGTTCTCTTCTTCAACCAACCAAAATAATTGATGAACTGTAGAGTACTCACTCAAACCAGGTGCAGATAATCTTGTACTACACCAATCCAAAATCCCATGTGCATCTTTAAATTTTACTGCATCTTCAAAATTTAATTGTTCTCTAGCAAGAATTCTTTTGACACACGCACCAGCTCCATCATGTTCTCCTTTACGATGCCCAGCTTAAAAAAAACTCCATATATGTTGGGCATTAAGTTCCTTGTGAACCCTACTTAACCAATAGAACATTTGAGCATTCTTGAATTGCCCTGTACAATTATCTGACTATATGAGGTGTTCTTTCATATGAATTCCTCTTTCTCTTAAATTCCTGTAAAATATACTGAAATAGTATTGAACAAAATCTGACGAGTGTAATCGGTTGTCACTCAAATAAAAATGATACTCCCTCAAAACTTTTCTATCATCCTTAGTGCTATCATCTGCATGTCTATAAATAATATGGACAAACATAGCTACTTGTACTGAATTATAATATTGTGATTGAATTTCCTCTTGCGGAGCTAGAGTATAATTTTCCACAAAATCAACCACTAAAAGTATAGTTCCAATTGGAAATGTGTTTCTACATGTGCAAAATTGGCCATCAAGCCATTGAGCATGTTAAGAGTGCATGACATATTTTGGTACAATCCTATTCTTAAATTCACTCATGAATGCATGCACACTAACTTTTTTTGTAACCAAATCACAACGCTTTCCTATTTTTTCATCTTTTAAAGAATAGTGTTCACCTTCTTAAATATTTTAACATCTACTAATTTTTGTCCAAAATCATTATCAACACTTTCATGCATACAAATTCTTAAGAGTGAAAGATTTCCACAGTCAATGCATTGTTCAAAAATACAAGAACTTAAATAAAACAATTTACCATTAGATCTTTCACAAAACAAACCTAAAATAAACTCTCGTATTGCTTCAAGTGGCATATTAATACCACATTCGTGTATAATCATGTTAGTATGCAAGGTACAACGTATATATCGAAAAACATCATAAAAATAACGAAATTGAACATGTGTTTTACAACAACAAGGTATTCATTGCTTATTAATTTTTACATATCACGGTTTACATTTTTTAAAAGACCTTTGACATATTTTAATATTACCAGGTAACACTACATCACCACAAAATTTTCTATAAAATTCAGTTTGTGTTGTATCTAATAGGTTTTTTGGGTGAGGATTGCGAACTTTGGACCCCACCCTTAATTTTAAAACATTTCTAGCATTAGATGAAACCCTAGTATTATCATACCAATATTTTTCGATCAAAGATTTAATTTCAACATTCAATTTCATATCAGACCTTGGGAGTCGACCACTGAAACTCCAACATTGGTTGATAGGATCATTTTCTATACTTTCTCTTCTTTTTTCTACTCTTAGCAATGTTTTAGGATGTATTTTTAAAACTTCACTAATATTTCTTACCATTCTTTTATTCAAAGTTGTTTTATTAACTATAACAGTTGTTATAGCTCTTCTTGCTGGATTTTTATCTTTAGATCGACTAGTTTTTCCAATAGATTGAATGGCACTAGCAACAATAGACATAACATGTTTTAATGATTGATCTTTTCTTTTTGGTTTAACAAAAAAGCCTAACCTTTTCATTATTTTCCTCATTTTTCGCATTCTCATCAATTGCATCATTAGTTGACATTGAATTGCAATTTTTTTACCATAAAATAATTTGTTGTATATTTTATTCGCATGTGTTCTTATTTGCCTCCAAGAAATTTGACCAGGAAGATTATCAAAAACACCACTTTCAATTTTAAAAAAAAGTATTTTCATTAAATTCAACATCACATTCCATATTTTCATCTTCATCTTCATTTTCAACTTCAAAACGATTTACATTTTCATCTTCATTTTCATCAACAAAACGGTTTTCATTTTCATTTACGTCAACAAAATGGTTTTCATTTTCGTTTTCAAAAAAAGGATCATTCTCATTTTCATTTTCAACAAATTCTATAAAAATTTCATCTCTCTAAATATTATCAATGTCAACATCATTAAGTCCAGCATCTTGTAAAACTTCTACATACGAATTTACCATTTCACTAACATGTGGATTTGAAGACATACCTGGATTTGTGCATATTGAAACATTCTCCATAGCATTGAAAGAGGGATTCTAAGACATAGTAGGACTTACTTGTATAATCATATTCTTCTCCAAATTGACTTCTTGCAAATTTGCTTCATCTACAACCATGGTCTCCTCAATGTTTTCATCTTCAATAGTTGTGGAATTGGATGCTCCCCATCATTCATTGATTTAATTTGCATTCTTCTTTCTCTTTGTCTTTGTCTCTCCATCTCTTTTTTACTTCAATTTCTTTAGGATTCAATGTATTTCTCCTCTTATTACGAGCTTTATCTCCCATGATTATAAAATTCTCAAGCATAAATGAATGTCAATAATGAAATTCTTCAAAGAATTCAATCCAAATTGGAAGTTGAAAACCTATAAGGACAAAATTCTTCCTCTTGTGTTCCTCAAAACAAGTAGAAAACCAGCACAATTCCACTTTAAAAATTATTTTCTTCATGCCTCGTATGAAAAAATAAATCCATATTGCAAGTTGAAGACCTTTTGTTCCTCCAAACAAGTACAAAACTAACACAATTCCACTTCAAAAACGGTTTACATGATGCCTCCTTTGAAAAAATTAATCAAAAATGCAAGTCACCACTTGTAAAGACAATACTTGATGAAAAATAGCCCAATTTTACTGCTCTTGGCCGTACATGTGAAGTTGCAGACTTCCTGGTAAATTTTGACAGTAAATTTAAATAAAACGGTTAAAAAGGAATGGGATCTTGTTTTGTAATCGGGATCCCATTCCCAATTTTAAATGTGGGGACCGTTGGCATAGGAACAAGGTCCCGTTTTATAAATGGGATCTCGTTTCCCTGTCAACGATTGAGACATTAAATATTAGGAATGGGATACTGCTTTACAAAACAAGATCCCGTTTTTTAAAATTTGAATTTTGATTTGCTTTGTGGTCAGGTTTTTGCCTTGTATTTTGGTTCGGGAAAAGCATTGGGAATCTAAACCTAGGCCTTCAACCTGGTTTGACTTGCAAGTTGAAGGTCCTAGCAATGTCAGAGAAAAATACCGAGTTTGGACATATGGCTGACGACTTTTTTTGCAAAAAAAAATGACGAAATTAAAACCCATTTTAGATGAGACAATGCAGATTCCAAATATGTAATTTATTTTACAATTGGATTGTTTTTTTCTATTTTTCAATTAATTTTTGATGAAACTAGTCCATAAACTTTAAATATCAGGGTTTTTTACTATTTTAATAACTTTTGATCAGCATAACATTTTGACGAACGGATTGCACGAGAACAAACTTCAGACAATTCTTTTCAACTTTTAAAAAAAATAAAAAATGATAAGTTTAGGTCATCTTATGCATGTCGTACACGATGATTTTTCAAAACGACAAATATGCCTAATAAAAAATTAATAAAAATAAAAATCAATAAAAAATACAAAAAATATCGAGAACAAGCTTCAGTGAGACAAATATTTTCCCAAAAGGATTTAGAAAAATACGATAATTTAGGTCAAAATATGGATGTCATACACGTGCATGGTATGGTAAAAAAAAGTGACTTTTAAACAGTGGTTTTTAGAAACGCCTATTGAAACTCAATTTGTACAATCTGGGTATTGAAATAAATTACATATTTGGAAACTAGACTTCGACTACTACATTCTATGATCAGTGAATTGTTTGAAAATTCCATCTCTAAGTGCTTCAAATTTTAAGGTCAAATGTGTCAAATTCTAAAAATCAGGGAAAACACTTCCACTTTTTGGCCAAAAAGTGGACTCAACTTCTTGCCAACACCCATATTGCAATCTACATTCTTAATAGAGGTCAAGCAAGAGCAAACAGTTCAAAGACTTCCTATGAGTTATGGCATGGTAAACCTCCTACTATGAAATATTTTAGAATTTTTGGAAGCTAAGTGTTATATTAGAAGAGATGAAAACTTAGGAAATTTTGATGCAAGATCTAATGAAGGAATCTTCCTTGGATACTCTATAAGAAGCAAGGCCTACTAGTGTTACAATAAAAGGTTGAAGAATATTGTTGAGAGTGCAAGTGTTAAAGTGGATGAAGAACCACATCAAATTTCAATTTTGATAGAAAGATATGAATTTGATGAGTCCCCTTGTAGTGAAGAATAAAAAGCTAAAGATAAAGGAAAAGAGTTGATAGTTGAAGAGGAAGAAGCTCCAAAAAGGAATCTTAAGACTCCTAAGTATGTGCAGAAGAATCATTCAGAAGATCAAATCATTGGAGATAAGAGAAAAGGTGTGCTAACAAGAAGAAAAGTTGCTATGATAGAGGAACAAGTAAATTTCTATTTACTTATGAGGTGGAACCAAAAATAGTAACTGAGGCATGCAAAGATGAGAATTGGTTCAAAGCAATGAAGGAAGAGTTAGAACAAATAGAGAAGAATCTGACCTGAGAATTGGTCCCAAGACCAGAAAATAAGAATTTTATTGGTACTAAGTGGGTATTTTGGAACAAGTTGAATGAAGATGGAAAGACTATCAAGAACAAGGCTAGACTTGTGTGGACTTGTGTGTAAGGGTTACTAATAGTTTGAAGGTATAGACTTTGAGGAAAAAAATTCTCTGGTTGCAAGAATGGAAGCTATCAGGATGCTTTTATCTTTTGTATCACATAAAGATTTCAAATTTTATCAGATGGCTGTGAAGTCTGCATTCTTGAATGGTGAATTAGAAGAAGAGGTATACATTGAACAACCAGAATTTTTTTAGTTGTTAGAAGATACAAATATGGTTTGTAGATTGAAGAAAGCATTATATGGATTGAAGCAAGCTCCCAGAGCTTGGTATGCAAGGTTGGATAAGTACTTGATGCGGCAAGGATTCAGAAAAGGCACTGTAGACAGCAATATGTATTTCAAAGTTGAAGGAGAAAAAATCTTAGTTATGGTGGTATATGTTGATGACATAATCTTTAGAGGAAATGAAGGTATGTGAAAAAGTTTTGCAGAGGAAATTCAAAAATAATTTCAGATTTCAATGTGTGGGGAGATGAATTTCTTCCTTGGTTTGCAGATCAGTCAATCAAAGAAAGGTATATTCATATCACAATATAAGTATATTAAGGAAATGTTGAAAAAGTTTGGAATGGATGACTCTAAACCAAATGTACTCATATGGTTACTAGTTGTAAGTTGAGCAAGAATGATGAATCACATAAGACAAATCAGAGCAAGTATAGATCAATGATTGGTGGACTATTATACCTTACTGTTACTAGACTGGATATCATGCATTCAATTTTTCTTGTGGCTAGATTTCAAGAAGATCCAAGAGAATATCATGTTGCAGTAGTGAAGAGGATATTTAGATATTTGAAGGGCACTCTGGATTATGGTTTATGGTATCCTAAGGATATTGACTTCTCTTTGAATGCACATACTAATGCAGATTGGGTTGGATGTGCAGATGATATGAAAAGTACAGGTGGTGGTGATTTCTTTCTTGGAAGCAGGTTGGTTTCATGGCTAAGTAAGAAGTGGGATTCGGTGTCATTATCTACTGCAGAAGCAGAATATATTGCAGCAGCATCATGCTACACATAGGTGTTATGGATGAAGAAAACTTTGAAAGATGTCAGAGTTTCATATGATGAACCTATTTCTATTGTTTTTGACAATACAAGTGTAATCAATTTCTCAAAGAATATGGTAATTCATTCAAGAACAAAACATATCTCAATCCGGTATGACTTCTTGAGAGAGAAAGTTGTAGAGAATGAGGTGAAGTTGGAGTATGTGCCTACTAAGGATCAGGTTGTTGACATTTTCACAAAGGCTCTTCCAAAAGATAATTTTGAGTATCTCTGGGAGAAGTTAGGGGTTATTGCCCCTCCTTTCAACTAGATGCGTAAGTGTGTGCATCTTCCCAGAAAGAATTTCAAGATACATTCTTTATCCTAGATTGATGTTCAAGGCTACCTCTTAGGGGGAGTAGGTAGTAATGGTTTTTGGATGGTACAATCAGATGGAGAATATTGTGTGCCCCTAAGGGGGAGAGTACAAAAAAGTGAGTGAAGTAAAGAGAGAGTTCAGTTGCTTGTTGGTATTGCAAGTAGTTTCAAAGTGATGTATGCAGATGATGTGTGAAAGATACAGGTGTTGCCCTTTGAATGTTGTCAAAAGGGGAGAGAAAGAAAATTTTGTTGAATATATATGGCCCTTTGTCATTGATGTCAAAGGGGGGGGGAGAATCTAAAAAACATGGAGAGAGTTAAAGTGGTTGAAAAACTTGTATATGGAGGAGAGAGTATTGTCTAGGGAGCAAAGGAGGAGAGTGATCTAGAATGCAGGTGTCATTGGTGTTGTAGCAGAAGAATTATGTGAAGAGAGATGATGAAAAGTAAAGAGCTATCCCAGTCAAGGGGAGTACTACCTATTACAATATTTTTGTTGGTTTCTTTTTTTGTTGATGGTTTTTCAAAAAGCAAGTGTTGCCATCAATGACAAAGGGGTAGATTGTTGGAAGCTTGGAGATGTTGGAAGCTTGAATTTTTTGTGAGTTTCTTGGGTGTTGTCATTGTTGTCAACCCCTTGTATAAAGAGAGTTTTGGAATACTAATGGTATTGATATTGATGTCAACCCAATGTTGGTGTTATTGATGTCCTACTTTAGTATAGTTGCAAAGGTTTTTGAATTGACTTGTGTTTGGGAAGATTGTTTTTGTTGGAAGGTGTTGCATATTGCAGATTTTGTAGATGTGTTGCAAATATGTTAGTAATATTTCTCATGAAGTTGGTTCACTTGGTTGCCAAGTGCTTTGAGAAAATTTGAATAAAATAGTTTAGTGTAACAAAGTGGTATCTGTGTTTTTCTCCGTATTTCTTCATGATTGAAGATATTCTCATGCAATTTGGATGTGATGATCAAAGGTTTTTAGAGGTATCATATCTAGAGTTTCAGGTTCTAGATCATACTGTAATGGAAGATGTGTTTGACAGTATGTTTGTCTAGTGAAATAAGGTGTCTCAGAGAAATTATATTTCTTCGCATTTCTCTGTAGTGAAGGTTATGGTGTTGTGGAACTGGGAATTTTCTTATAATGTCTATATCTACATTCCCTTGAAGTTTTATGTGTTGATTTGTTCTTCAAATCTATCTATTGTGTTGTATGTTTGTGCCAATATGTCTGGTTACATAGAATGAAGGTGTTATTGAGATTTAGGTGGTTACAGTAGTTGTGGCGAATATTCTAATGATGTGGAATATTTTGAGATGTTGTATAATGTTTTTGATAAGATAAGCAACATTTACAAGGTGTTGTACCCTTTACACAAAGAGCCCAAAGGGCCAAAGGAAAGCATAGTTCAAATATAACTTGAACTAGAAGAACAAACAGAAACAGTTGATCGACAATTGTAGAAAACCCAAAAATTACACAACCCTTGAAATAGAGGGGTCAAAGTTGACTCCCTGAATCTAAGGCCGAGAAGAGGCAACGGATTTGGGGAGTCCCTTCTTCTTCCCCAGCACAACCGACCAGGAAGGCTAGGAATCGGGAACCAACGAGAGAGGTGAGGGGAGCTTGTCCATAACAGCCACCTCGGGAGAGGAGCCACCACGTAGCGAAGGGGTCGACATCGAAACAACAGAGATCAGAGCAAGTAAAGTACCAATAGAGTCATTCAACGAAGGTTGAGCAGGCTCCGGAAGAACAAACAACAGAAGGTTTTGACGGAATAGAGACAGCAAAACGGGGCATAATTTTCATAGTAAGATGACCTTGGGTAGGTTCAGGAGGGTCATCCTCCTTAGAGGAACTATCCGAAGGGGGAGAACCAACAGTGAGATGGTTCGTGAGAGCATTCTTCCACCAAGTAGCAGCACTCTTGCTGCGAGCAAGAGGGCAACCGAAAGCCAAGTAGCCAACTAAGAAACAATGCCTACAACGAAAAGAGAGCCCCTCATAGTCTAGAAGTTGCTTCCAAGGTTGGCTCGCCACCATCAAAACCACATCACCATGGAGAGGTTTGGAGATATCTAGATCAATTAAAATATGTGCCACTGTGGTATGCCCCCAATCTTGAGACATAGAATCCACCTTCAAAAAGCTACCAATGGCATTGCCAATAGCCTCAAAGCAAGAATCCTCCCAAAATTGGAGAGGGAGGTTTGGCAGATGAACACAGACAGGTTTGATGTTCAAAGGCTCTGTAAGAGGGTTGAAAGAGCGATACCACGATCGGATGAATAGCGAATGAACACCCCACATCCACACCCGGTCCAAAACTCTATCACGATCCGTAGGGGTAGAAAAAGTAGCAAAGAAAAAACCTCTAGCACTAGGGTAGAGGTCAATTTGTCCAGAAACCAAAGGCTTCCAACAACCAAACACCCACTCATGGAGATCGGGCAAGAAGGGCCACAAGCCATTAAACCTGTAGACCACACCCTGACGCACGTAGAAGGCTTAATTCTCAGCAACCTCAGGCTCACAGATCACAACAGGGGAGTCTCGAGCACAAGGTAGAGGACGAACCCTAGATGGAACCTGGGCATGAGCAGCAGCAACAAAATATTTTCAAGAGCTAACAAGAGCAACAAGAGGGCCCCCAGACTCGCCACACACAACAGGAGAGTGAGGAACACACCTCACAACATCCCATAACCTGCAACAAATTAGGGGAACAGGGGGAGCCCCTGCTCCCATTGACCTACAAACACCTATACCCTGCGTCGACGAAACAAACAAAGTCTCGCCCAACTCCATCTGCAACCTGTCATGTTTGTGTGGTATGCAACATGTTTTCAGACCTAGAGAGGTGTGTTTGGAGCCGCTTGTTAGTGTTAGTGTGGGTTTGTCGACCTAGTGTGCTAGCGCTAATTACGAAGGATAATTGTTGTCTGAAGAAGTGTTGAGAAGTGTTTTGGTGTAGATTTGGGTCCCAATTAATTAGTGGTGTGTTTTGGCTTCACTTTTTTATATTAGGGAAGATTTTGGTACTAACCTATTTAATATTGCACGATTGAGGTGCATATGTTTTCTTAAGGTTGACCTAATTGAGATTGTTTTAGGTTGTGGAGGGTATAAATGCAAGGAGAATTGTTGTGTGGATTAAGAGTGGAGAGTTTATTGCAAAAGATGTGAATGTGATCAAGTGTGATGATCTAAGTGTGAGACTTAATTCCTATGACTTCCAAATTCAATGAGCAGATGGTGTCTACATTTCAGTCTATTTGATGGGTTGTTTGTGCTTCATTGGAACTGTACTACCTTCAACATATGAGAGATGCATTGTTAGTAGTTCAAATTGGTAGTGATCCACTCCTTCTTCTATTCTTCTTTCTTTTGGACAATTATTCCTTTGGTAGTGATCCTTTCTTTATCTTTATGGGTAGTGAGTCTATATTCGGTGTTGCAATTCACATATTAGTGAGCTAATCCTCATTATGGTTTTTCCCTTCTTAATTTTTCCATGTAAATCTAATGTCCTTATGTGTTTGGATGTTTTTTCATTATTGTTTCATATGTTTACATTCTTCTAATACATGATAAGGGTTTAATGGTTGTTAAGGGTTTAAGGGATAATGCATATCTGAATGTTAATGAGGGGTTTTGATGTTTTAAAGTGTACAACTTATTCACCCCCCTCTCAGTTAACCTGTGCATCTAAAATTTTGAAGAAGTGACAAAGCATAATTGCAATTATCAAAAGAGAAGTGACAAAGCATAAATGCAATCATCAAAAGGAGTGAGCTTAATTGTCAATTTCAGACAATGGAAGGACTATCATTCTGTTTAATCATTCTTGAGTGTGTACTCAGATTAGGGATTTGTAGCTTCCTTGGATTGTAGCACTAAAACAAAGTTATAAATGTTGTTCATCATGTGAGTCTGGATTAGGACAATAGCTCCTAGGAGATTTTCTCACCATGGTTTTTCCCCCATAGGGTTTTCCATGTATATATGGTGTTGTGTTGTGTTGTGTTGTACATTGTCTTCATCTTTCATGTTCCTACTTATGTGGTAGAGTTTAAATTGTCTAGATGTTTTGAAGGGTTTGAGATTTCATAGAACACTGATTCACCCCCCTCTTAGTATTTGGATGTGTTCAACAACAAATACATCTAATGTTAGTGGCACACTAGGGAAATATATAATATTTTGGGGTTCCTGGATTAGTGATCACATGGTTTATTAGGCTCATTGGAGGAATGGATTTAATGGTTGGCACATTATATAATTTATTCTATATTGTTAAAATAATCAAATGCTTGGATCACATGTGCATGTCAAAATTGGGCACTGGGCTTTAAGAGAGCAATATTGGTGCCTTGGAGAATATTATTCACTTGTCTTGGTGGCATACTTAGGTGTGCACCTTGGAGATACTTTTTTTTTGCTTGATTACATTAAATAATGGTGGAAAAATATATCTAGGAATATTTTAATAATTTGTATCTTTCTTGTTTCTCTCTTGATTATAAATATGAGCCTTGGGATAGAGGTTATTCATCATCTTGTATTTTTTCATGGAGAGGGGAATGGATAGAAGTTTAAGTTACTTTATATGAGGTCTTGAGGGGCATGGAGAGGGGAATGTGGCTCTTATTTTTCTTAGATCGATCTCATTGAAATAGAAACAATGGTTGTTCACAACTACATAAGGTCATTGGTTGCATGTGCTGATCTCCATGCTAAGGCTTGGAGATTGATATTGTATTATAAATATTTTTTGTTGGAAATATATTACTTTTAGTGATTTGGAGGATATATTTTTCTTATAAGGCTTCCCCAAAGTATATTGGTGTCTCTCTCTTGTATAGTTATTCTTTCATTTATTTTTGTTAAGTTTTGTTAGGATAGAATGTTACTATAATTTATATAGATTGAGGATAGAACTATGACATCTTTCCTCATAAAATTGATAGTGAGAATTATTTAATACAATGGTTTTTGTAGGAAATTGTGTGTATTTTATTCTATTTTATTATCAAGAACTTTATCTATGAGTTTTAGGATTGGTATATGATTGTATTTCCTTACAATGAGTTATGCCTTCACATGATGTATCATTTTTAGAAATGGAAGGTGTAAATATATGAGTATCCTTTACAATAGATGTATCATGAGGTGCTCAATGTGATGGAAATGTGCTCAAAGGTAGTATAACATTAGGATCAAGCACACTAGTATCACTCTTTATAGAAGAAGTATGTGATATATGATATTTGTAGATGAATGTAGTAAAAATATTTAGTAGAGAAGGAAAGGAAATAACTAAATACCTAAAGGAAGAGAAAGCACATATGTGATTATAAATACTTCCATAAACAATGTGATTCCATTTTCTTTCAAAATGATGTCATAAGTGAGTCAAGAATAAAGGATAACATGTCAAAATTAGTGATGGAAGCATGGATAAAGACCAAAGATAGAGGAACCTGTGAAAGTCCATGATGTCATAATAGAGCTCTATCCAAATGAAAACTAGGGATTGTTGACAAAGATTATACAATGGAGGTGTGAAATATAACTAAGGTTAGATAAATAATATATAAATAAGGTATGTTGTATTATAGAATATAAATCCAAAATCATATCTAAAATAAGGTCCGAAAGCATAGACAAGGGTGGGTAGTGTGAAGAAAAGTGATATCACAATAAAATACAAGCACTAGGAGAAAGTATAAATCAATGAATAAGAATAAAACCCTAGGAATATTTTTTAAATGGTGATATAATAACAAAAATTAAAGACAGGTGTACCCTAAAATAATAAAGATGAAAACCCTAGGGTAGTGTAATATAAGATGGGTTCACCAAAAATGTAAAGGAAAATAACCTTTCCCTAACCTTAATCTAGGATAATTCAATTAGATACATATATAGAAACATAAATCAACCTAGATTAAATAAATCCAAATTATGGGAGTGACAATTGAACATTAAATGTTGAGCTAGTAACTTTAAGAACAAGAGGGTTAGGTAACTTAGCTCTTGATCGATGAGAAAGGTCTAATTTTGATGTTGTACTAAATTCTAAATGTATCAAGACTAAAGATAGTTCCTCTCTATCTATACTTGCCTCAAAACTAAAATATTCTACCAACTCTATAAGATGTCAAGTTCACAACTCTAGGTCATTTTCACTGTCATGGATCTAATCTATGGTTCACACATATAATTTGAAGAATGTGCAATCCTACTTTTTTGGTTCGCTCAATTCTCTATGTATCACTAGATATCAAAGATTGATAACATTTAGAAATTTGTGTGACAAATCACTAGATAGCAAGGGTCATGTTCTCTTAAGCCAATTCCCTTGATAGAATCAACTTTATAGACATGGAAATGATCAAGAATAACAATTTTTGAACATATAAATGCTCTACAATGATGTAATGTAGAATTAGACTGTTTTTAGGTGCTCCAATCAAAGTATTCCCAACACGCCCTTCCTTACATGTGTGATTTTCAATCATTTTTAGATATGAGAGGATGAAAAATGTATGCAAAAAAAAATCTTTTTATACAAGTACATAACAATAAATCATGTCAGACATGTACCAAGGCAACTCATGATGGTAAAGAAATGACCAAGGGTCAACCAAAATTCAAATTATTTTTTTTAAATTCCTAGCCCATTATCTATAGGTCTAAGATCAAATCAACACCCATAGGATTGACTTAGGATATGGAAACAATAAAATCTAAGGAACGAATGTTCTGATATGAGGGACAATATTGCACCAAATATATAGAAATATGGACAAATATGGATAAGATAGGATCAAATGTGGAAAGATGCATAAATAACAAAGAATAACAGTATAAAACAATGAATCCAAATTTCCACAAAAATACATCATTTATCACCATATAACTATATTAAATCATTCCATCAAAACGAATTTAAAACTAAATAAAATTTGACATAGATCTGCAAATTTCACTATTACAAATATTTAAATTCTAATCCTAAGAACTATAATACAATGCTGGATGGAAAATAACGGCATTTAACTGATTGGATGGAGTGTAGTGAAAGAACAACGCCAAATACAAACGGCAATGGGTTAGACAGAAGCCATTCTCAATCATTTCTATCTGGATTAAAGCCCCCAAAAATTATCAATGATATCAATCATAAAGACAATTCCCAAGATGCTCCTAAAAAAATAATCCAGTTTGTTTAACCTTGAAAAGAACAATTTGTACTTTAGTTCAAATAAGGATATTACTTGGGAATAATATCATTGTCATGTTTTTTAATCTTTCCACAAAAGATGTGCACTGCTTTCAATTCCCTTCTGAATTACCTGTCAGACAGTATATGATGTCAATGAACCTTTTTTTTAAATATGTTAAAAATTCAAGTGAACTTCCTTGAATGGTGACAGGGACTGAATAGTCTCACCTGTATATTCTTTATAAATGCAGTCTCTGAATTCAACAAGAAGGAACATGCATGTAGCTTCAAATTATACTTATTTTTTTGGATGCAATTGAATGGTCTGGAATTTTTTGGACGTTTATGACTGGAATAAGTGATACGTTGTCCTTTAACTGTTAAAATATGACTCCAAAATATCAGCATGAAGACTGCAGTTTAAAAATACTAGATGGTCCAGTAACGGTTATGTTTCTCCTGGTGGCAGACATGGTCAGTACAGTGAGCTTCTCCAAAAGCATTGCCATCAGTAATTGAGGACAAGGACATGTACAGTATCATGAGATATTATTTTATTCAAAATGGGTTAACTATTATCATGCATTTTTGGGTGGTCTGTCATCTTACATTCTTGCTTAATCAGGGTTATTTTGCTCAGTTAACATGCAGTTCATTTTTAGCTTGCTATGAAATCAGATTCAGTAATACTAACCGTAGTGATTAGTTCTTGCTGATATTTTGTTTTTGGATTTGATGGTACTGTTAAAAATGGTTTTTAGTCGAACTTTATAATGGTATATTTTATATTATGATATTTATTAAAGTATATTTTGATCATGTTTGGAGATATGATTGGGTTATGTAGTGTCTCTTTTACTTGCATCTTTGAGATGTGAGATCAGTGTTCAATTTCATCATTCTCTCGTGATCTTTGTGGTAATTGTTATTCTTGTTCTGAATGATGTGTATGAGTCAACACATGTTCAAGATGAGGTTCATCAACATGTCAGTTGTTGGCATTTTGTATGTTTATGTCTATGTTTGGTTTATCATTATGCTTCAATTCATATGATATGTGCATTATTTATGATGTGATTAAGTGTGAATGTGGTTATTGATGTTTAAGAAATGGTTTATATGATAGATGTATGGATGTTATTTTATGATTTATGCTATTGAATCTTGTTGGGTGATTATGTTGTGCTTCGACTATATATGCATTGAGCAAGTACCCTTGACGTGTGTTGAGTGGTTACAGGTACAAGGTTGTTTTTCCACTTGACTACATATGTTTGAGTTATTTCCCAAATGGTGGTTGTTTTGAAGATGTCACATTGGACCTTCCTATCTATTCTCCAATTGTACTCGAATTGAGTATGGTATGTGTTATGTTTGACCCTATGTGAACCCAAATCCGAGTTAGAAGTTATTCCATAATACCTATATGCCGTGAATGACTAGTAAATGTAAGATTTAATTAATAGTTTAAATGTTATGCTTTCTACAAATGAATCATTAAAAATTTAAATGATTCTTATATTAATTATTAAAATATTTTTTCGTGTTTCAGGAAAGGCGAAAAACAGAATTAAAGTATAAATGAAGTTAAGTTATTATTTCTGTTTACAAAATTCCTTGGGTTGAGAAATGTAGGTTAAGTTTGATTTAATCATCCTATTTGAATTTTCATTTCCATACATTTAAATGAATATATGTTTATATGGATTCAAATCGTGAATTTAAATGATATATGTTATTAGGGAATGAATTTAAATTTTATTTTTCATTATGTAATTTTATTTTGGGACGAATTTTGGAGAGGAGAAAACCCTCTTTTGTGAGAAATTTGATTTGTTGATTGGGATAGTGTTTGGAACGGGAGTTTGATGAGGTTGGATTTGTTGGATTAGGAATGAGAAGGGGAATGTGCTTGCAAGTGATCTCATGCATTCGTTTGATGTGCTTGAGGTATTCTCCATTTGAAATTTTAACATAATTTGAGGTATTTTGTTTATTTCTTTTAATTTCAATTTCTTTCAAATTTGAATGTTGGAATAGGATTGGGGGAGTGTAAACACCTCCCAACACAATTCATTTTATAGAATCTCATGCCCATTTTTTTAAGAAATACATAAAATGCGAATTTGATCTTAAAAGTGTGTTGTTGGGCATATTTAGAGCCAAAGAGTATTTTTAGAATTTTAAAATTTTAAATTTAAATTTTGAAGTTTTTCTTCAATGGTGAAATTAGAAATTTTATGGTTTTCCTTTGTAATTAATTCTATAAAATTTGAATTCTCAAAGTGAAATTGAATGCTTGATTTTGGGGAAACTAGAGTCTCCTTAATGGATTTTCATAAGGATTGCTTTGAGATCGTGTTTTCCAATTTTTGAGATAAAAAAATTTATGTCTTGTAATTGTTACATTATTTTTTGTGCCACATTCATTGGAGAATGTGATGAGCAAGTATGGTGTAAGTATTAGATAGGGTTATGGGAGTGGCTCCCAACATGAAACCGGCCCAAAGTGGTGCATAGGCAATCATAGTGTGGGGAATTTTTTAACAAGTGAAAACTAATGAAACATGGGTACAATGGATGCCCCTCTCTCTTGCATGCTTGTACAAGCTAAGGATGATCAAGAAAGACAATTTTCTCAAGGAGTGTAATACTTGTAAGTTCAAGTATCCTTGTTTGTATGAAAGGGTACTCAGTTCCATATTAAGCCCCACGAGAGTGTTCACGATGACACTCCCTCTATTACTCTCTAATATTTAACCCTAGTGTAGTTTGAGTAGCACATGGAAGATTATGTATTCCCTTCCATGTGTTTTTGTTGATTATCTCATAAGTGAGTGTTCCCAATAAGAGTTTCTTGTGTTACATGTCAATGGTGATTTTTCTCAATGATAATTTCTTGTGTTATGCCATTGGTGAGTTTTCCCAATGATGATCTTTTTGTATGACATTGGTGAGTTTTCCCAATATGGATTTGTAGTGTGGCATTGGTGAGCTTTCCCAATGATGGTTTTGTGATATGTCATTTATGTTGTGTCGAATGTGGACTTGCATTTGATCCTACCTGTGATTGATCCCTTTTGTGATATTGGATGAGTTTTTTACATATGATGTGTATGTTGAGTGTATACTTTGTGTATGCTGTGTGTGTGTGTGTAATTAATCTCCCAATATGTTTGGAGTGTGTGTTGTTCTTGTGGCCCACGTGACTATTTCCTAGCATAGTAGGAGTGGATCTTTTGATTCCATGACATTGAGTGGCATGGAAACCATTTTTGGAGATTAGAGGATCATGGTGAAGTCAATGAAAGGTTCTCATAATTAATTCTTTCTTTCTTTCTTTTGTGGATTATGATGCAAACTATATGTAAAGTGAATTTGAGTCATATTTTTTGTAATTATAATATTGTGTTATTTTGGATCTCTCTTCTTTGCACAAATTGTATTCGAGTGAAAATGATAGTGAGCTAATTTCAGTTACGTGTCTTGGTGTTAGTGTAGAGCATTATCATAAGTAAATTGATTCATGTTTATGCAATGTGAAGATAAAATGAACTTAGGAATGTTTATTTTGGGTTTAAATTGAATTTAAGGGTCTTCATATGAGTTTGGGCAGCCTAGTGTTGCATTTGGGCAGGTTGGTATGCCCAGAATTTATCAAACTTAACCTCCAATGTTTCTAAGTGTTAGTAGTGAGGCAACTTGGTTTTTTACTAGGGTGGCCTAGTTAGCAGTGGGGAAATCTAGTTATAATTGTAAAAAAGGTCATCTAATTAGTTAACTATGTTTGGGCAGCTTGGTTTTGTATTGGGGCGGCCTCGCTCCCCATATAAAAACCAAATTGTTAATGCTTCCTACATTAGTTAGCGAGTGGTTTTCCTAGCCTAAATCCATGTGTCAAATAATTTGTATGCCTCATATCTTGTCCATGATGCCTATTTTTTGTTTAAACCTTCAAAACCTAGTCAAAGTGTTTTGTTGTTCTCCTTAAACAGGAGCATTCCTCCATGTTTCGAGGATATTTTGTCATTCCAAGTCTACTTATTGTGTGTTGTTGTGTTGTGATATGATTTCATGTGATTTCCTTGTGCGCATAGTTTCATTGAGGTATTTGTGAGTGGATTTGAGGTGAATGTATCGTCATCTTACTCCTTGTCTCCAATTTGGTAGTGTCGTTGTCTAGTCGAGCAATGTTGGCTCTTAGGATTTTTTCATTGGTGTTAGTCCTTGAGCTTATTGTAAAGCATGGTTGGGTTGGATTGGAGGTGAATGATTCCCTCATCCCATCCGTGTGTGGTGTTTTAAGTGGACATGGCCATGGGTTGGCACCCAATCATCATTAGGTGTTGTCACCACTCTCACATTCATCGTGGTGGATTTTCCTATGATTATATAGTTTTTCATTGTTGTCACCTTGTTGTGCAGTGGAAAGGTCATCCTTTTTGTTGTGACCTTCATGCCATTATATTTCATACGACACTTTTGTGCACCTTGTAGTGCAAGTACGACATGTTGATGTCATATCTTTGATGTTGTGGTTGTTGTTTCAAAAAATATAATTGTTTTGTCAAGTTTTTGCAGTGTGCTTAGGATGGAGCATTACAGGTTAGGTTCAACTTCTAAGTAATTTTGATAGATTGATTCCAACAAACTAGTTTAGATATATAATACTCATCATTTTGTAATCCACTTAACACACTGACAGAGATGTCGATATCTATACAATTCAATTGTTTGTGTGTATATATATATAATAAAAGTAAAATTTCTTCTTTTTTTTGGAAAAATAAGAAAACAAATAATTTTAGACATTAATAGAGTTAGGTTTAGGATTAGAGTTTTGAAGAATAAATTTATATATAGAATATTTATCAACACTTTGTAATTAGAGAAAATGAAGTTGCAAAATATTTTATCTTTTCAAATTGATAGTCTTTAGCAAATGCAAAGTACTACAATGAAATAGTGAAAGTCTAATATTGTCATGTTTAATAAAAAAAATTTATCACATATTGGTTTAGGTGTTTTGTAGATTGAAATTGTTGATTGTTGCATTATATTATATAGCATAAAATTACATTAACTAACTTATGTTAATTTGAGTTGATGACTTAATAAATGTTCTTAGTATATTTGTGCCTCTTTTACTAGATGTATTAGTCCAAGACCCATTCTAGTACTCTATTATGTCTTATCATTATTTTTACGATACCTTTATTACATCACTCAAAACCTTAGTTTCCCTAGACTAGATCGCACTAGTGATTTTGTGTAGGTTGTTGTGATGTTAGGAAAGGTGTCTTGATGTTACATCTTAATGTTAAGAACATTAAAATGTTTTTTTTTTAATTTTTAATTTTCAAAATGAGTTTTAACTGGCTAAAGTTGGTTATGGTGGCATGGACCTCTATGATATCTTCAAGTTGAAAAAAAAGGAGCTTAATTGACTTCCTAGATCAAAATTTATCTTTTGTAAGTTATGTCTCCCACATCAAAAATGTAAGAATGTTTATGATGCATAACAGAGTTATAAGAGGTATTTACACATGTTGACTGAGAAATTCACAACCTATGACATGTCATTATGACTATCATCAAGCATCTTTGGAATTTTTTAATAAGACAAATTGGAGAGTCCAACTTGGGGGATAAATATGATATATTATAACATATTCTTATGACAAATGCGAAGATGTTATATTTAGCATGAGGAATCTTCTTCAAATTTGGGTGTTAGAACTAGGGGATTTGAGGGCCATTTTTAGGTGGTATTAGATTGTGCTTTTTTTTATTCCCCTTTGGTGGTTTCATGTATTGTTTTCTCTATTTATTTGATGCTTGGGATGGAGTTTTCATATTGTATTTTGTAGATATTGTTATGATGTTAACCTATTACTCCAAATATGATCAAGTTGATATCGTCTCCTATGAAAGCTTCTTGCATGGATTGTATTGTAAGTGATATTGTTGATAATTAATACATTTTTTTAAAGTTTGGAGGCTGAGTTTTTTTATCAAAAGGGTTTTCTCAAGATACATCATTGTGTTATGGTGAATTATTTTATTGAGTTATTTCTTTCAGGTACAAATTATTTTATCATATTTTTTGTTCATCTCCCCTATTATATTAGTGTAGGAAGTGTTTTCACACATTAGCTTCCTTTCATATGATCTCATCCACTGTTTTATTTTTTATTTCTCAACTCATAGTGGATAGTTGTGTACATGACTATTTCCCATCAAGTTCATGCCAAAAAGGTTCAAACTTGGTGTTTAGAGCATATATTTAAAGTAATCATCCCTAGTTTATTTTAGGATGTTCACATTGAATCAGATTAGGACAAATAGGGGCACATTTATCTTTGATAATATTTCAAGTCTAGCATAGTGAAATACTCTATTTACTCTAGCATTCAGCATAGACCTTCATGGTTAATCTATTTTTTACTATTAAATCAATCTCAAGGCTTGACCAAGGCACAAATAAATCCTAAACTTTAATCCTTACATAATAACCCACAAGTATATATTAGCACCTCTGAAGTTTTCTTTGAAATAGACAACATCAAGCAAACACTTTGTGCAAGTACTAAAGATTAGATTTGGATTTGGATGGGATCATAAGAATTAGATAGGATCACACTAATTGGAGGGTAGAATTGTTGTTACGATTCTATCACAAAAAATAAAACTATTAGGATGCAATTATCTCTTTTCCTTGATTCATAATATAATCTTGGATCACAAGTATTAGTCATCTATCATAGCCTACAATCAAATCAAATTCACATTACAAGGTACAAAAACCCTATTCCCCTTATTTCATTTTATTACACGTTAGATTACATTACTTTATTTATCAAACTCAAATCCATATCCTAGTGTCACAACCCAAATTTTTAGGGTCACAAAAATATTAAAGTTAACCGTGAATTTTCGATCATTTTTTTCCTTTTGTCTTCATAAGTTTATAATGATATTAGGATAGTTTATAGTTTACTAATGTGTCAATAAGGTTGTTTTATGTTATCTAAGTGTCAAGCAATTCTACCTTTTAATGTCCACTAGTATCATGGAAAAGGTTTAGTAAGTATTAACCCTATGTTTTGCACTTAGTTTAAATTTAAATACATTACAAGTCCTCCCCAAGTTTGCTTACATAATCATCAGTTACATAAAATTTCCATATATTTATCTAAGGATAATTATAATTGGTATTAAGTCTTCATATAATCATCATATATCATATCCAATAAGATTAAAACTACTTACCGTATCAATATAGTCCTAACTACATCATGTGAGTAGAAAAGGAGTACATATAATTTATGTCAATAATTGATAGTAGCACAAGAATATGATGTAAAATTTAATAGAATTCCATATATAACTAGTGTATAAATTATAGGTTCATTGTATAGTAAAAGAAGCATATCAACACATGTAATCATGTCATTGTCATAACCTATAGCACAAATGATATATTGGCATTTACATTCATTTTAAGATACATGATATAAAAAAAATGAAGATATAAGTACAAATTTAAACTAAAACCATGTAAACCAACCGCTTATATAGATTACAATTTTACCAAAATATGATGCCATGTTGATGCCACTAAAATGAGGAAAGATAACATCATAGGAGGACCTTTTTCTAGAAATGGAGCCTACATATGTCCTCTATACACCATCACTACCTACTAGGATGCTACCCTTCACAAATGAAATATATGAGAGAACCACATAGGAACAACTAAGTCAACCAATTTCATAGACTATCATAGCCAATAACATGTTAACAAAAAAAATCCTTAGCCAAGGATTTCAAATGGTACTTAAAAATCACATGTCTCCACAAGGCTATAAATAGTACAAGAATTTTTAGTGTGCATTTACAAGATAGTTGAACTCTCCACCAACTATTTTAAGATGGCACTAGTCTATAAAAATAAAATTAGAATAATAACCTCTCTTTTGAGATAAAACAGTAAATTAGCACATACCAATAGTAAAAAAAATAACTTCTCTCCAACCTATTAGAATTTTTCATATATTCCACAATGTATAATTAATAATATCAAGAATGATCTTTTTACTTTTCAACAATTCATAAGACTAGGTAACATATGATTTCTAAGAAAACCTCCTAGGAAAATTAAAATATGGCAACTACCCACTTTCATCCAATCAAATATGATAATTATAATATTAACAAGTCACTTGTAGCCTTTCAACATATAGTATAGATTATGCTACACTTTTAGTAGTATGACAACTATAAAGTTTAAGTACAAAATAAGTTTTATAATATAAATGTTTTCATTTTCCAATATCAACAATTGAATGGTTGTGTCTACACTCATATCAATGTAAAATACCTATTTTGGCATACTATAGAACTAGTTTTTGAATTAACTAAACACCATGATAGTTAGATGAATACAGAGACTAAGTAGACCTCCTTAGCATGCATACTTAGGCCATACCTCATAAAGAGCTACATATTAATATAATAGCAATCATATCTACTATATAATTTCTCATTTATTAGTTCACTTGAGCCTTTAATACCCATACATGTTATGGATTTTCAAGTGGTATTTTTTTCCAAATGGTGAATAGTTCAAATCAAGGCCTCTTTTTTGGCAAATAGGACAAGTTATAAAGGGAGCTAAATTATCACATTTGGCAAAAGATCAGTTTAGTGTTATTTAAATCACTCAATAATTATTTTGTTCAACTTTTAAATTGAATTGTTTCACCATAGTAAAGGATGCATGATTGGAGCCTAATTTCCTAAAGTTTATAATACACATTAGAAATATTAATCATATTTTCCATTAATATTACATTATTTCTTATTTTTGGGGTCATGACATTATTACTATTGAATTCACAATTAATTTTGAGACCATATTCAATTTGAAATTAAAATTTAGTAAGATTTCGCACTTATAAATTGTGTATAATTAAGTTTTCAAGAATTGTGTTGTGGCCCCTTGATATAGATTATGTTGTATACAAATCTCATAGGTGACAACAAGACCTTTGAACATCACTCTTTCTCTACTTTACTATCATGGCCTCTAATACCCAAGGCTTCCAAGGCCTCAAATATAATCATTACAAAGAATACATGTAGTGTAGAGTTCATGTACTAATATTATTCTTTTAATTGCATGGATGATAAATCTATAATTTGTGACAAGTATTCACTTTATATAATGTTTGTAATGGATCTATTGGTATTTTTACAACAATATAAGGCAAGAATAGGACTAGACACTTGTGTAATCAATAGATAAACCGTGGTGATTCATGTATGGATTACAATTATCTAATTAAGTGTATTTATTTGATAAAAATAATTACTCTTATTAATCTTTAATTTTTAGATAAATTTGTAGAAAAATATGCATGCCAAAATAAATCAACTTACATTAAGATTTTTCCTTCTTAAATATGTGAAGGAATAATTTTTTGTTTCCCACCATTTATTTCCTCTATACTTTGATGGTTGTAATTTTATTATGAGTAATAAGACATGTATAAAAAACTTAGTCGAAAATTTCTTTTGGTTGATGCAATTAGTTATTAAAACAATCGATATTTAGCTCAAAATTTCTTCTAGATTAAATGATTATTTATTAATCAATAGCTAATTAATAACTAATCATATAACCATTGATTAATAACTAATCATGTAATTCAAAAGAAACTTTAGTCTAAGTAAAGGTTTTAAATGGAATGTGATTATTACCCCTTAGAATGAAATAAGTCATTCAATCAAAAAGTCAATATAAGGTGTAGATTCATTCATATTTTAAAGTCTTATTTTATGATGTGGGAATTTTGAAATTTTTAGTTTGCATGTACAATAATTTCCCAATAATAGCATTATCCTTGAACTCCATGGGGGGCACTACTCCTTGACCCTTGCAAGGGGTACTACTTTTAGGATTATGACAAAATAAAGAATAAATTGGGGAACTACACCAACCAACTATGTGGATATTGATGGACCCATAATTTAGATACCTTTTAATATTATGATTAGCGCAAATTAATATAAAAATATATATAAGAAGACATTTTTATTAAAAAGGAAGGATTCATCATGGTCACTAATACACTTAACTAGTATTCATTGAAATTTACTAGGATTTTATACAAGTTTCTAGTAATGTGCATAAATTAGCCAAAAAGTTATTTATTTATTTTAAAAGGAAGGTTTTTCCATAAAAATTAATTCATTTAGCTAGGATTCATAATAATTAGAGAAGAAAACTAAACCTAAGAACCATGCTAGATATATATATATATATATATATATATATATAATACAAATAGGGTTCACCATGTTGGTCTCAACATCTCAACTAAATTCAAGTGTTGAGCCCATTTAATATATAGGCAATAGAGATAAAGGTATACACTTTGGGCAATTGGATGTATATAGACAATATCATAAATGGTCACCTATCGAGTAATGTAAGTAATTATCAAGCCATTATATTGTTTAATATGAAAGTGGGTTGGATCCCCATATAGCATATGCAATAACAACAAGGCTAATAGGCCACCAAGATATGACATATTATAATTAATCAAAAAGAACCACAGTATAGTTATAACAATTTCAATATATATCATCCATTGCTAATAACAAGCATTATCATCAAAATATTTCTAATATATCTTAGAACCTAGAGATATATATTCTTGTTCAATTTAAATCTCTAAAAGGTTAAGTATCATTGGAATTGCATGTTGATTTTAGAACTATCTCAACATATCAATATACTCATTTTCCCTTACAAGTCTCTTTAGAGATCTAAGTTTAAAATATTGTGAAGAAATGTACATGATTAAGAATGAAATAATTCAAAACTAGTAATCAAACAAAGGTATTTTGATAAAAATGATGGTGATACACACCTACAGCACCAATAATTAGTCTAGGAACCTCTTCCAAGTTGTTAAATGATGAGAGCTATATGTCTAGATCTAACTCATGCAACTCACAAAAAATTAAATATCTCTAGTTATAGGGAGTTATGTATTCATTAGCACAACCTATTGGATAAAAACTCAACTTACTTATTTACGTAGGTAAAATAAAAGCGCACATATATAAGCATACAAAAGCCTTTATTGGCAACAACTCATGCATAGCTAACTAGTTTTGTAGGTAGATAAAATCCTAGAAAAATAACCCAAACACCTATAGATATTGACACATTAAAGGGAATAGTTGCATAATGAAATAATCTTAATTTCATTAAAAAAAACTATTTTCATTACACATGGATTTAGATTACAAAACTATGGTATAAATTTACTTCCCCTATTATTCTCTATTATTCACCCATGTTTTGTAGTTCTACACAAAATCACAAGTCTCTCCTAATGGTGATTTCCCATTATATTACCTTCTCCAAATATTTTGTATTCTTTATTTTCCTCCTTCACATACATAACTCCTTGTTTTTCATTCCTCTAACTACTCTCTTGTTGTCCTAGCTTTTTCACCTATCTTATAAATCTCAAAATTGGGTCAATTTTCCTTTTTTATCTATTCATTTAGGTACCAAAACCTTGCTATTAATGTTGGTGCCTACCTAAATTTTAATTCTCACCACCTAGATCTCTCTCTTTACTAATTTATACTCATTAATGCAAACACAAGAAGTTGAATGACCTTCCCAAATCAAATAGTAGCATTTTTTTGAATTTCAAAAACAAAATCACAAGCAAGAGAAAGGTGATTGTTGTAGGGAATTATATTTGATTCCCCTACAAAAAACTACCAAGGTAACAAAATTTATGAGCACTTACTCACTTATAAAACTTCATGATATTGCAATTTGAACCTAAACTATTTGACCTCTATTGGGCTCAACCAAGTAGCATCTTCCACTAGTCTATTATTCTATTTCACTAGATATTATTTGTATTGTCTTCCTCTAGTATTCTTCATCATCTTGGTATCCAATATACTCCCAATCTCTTCTTGTTCTCTTTTAGGTGGTTGTTTCATTCATCTTCCCAATAGTGTTTCCTACTTTTCTTGATTCCACAATGTCTCTTCGTAAAAATAAGTGTGCAAATCAAAAAAATTGAAAATAGAGAAGTTTGTAGGTTTGTAGGTAACTCCAACTCATAAGAATTTGGAAAAAAAAAACTTCAAAATTTTACTGCACCTTATTTTCTTGCACTTAAGCTTATTGTAGGTATGACTCAAAATTATTTCCTTTCATAGATGAGTAAGCACCATGTCTCTTACTTCGAAGGTATTTTCTCTCCTTCTAGATTCTATTCATTTTTTGTCTTAGTGGTTGCTCCAAATTAATCTTTCCTTTATTTTCTAATGTAGTTCTTTCATATTCTTAGCAAACTCTTCACTTTTGGCATATTTTACATGATCCTTACTATTTGAAGCTCCCTTGATTTTGAAACACATGAACTATTGTACCTATATATAACTTGAAATGGATTCTTACTTATATTTTTTATAGAGTGATTGTACAAAAAAAATTCATGCATGATACAACAACATCAAATCCCATTACTTATCATTGTCTCCAACCAAGTACCTTAACAAATATCCCAAGATTCAATTAAAAATTAAGTTTTTCCATGTATTTGAGGATAATATGTAAAACTAAATTCTAAATATATACCTAACTTATTCTAAAGAGCCCTCCAAATATTTCCTATAGACTTGTTGTCATGGTCTAGAACTATAGTTTTCAATAATTCATGCATCCTAAGAACCTCCATAAATAACATTTTTTATAACAACAACCAGATATAACAACATGTCGCACTCACACAATAGTGTGCACATAAGTTTCATGTTAATACATCAACACAAGGGCACTAACTACATGAACAAGTTCATCATTGTTACAAGAAATGTGGCACCAGTGGAAGACTAACCAATTGTGGGGTGAAGTCATCATGAAGAACTTACGAGAGGGAAAAATGACACCCAAATGATGATCAGTTACTAACCTATAATCATGTTCTCTCACAAAAACACACAAGGGAAGGATGAGGCAATCATTGACCTATGATCCTCACCAAGATACACTAATGAAATATTACAACACCCATGAAAGCCCTCATAGATGGTGGAATGACTAGGAGCTAACACACCTCCACTAGATGATGCAATCATCAATTTCCAAAATAAGGAGTAGGATGGGGGCACATTCGCCTCCAATCCAATCAAAAAAAACTTAAACAACACCTAGCCACCAAGGCCAACCTTCACAAGAGGTTTCCTAACTAGGAGGTACAAACCCTCCACTAACAAGAACAACATGATGCTTCTAAAAATTGACACCCTTCCCAAAGCAAGGAGATATCATAAAACTTGAGGTATGACACTTGTTAATAAATTGAGAACATGGAAAGATTATCAAGGCCAAAGCGACCAACTTTCATATATAATTTGTTCTTATAGAACAACTGAAAGACCAAGAAAATGATGAAATAAAAATAGGCCACTAGAGAAGACCAACACCCAAAGAGGACATTAGCACCTAGATAGGACATTAGCATGAATGCTCAAGTGTCCAAGTCTATTTTTGGAGTCTTTTCTAGCAGTAGCATCATATCCTGGTTTTGGATTCCTTGTCAAGCATAGTCCCTCCCAAGCATTGTAGTCTTGTTCTAGCACTAGGGTCGTAGTCGGTGAGCAATCCCAAGTTATAGTTTTTTCCCTAGCATGTACCAAATACTCAATAAATAAAATGAAGTAGCCCCAAAAAAGAGGAATTCTAAAACAAAAAAATGATTAGGGAACCATGAAGGTCCTAGACACACAATATTGCCTCACACAAACCGACAAAGGAGAACACTCCCAAGGGCTAGGCAAACCATAAGGGGACTCCACATAAGGCGAATGGTACTAGGTGAAGGTAAATGTGTTTCACATTTCTCAACCCCACAAAGACTACTTGGAGAACCCTAAACATCTCTAAGATGAGGTAATTCTCAATAACAATCTATGCATACAAAAGGGAGCTAAAGGCTCCAAAAATAATAATATTTCACTAGATAACATATGAAATCATTTAATTCCTAAAAAATTATTTATGAAATACAGTAAATTCAACAATTAAATTAAATTAGACATTTATTGGTAACTCACAAGATAGATGGATTCTATAATCGCCTTCAATTTGGATCTAGTTAACACACGGTCAAACATGACACCTACCATACTCGATTTGAGTACGACCAAGGAATACAAAGGAAAGGCCCAATATGACATCTCTAATTTAACCATCGTAGGGGAATTACTCACACATGTGTAGCTAGGTGTATAAATAGTTGTGTACCTATAACCACTCAACACACATGTCAATTGTACCTACTAAATGTATATATAGTCGAAGCATAGCATAATCACTAAATGGAGTACATCATATGTAAATCAATGCATCACATCATATAATCATGATAACATAATCATTGCATAAATATTAATATCCATAAGGGAATGTGCAGGATCATGATGTGCCAAACTATGCCTCTAAGTGGTAATTAATATAGAAAAAGAGGCATAAGAAACTTCACATAAAGTTTTGAATAGGTTACTAACATAATTTGGAGAGGCATAACTAGGGATTTTATGATGGAATTATTGGTTCAAGATGATGAGAATATGTAATTCAGAGAGGAAATTAGGGATTGTATGATGGAATTATTGGTTCAAATAGGTGTTTTTTAGGTGAGCCACAATATGTGTCAAGAAATAAAAGGTGACATTGGTAGTGTTGGAGGTTGATATAATGTAATTTTAGGGAGAGGTCCTAAGTTCAAGCAAAATACTAGAAGAGAAACATCGAGATTTGTGAATGGTCATGAGGCACATGGTGGCCTACTTTCCAATGGCACTCTAGATTTGACTAGTGGGTGGATAATTTCACTCCTAGAGAATAGATTGTTGGCAAAGCCACTAAGAAAAAAAGTGATAGAAGATTGTGTCCAATAAATTACAATGCTCATGGATATACATGATTTTTTAATTATGGAATCATGGGTGTTGTTTTCTTACTAACAAAGGTTGTATGTGGTTGTTTATATTTATTTTTTCTTATTCCCCCATTTTTGTGGCATATTATGCCTACTCTAGTTGGTTTTTGTTGTTAGGAAAGGTGTGTTGTACACCTTGAATAATAAGAGTAATAATGCTAATAAGATAAATATAAGTAGTTTATTGTGGTGCATCTTAGAGATGTGGATACCACATGTTATGAATTTTTGAGGATACTTTATGTTGTATGTGACATTGAGATGAATATTTAATATGGGACACATTGAAAAAATATTTAATAGTGAGAACACTTAGTGCCAAATATTTAATTTGGGGGTCATGGTTTTGTAAGATTATATTTTTAAGACTCGTGATTTAGTGAGCTCATAGCTTTGGTATACAATTTATGTAATACCACTTAGTGGTTTTTTGCAAGCGTATTTCTATAAAATAAGAACATGAGTAGTTGTTGAGGTTGGCTTGTGGAACCTTTGCCTCAATGAGTGAGTTTGGATTGAGCATCTCTTATAGGTTGCATATGTGGAAGCATGGATTGGAATATACATCTGCATGGTTATCATTTTCTTTTTGATGCAGGGGCATCATTCCCCATCAATTTTGTTTTTTAATTTTTGGTTTCTTTTGATTGTTGTATCCTTGTATCTTTGCAATAGGTGGCCATTTTTATTTGGCATCAATATTTTGATTCTGGTATCTTCCTCCTATGTTGCACATTCCTTTATCGTTGCACATTCTTGGAAGTTAAAACAAAATGGTTTTTGAGAGAGAGTTCGAGGACGGCCAAATTCAAGAGAGGTCAACAATTGGATTGATGGAGGGAAGGATCAATGGAGAAGAGTAGAGGCCGATCAAAGTAGACCAACCAGGAGGAGGTCGAGAGGAAGATGGGCATCGATTCCAGAAAGGAGTCGAGATGAAGGATTAACATGTTGGAAGAGAAGATAGATAGAACATGGAACATTGCAATTGGAGATTCAAGCAAGGAAAACGTGAGTGTGATAGAAGTGACAAAAAGTAGTTTGGGCCAAAACAAGTTTTAGGTTTGCATTATGTGAGTAAAATTTTGTCAATGTAATCATCAATATTGAAGGATTTAATCAATGCTTGTGTGTTATTATTGTCTATTGATTTTTCATGTTGAAGTTTTCCTATTATCTATTCTAATGAATTATAGTAGTTCCTTTCACCTTAAAGAAAATTTGTACGTTGTTTGCAGATTCCAGTCGCACATTGGAATTGTGATTGAAGTTCTAAACTTCCTATCATTATTGTTATTATGTTAACCTTTATAGTTTTGTCACGATTTCGTCAATAAGCTGTAGAAGTATATATGGGTGCTAGGTAGAGGAACATGTTATGCAATTTGATATGAGGATGTATCAGAGTAGTTAGGTGTAGAAGCATGTCATCAATTTGGTATTAGAGCCTAAAAGATCTAGGAGAGCCCTGAAAGGTCTAGGAAGAAGAAGTTGAGATTTTCAAAAGATGTGATGAAGAAGTTAGTTATGTTCATAGATTCTTGGACAAATATGTGTGTTGCAGAATGACAGGTTAATGAAAGGAACTTGGATACCAAAAGATTGGGTAGAGGAAAAGAAAAGCTCAAAGCCATAGGCTAGGTATCAAACAGACAAAAAGGGGAAAGGTTAGAAGATGCAGTAGCATACTAAGAAGGAAAGCATCAAGAAGATAGGAAATATGAAGAAACAATATTCAGAGTTTGAAAGGGAAATGGTAGAGTTGAGAAGAGATTTAGGGAGATGTAAGTTATTGGTGAAGTAATAGCTTAAAGAAATAAGCCAAAAAAATGCTTGGTGTTAGCCAACGAGAAAGAAAGTAAAGTGGCATGTGAATATTATTGTGAAGAAAAGAAGAAGACAAGGTGTGGAAGCCTTGAAAAGAGAGGATAAAATAAATTGGGACAACAGGAAGTTGCTAAGTGAGAAAAATGTACAAGAAGTGATGAAGCAAGTTCTCATTGTAGAGGACTTGAAGAAAGATCGAAATGAATGGAGAAGAAAAGAAGCCATGGAGGAAGAAAGTAAAGAAGAGAGGAGAGTGTCTAGGAAGGAGGCACTCATGGGGACATTATGGTCTCTTGTTTTGTTTACTAACACTGTGCTTGAGTATGTGTATGCAAGTATGAAGAGCCTTATAAGGAAGGTTAAGAATAAGACCTTGGAGTTGACCAGAGAAAGGGAAAGTAGAGCACCTATGGACATTAATGAAGATGAGAATGAAAGGAGACTAGTTGCAGCAATATGGTAAGAAGAGTTTGCAGCAGAGAAACAAGGTAAAGATTTTGAGAATAAAAATGAGGATGGTGCTAAATATTTCTGATTTGATAATGAAGATAAGGATGAAACCATAGAGTTTTTGGATGCTTTTGAAGATGTTGTAGATGTGGGAAAATATTCCTACAAAGAGGAAAAGATGGAATACAAAGAAGCGAATGGTGGCAAAAAATTGAGACAACGGGTAAAAGGAAGTCACAATGTTGATTTTGGTTATATAAGTGGAAATAAAAATATTAATTTTGATCATATACGTAGAAGTAAGGATGTGGATAAGCAATTTTATGAGGAGATAAGGAAATTGGTGAATCATGGGTATATAGTACCAAGTTGGCAGAATAAATAAGTTGTTAAGGGGCAATAGAGAAGGTGTAAAGAAGGTACTTATGATGGAATTTATGACAAGAAAATACCAAGCATAAAAGGCATGACAGAATCTAAGTGGAGACAAGAAGATAGGCTAATATGGAAAGTAAGGAAGCATGTAGGAGATGATTTAAAGCAATGTTCAGTCTATAACTTGGAAAGGACAAGTGCAACAACAACAAGACATCAGCTCAAAAAATTGGAAAATAAAGTATGGAAGGTTAAGTGTAGGAAAACAGAAAAGAAAAGTGGAGTTGCAGGATATGATGGGAAAACCTTTCAAAAGAATGGAAGACATGAAGAAAATATTGAGACCAAGAATGAAAAGTTAATGTTGCAACAGTATAGCCAAAGACAACAAGTTGAAAGCTATGAAGAAGAGCTTAAGAGATGGGAAAAAGGCAATGGCACTTCATGAAGAGGAAATTCCAGTAGATGTTGGAACAAGGGAAAAGAAGAAGACTGAAATGATTGCAGGAGTGGATTGGAAGAATCTCAAGGAGAACACATGTAAGGTAAAAGGTAAGCAAGTTGATTTAAATAATGAGGCTTTGAATGAAATTTTTAGTTTAGAAGAAGAAGATGACAAGGTTGAGGAAATGAATAGTGATAAGGAGATGTATGAATATGAGATGGAAATGTGGAGGTTGGTAGATGAGAAAGAAATGAGAATGAGTAGATATAAGAGAAAGGGGAAAATAAACAAAAACATATTGGAAAGTTCGAAAAGAATAAATATGAATATGGAATGGACCATAGGAATGGTTTAGATAAGAGAGGTGGAAAGAAAGAATGGTCAACCGAAGCTTGGGTTAATAGAAGCATGAAGAGTGAAGAAAGAGTGGTAGAAAATGACAAAGCGACGGATGAGGTTACAACAATTGCAGAGGTTGAAGCAATAAAGACTGGAGGAAAAATAAATTGTGTAGGTCCTATAAATGGTGAAAGGTCCCAAGAAAATGGAAATGAAGGCGTCGATTTGTACAAGGAGGCAATAGATAATAAGATCATATTTCCCTTTTCAAATTTCTTTTATACAGCTAGAGTGGATTCTCGTGAATGTGCAATGAATGTGATGGAAAAGTTTGTTGACGAAAACATAAGTTAAGTGGAATGGATAAGGGTTCGTGAAGAGAAAGGTGGTAGCCTGTGATAAAGAGGTTGCAACAAAGCTACAAGAAGAGGTAAAACTCTTGGAACTTTATGAGGGCATCGTTTTACATTATGTTGATATGTTGAATAGTGAGAAGTCTAGAAATATATATGGAGTGGAATGTCCATATTTTAGTGAGGATATTGTGAGTTATAATATGTATGGAGAAATCCAAAATGTGCTACTATGGAAGGATGATTTTGATGAAGTTGACAAACAGGTGGATAGGGGGTGTGAATTTGAGAATATGGGAAACCTAAATTCCCATCCCACCAATTATACTAGATGGTATGTGGATGAATGGGCAAGGAGGTTACAGAGGAGCATTGCATATGATAAATCTGAATCTAGGAAAGACGCCAGGAAATTGGCATAGAAATTTTGAAAGAACTTGTTGATTGTTCCTAAGCATTGTTGGAAAAAGAGGAAAAAAATGGAGGGAAAAGTTTGTGGATTATCACTTTCACGTGCAGAAGTACATGTTTTTCTTAGTCCCCTAGGGATTTTGATGTAGGGGTATCATTCCCCATCGATTTTGTATTGTAATTTTCGGTTTTTGTCAATTGTTGTATCCTTGTATCTTTGTGACAAGTGGCCATTTTTGTTTGGCATCAAGATTATGATTCTGGTATCTTCCTCCTACGTTGCACATTCCTTTCTCGTTGCACATTCTTGGAAGTTAAAACAAAACATTTTTTGCGAGAGATTTTGGGGGCGGCCAAATTCAAGAGAGATCAACAATTGGATTGATGGAGGGAAGGATCAGTGGAGAACAGTAGAGGCCGATCGAAGTAGGCCAACCAAGAGGAGGTCGAGAAGATGGGAATCGATTCCAGAAAGAAGTTGAGATGAAGGATTAACGTTTTGGAAGAGAAGACGGACAAAATAGGGAACATTGCAATTGGAGGTTCAAGTAAGGCAAACGTGAGTGTGATATAAGTGACAGAAAGTAGTTTGGGCCAAAATGAGTTTTAGGTATGCATTATGTGAATAAAATTTTGTTAATGTAATCATCAATATTGAAGGATTCAATCAATGCTCATGTGTTATTATTGTCTATGATTGTTCATGTTGGAGTTTGCCTATTATTTGTTCTAATGAATTATAGTAGTTCATTTCACCTTGAAGATAAGTTGTATATTGTTTGCAAATTTCAGTCGCACATTGGAATTGTGATTAAAGTTTCTAAACTTCCTATACTTATTGTTATTGTGTTAACCTTTATAGTTCTATCACAGTTTTGTCAATAAGTTGTCAAAGTATATCTAGGTGTTAGGCAGACGAACGTGTTACACAATTTGATGAGGATGGATCAGAGTAGTTAGGTGTGGAAGCGTGACATCACTTGTTCACATGGAGGAATGCAACTAGGGTGCTTGATGTTTCAAAATATGGATACTTTGCAAATGTATTGTGATATTTCTTCTTTGAGATAATACATTGAGTATATGGGCATGCTTTTTGAGGTTGATTTTTTCCCTTAAGAAATTTTTCCTTTAGTACATTTAGTGTTATCTTCTGGTATGTTTTTTACTCTTTTACATTATGGATTCTAAATATTTGTTTTCCATATTTTTCTATCGTGAAGGTTACATGGAAATGATATATTTTACTATAAGTTTCCTTTTAATAGTGAGAAATAGTTGTATTAGTTTTTCAAGTTGTTTATTATAGATTCTTTGATATGTTTTAGCTATGTCTCTAGCTTGTATTGAAGTTGTGTCTTATTTCAATCTATTATGTAGTTCTTGTTAATATGTATATGGGTGACAAATGTTTTCTTTTTATTGTTGGGTTGGGGCCCTATATATAGAACCCTCATATTATAATTAAAAAGAGAAATGAACTTTAATGTGATATAAGGTTAACTAGGAATCCCTCTTGAAACTTTAACTAGCATTTGTTCCTCTTTAAGTACACCTAATTTGGATTAATTAAAATGTATGAAGTTGTATTATTAGTATACAAAACCTACCCAATTTCTTAATAATAAAAATACTTTCTACACTTTTATTATATTAAAGTATATTACAAACCAATTTAGATGGCATTTCAAGATTACTGATTTTATAACATGAGAAAAGGTTAAAATTGACACAAAATATTTCCCAATCCAAAATCAATGATAACTTGTCAGTAAATATATTATTCATAAACCAATTTTTTAATCATCAATATACAATTGGAGATATTTCTCACATATAGAATGGGATCTCTAGAAGAAAACCCTAAAGTTATAGTAGGGAAAAACTATGTAGGAAAAGTGGTAGTGAAGGTTACAAATCTACAAGAGAAAGAAAAAGAGGTTGAAACTAAGAAAGGATAGATAGGACATCAAAATGTAAAGAAAAGAGTGGCATTGCATCAAGCTTCAATGATGGAGGTGAGCATAACATATCTATTGTTGTTTGTAAAGGGAGATGATTTTTTGGGCATACATATGTTGCAATGACATGAGGGTCTAAGGGAAATGTATGAAATGATGATGGATGGAGAGTGGAATCAATGAAAATGGCCATGCCAATAGAAAGGATACCACCAATAGAGCTAAATGGTGAAGTAAAAAAGTAATGTTCTATGAAGAGATAACACTTATTTGCAGGTTCCAAAATTTATGGTTGAGTTTGCAAGTATCGATGCAATCTATTATTTTCTAGTTCAAAGAAGATTTTTCCTTGCGATCTGAGGTTTTTATAATATATTTTACTTCCAATAATGATAGAGATAGAATCATAATGAAGTTCCCATGGATTTAGGGAAAAGCCTCTCCATTTACAGAACCATTATCCATATATTTAAACCATTAAAGGAAAATTTCAATGTTTTTCTATTGTGGGTAAGACTTCTCAATCTTCCATTACATTTTTTCAGATTCCATCATCATTGGTGAGTATAGGGAACTCCTTGAGTAAATTGAGGATGGTTAGTATAGGGAAATCCTCAGGTAAATTTATCTCTATCTTTGCTAAAACAAATTAGCTTCTCATTCTACTTTTTCTCATATTCTAGTAGAGATGGATTTTTCTTTAGGTTTTCCAATTGAAATTCAGTTAAAATAAACAATAATAAATGGAATCATCATTTGGATTATGAACAACTAGCATTTAGATGTGAATTGATTTTGTGTTGGACATTTGGTTGCTTCTTGTCTAGGAAGAATTAGGAAATATTTTGGAAGGAGTATTGGTGGAATAATGAGAAGTAGAGTAATTTAGAGAATATCACTCAATTTTTTCCATCTTCCAACAAGCAATCTTAGTAGAGGATTCAAAAGTTGTTATAAAAAGTAGGAATACTTAGGTTGTGGCATCTACAAGCCCAAAATAAGGTGCAATTCTACAACAAGTTTCATCTCTAAATTCTTCTACTAATGAAGACTTTGTAACTAAAATTATTGGAGATAATTGAGAAAATACATCTCCAAATATTCATGGTATGCAACTAGATGCTTATTATGGATTATGAAAGGAGATATATGGAGATCTTAGAGGAACATTTTCTCCAAGGAGACCAAAGTTGTGAAGATGTCAATCTAGAAAAAAAAATCTAGACTCGACTACACAATTAAAATTTGGTATCATATAGAAAACCCATTTTTTAAAAGAAAGTTATATCTTATGATAAAGGAGGTAAAAAAAATAGAGGTATTTATAAAAAAATGGATCTATATCCCCCACATATAGTTAGAAAGCTAAAGTTGATTCCCCACACTTAATTGTATGAGTTGTGTGTCACATGAACAAACCCTCACAATTGAAGGGTGGGGTCCCTATAGAAACCTCAACTAATTAATTTTAAAAAAAAAATCGATGATTATTTTTTAAGGATGAACTAAATCACAAAACTTAGAGACCTATTATCAAATACAACAAATGTATGCTATTACTCCCATTCACATAACCACTTATTAAAGTGTACTACAAAAAAAAAAAAAAATCATAACATATAAATCTCTACAAATTATATATATCATATACACACACTATGATAAACAATATTACAATAGTAGATCATCATTGTGATGATAAGTAATGTTGCTTCCCACAATGGAAACTTCATGTTATGTCAAAAAATGACTTCTTCACATTGGAAAACACTTTCTACTTCACAACATTAAACATTATATTTAGCTTTTTATAACTATAATAAATTGAACTATATCATCTCTTCCTAATTACTAATATGTATTGAAATAAAGTCGTATTAGGTTTGTATCTACTCAAATAAATGCATAATCACTTCTACTAAATAAAAAATATTAGATAATCTTAAGTTTTATTGTGCTTTGTGCATCTACATAAATCAAAAAAGCTTGTTACACAATCAATTATCATTTAGAAAACAATGTATTTAGTCTCTTAGGGAATTTTGAAACACTAAAAGTAAATACAATTACTACATTAGCTATTTTACTTTAAAGAGCATCAAAGATATTTTACAAAGGCATCAAGGTTATTTTATAGTATCCATATTTGTTAAGAATTTCTTATTATTTTCTTGATAGTTTTTTATTTGTTACAAAAAGAGCCCATACTTGAGATGGATTGATAAACAAAAATGTATAGCTTAATTTTATTTTAAAATGAATAGGGTATTAAAAAAATAATACAACTCTAGAAGAAATTATTATGATATGAAAAGGAACTAACACATTCTTAACATGTTCAAACCAACTTAGGTATAAAATTTAGAAGAGCAACATAGGTGTCACATTTGCATTTGATTTAGAGTCTCACAAACTACCCACAAAAATACACTCTTTTCTAAGCTCCACGATTGCAAATTATGAAGTACACACTGAGTCAAACATCAAATATCTTCTAACAAATGTGGTGTAGGCTTAAGAAACCACTATATCATATGCACTTCAACTCAAAATTCTGAAAACTATCAAAAAGATGTTGAATGGCAATATTTTTTATTATAAGGGTAAAAAAAGTTTTGAAGAGGCCCCGAAACCCTTTACAACACAAGGCAGCCAACATAAGGCCAAAAACAATGAAAAAGTAACCAACAAATCAAGCTATCTTGAAATAATAGTGTATTTGTCACACTCCAATAACAACAATTTCAACCAAGCTACGAACACAACTAACAAGGATGGACAACTACACCACCCTTGGTCCCTTCCTAATGCTTTGAGCACCCTTGACCTGGGTGTGGGAGGCACAAGCATCTTTAGGAAGACCTCTCTTTCTTCTTTGAGCAATCTTCCATGAAATATCATCCTCCAAAGGCTCAGAACAAGGGGAGCAAGGAAGGCTAGCCTCCACTATCCCTAAAGGAAAAGATATAAAAGTGGTATACATTACCGAAGCATCCAATAATGTGTGACATGTGGAATACACACTCAAAATCGAAAGGTCCATAGGTAGGTCAGTTAAAAGAGGGCCCAAGAAGACAACACATCAAGAGCTTCTCAAGTTATAGCAACCCCCAAGGCCAAGTCCACCTCCAACATCTCATCCTCTAAATCAATAATATCCCCAATAGTTAGATGCTCATGGTGAACATGTTTCCATTGTTGCCTCACCTTTCTTGCAATGAGAGCTAGGGAAGTCCAAGCCAAGTGTTGAATAGAAAAGAAACTCCTACAATGAAAGAGGAGACCCTCATAGTTGAGTTTCTAAGTCCATGTTTTGTCCCCAAAAAGCAAGACAATATTCCCAAACAAATCCTTAGAGGTGTCAACGTCCACAAGAATGTTGGAAAAATTAATATGCTCATTATTTACCGACATAGCATCATCTTGTAAAAAATGACCAAGAACATTGCCAATAAATTCAAAACAAGAAATTTCCCAAAACTAGAGAAAGAGATTGAGAAGTCTGGCCCAAATAAGAAAAATACTTAAGAATTTTGTGTGAGGATTGAAGGATGGAAAGCATGGCTTGAGAGAGAGCAAGTAATTTCCCAAAACCAAACTTCACCCTTCATCACCTACATCCTATCATCACCCGATTGGAAGGATGCCACGAAAAAACCTACAACACAGGGATAAAGTTCAATCTTTCCTGCAATAAGGGGCTTCCAAGAATCGAAAACCCATTGTTCAGTTTTGGAAGGGAAGACCAAAAACCATTGAATCTACATATGAGAGCTTAATGTTTAAAATATTCATCATTATCTAACACCTCCTATCTGCAGATAACAATAGGAGAGGAAGGAAAACATGGCAAGGATTTACCCCAGTAGGAAGGACGAGTGAATCTCGTTGGAAGGTGAGGACCTCCATCAAACTGAGAAAATTTCACATGTATTTTTTATACCAAGCAGTGGAGAGGAGGCGTGAGTGGAGACACCAAGACCAGAAGAATTCATGCACAAATTTTGTAAAACAAAGAAATCACCAAATCCAAGTAATGAAAAATCCTCTATCACTAGGGTATATCAATAGACTTCAAATCTACATTTGAAATAGGTACGAGAATGATAATGACAATAACACGTATTTTTTACATTTTGAATGATAATGTTGAATAGTTTCTAGTAATTTAAAATAGCTCAATATTATGCAAGCTCATAAAAAATACATATTAGTGATAAGTATAGATATCATTAATTACGAGCAACAAACTTCATTTCAACAACTCAAAATTGAGGAAAATAAATCAACCTCTACAATGATTAAATAAAAAGTACAAAGTCCACATTGTGTGGATCAATCAAAAACATTCAACAACATAACACTTAACTTCACCTTGGCATCATAAATTATGAGATCATACACTCTTGGTGTGAGATCATAGTAGTGGGAATCAACAAAAAAATGGTGATTAATCAATGCTCAACCTTAGTAATCTAATTTGAATTAGATCATACATTTTTGTCATTCTATTATCAATAGGTTCTTATTTTTTATTAATTTCAACTTATCATTTCACACAAAAAGGATTTTTCATTAAATTGCAAACTCGTGCGTAATTCCAACAAATTAAAATCTATTTTTTTGGAATTGTATGCTATGAGATCATTCATCACTTTAAAATGTCATTTTTCAATAGTAACAAGACATGATCTTAAGGCTTAATCCATCAAGCTTGGTTATCTCTTGACATATGTGATGTAAGACGTGAGTGATGTCCTTGTTGAACATCTCAAAGAGTGGGCAAAGAGTGCATAATTATCTCAAATGGGTGGATAGGTATGACAAACTAAATTTTAATTAAATTCCTAGTGGCAAAGATGTACAAGATGGTCCTTAAATTTGTGAATACATCACAAAGTCGAATAGCAATAGGTACTTTTCTCCTTATTTAATAAGGTGGTTGTTGAGGTAGGGCCACAATATGTGGTCCAATTTTTCATAGATAATACTATTAATTGTGTGGCAATTAGGTACATTTTGATGAAGAAACATCCAACATTGTTTGGGAGCCCTTGCATTAATTTCCTTGTATAAAATATTGACACAATTTTCCTTACATATGTGGATGGATCAAATGGTTACATGGGCTTTTTTTCCTTATATGATTATGTGATAGATGATGTACACAATATATGGTCTAGTTTAGCTAGGAAAATTTTGATAAAGAGCCCCGTGTTATTTTAGAGCCCATGAGCAAGCATGTTGTCTTAATTGAAATCTAGAACACATTTTGAACTTCCACTTGGGATAAATCTATAATAGAGGAGTGGACAATCACAAAGCTAATCTACAATCACATCAAGGTGCTCAATATGATGTGATCTTTTACTAATAGAAAGGAATTTAATTCACCCAAAAGTGCCCAAATTGGCTTCCATTTTATCATTACAAAAATGAACCAAAGAAAAAATTTCTGCACATTTTATATAATTAGGTTAACTTTAGCTTTGTGAGTCACCAAGATGGCAATATCATCTCCAAATTTGTCTTTTATAAGACTTTTTTGTTAGATGTACAACAAATTGTTTAAATTTGTAACCATTTGATAGAGTTTTGCAAATAATTAGTTGTGGATTTCAATCTCGCATGGATACTTTCCACAAGGTTATGGTTAGGGAAAAGGTGGCTATTAAGTCCAAAATACACGAAGAAAAATATATACCATTATTGAAGATCATCAAAAATATACAGATTAAATATAAAAAAATGATTACTACTTTTGTGTTATTAGATACCATCTAAATCTAATGTTGTTTTATAACTTCAAAAATATTATGGAATATCTTATACAAAGTAACAATGGGAAGCCATTGTAGAATCACTTGAATACCTATAGACAAAGAGATCATTCTCAAGTGTATGTGTCATAGACTTCATGACTACCTTAAAACTAAATATTATAGATAGAATACTGATAAAAAATAGTTTTGGTCAAAGCAATGGTGGATATAATTTTGTAAAGGAGCCAAATCCCTATAGTCAATTACGAATACGCATTTTTGAGCCAACCCTCCAATTTTTTGGGTTCTAAAGATACTTGCAATGTACTTGAACACACACTCCAACAAGCATAGTCATTTGACTTAAATTGGATTAACAATTTAGTATTTGTTTGATAAAGATCCAACCATCTTAGAGGAAATATTTAATAATTATAACCATGAACAACTGCTGACAAGCAATGACGTTAGAGCTACAACATCACATTTTGGTGCCTCCTAATTGACTAGACCCTAATAAGTTATGTATGTTGATTTGTGATATTATATTATTTATAAGTTACTAAGTTATGATTATGTTGCCTCCATTTTAACATGTCCAAATTTTGAACTTTTTGTACCAAAATATCTCAATGGGTCACTCCTAAATGCAAATACCTCGGGTGTTTTTCGATGTATAGATCATATATTTGATCGAGAATTTCATCATAAAGCCTTCTTCATGGATCGCTTGCTTCATTTTATATCTCAAATGAATCAAACTAAGTTGTATAGAATTCCAATATTTCACACCAAGTTCAAAGGAGGTGTGTGTTGATCCAATTCAAGGCCAAGGACAATTGCAAAAATTAGCAAGATTTACGGAAACAATTAAATTTGAAAATATGTAATATTTGGTGCAAATTCCTTTTATGGGGATGTTCTTGATGATATTTCACCTAATGTGGCCAATTTTCAAGTCAAAGCGTTTTACAATTTGTGAAATATTAAAACTTTGATTTTTTTCCAACCAAATTTTGAAAACAATTAAAATGACAATTTCAAGGGAGATGGAAAGAAATCATTCACTAGGTTTTATTGTAACAGTGTTCTTCATACTGTTGCAAGTTTTCAATGAAAAATATGGAGCCAATTAAAAGTTATAAGCAGATTCCTCCTTTTGACGACTTCGTAAAATCAGGAGTAATTAAATGTGAAAAGACAAAATGGATAAAATTAAAAATGAGAAAAATAAAAAATAAAAGATGAGAGAATAAAGGAAAAAGTTGCAAAGATAATGTTTCATCATGCATTTGTTGTTATGATGTTGGTTGAGATACATTTTCAGTCTTCAATGATGAAATTTTTAAAATTACTTGAAATGAGTAATTAAATGTAAAAAGACAAAATGAATGAAATTAAAAAACAGAAAAATAAAAAATATAAGATGAGAGAATAAAAGAAAATGGGATTGTGAAAAATCACAACCTACTCACAACACAAACTAAATCCAAAAAGATGAAGTTGTGAAAATTCATAACCCACAACCCAAAGAGATGAGGTTGTGAAAAATCACAACCCAAGACAAAGACAAGTTATGAGACTGAAAATTCACAACCCATAACCAAATTCTGAGAAATAGGTTGTTAAATTTCACAACCCAGTTTCATTTTAAATTCCCAATTTCGCTCAATGCATTTAATCATGCATAATATAGTTATTTATATCTGCCTATTATGTGGAACTATACGCCAGACTTCTGAAGCTTTCAAACAAAGGTGGTTGAACAGGAGTTCTTCAGAAGTTATAACTACAGACGTCTTGGTAAATATGCATGCAAAAGGCACGGAAGCATAGTCTAGGCGTGCGAACCATTTGGAAGAATAATTGTGTTATATTCAAATAGCTGTCTCGAAGGGATGTTATCCAATGAAATGCAATGATTGCGGGATGAGCACAAATGGATTTGTTAAAAAGGCTTCAGAAACTTTCAATCAAATGCAATTGGCAGGTGTAAAGCCGAATTCCATACGCCATCATTCTCTCTGCCTGTTTTGAAAATAGGAACTTTGGAACAGAGCGAGGTCATCCATTGCTAGCATCCACGCCAAAATAAATCAAGATTGTTTTGGAATCAAAAGAAGGTGGAACAGTTGGTATAATAGATGCTCCCTCGATGATTTTAACAAGCATGTCTCCACAATTTGTTGAATAGAATAACGAACATTTGAAACCTAAGAGTCCTCTTTGGAAAGCCCACAGTGGCTAACTTGCACTTTGAGGGTATTGTTCATGCTCATGCTTTTGCAGACAGCTGCTCAAAGATTATTTTTCAATAGTCAGCTCATCATTTACCTTTGAAGATTTACTAGCATCTATTGATTCCTTCTAAGGAATGGGATGCATTTATGGTAGACTAATCTCATGTCTCCATGTGACTGCTTAATTCCATTTTCTACTTAAATTTAAGCGGCGGAAATGTTTCCATGCATAAAGTTTACCTCATGTCCCCATGGGGCTGTTTAACTCCATTTTCTGCTTAAATTTAAGCAGTAGGAGTGTTCCCATACATAAATTTTGTTGTTGGGAAAGGATAATTTGGAATATTTTCCTATTTTAATGGAGTATCTACTGTTTAGGAATTGAAAATAAGCTGTAGAAAAAAAGGGGGGTTGGAAATAAGCAGCAACTGCATATTGTTAAAAATCCACTCACAAATTTGTTTCCCTCTTTTTTAATATTTGATTTCCTTTTTTTTTTTCTAATTTTTTATTGTACAAATTATCATTAATACTATTAATATAAATTTAAGTTGGCTGCTTAAAAATAAGCAAAAATAAGCAGAAGAATTAAACATTGTCATCAGCTCCACAAATAACTCCTAAACAAGTTGACCAATGACTGCTAACCAAAATAAGCTAAGCAGCCACATGGAGACATGAAGTTATTGTTGGGAAATGATAATTTGGAATTTTTTCCTATTTTAATGGAGTAGCTACTATTTAGGAATTGAAAATAAGCAGCAACTATATTGCTAAAAATTGGCTCCACAAATTTCTTTCCCTTTTTTAATATTTGCTTTTTTTTTTCTAATTTTTTATTGTACAAATATTATTAATACTTCCGCTTAAAAATAAGCTAAGCATTCATGGGGCCATCACTCCACAAATAACTCCTAAATAAATTGAGCAAAAAATAAGATTCATGGGGACATGCAATGTCCCCATGTCACAGCCTTATTTAGGAGTTATTTGTGGAGTTGATGGCCCCATGAATGCTTCTATTTTTAGCAGCAAATTTAAATTTATGAGGGAAAAAGGGCAAATCTTAAAAAGAGGGAAAGAAATTTGAAGCCAAGGGATTTTTAACAATATGTTGTTTATTTCAACTCCTTTTTTCCCATGGTTTATTTTCAATTCAAAATAGTAGCTACTCCACTAAAATAGGAAAAGATTCCAAATTATTTTTTCCCAATAATAAAATTTATGCATGGGAACACTCTCGCTGCTTAAATTTAAGCATAAAATGGAGTTAAGCAGCCGCATGGGGACATGAGGTTAGCTTATTTTGGCTAATAGCCACTACTCAATTTTTTTAGGAGTAATTTGTGGGGTTGGTAACCCCATGAATTTTAATTTGCTACTTATTTTTAAGTAGTCATCTAAAAGATATGTAATTATTATTTATTTGCATGTATGAATGAAAAATTGGAGCAAAATAAAAAAAAGGGAAAGAAATTTATAGAGCTATTGCTTATTTCTAGCCCCCAATTTTTTTCACACCTTATTTTCAATTAATAGTTGTTCCACCAAAATATGTAAGATTCTAAATTACTCCGTGTCTCCATGTTGTTGTTTAAGTGCATTTTCTAGCTATATTTAAACGGCAAGAGTGTTCCCATGCAAATTTAAAATTGTGGAAAAAGGATAATTTAGAATCTTCTATTATTTAGGCATTGAAAATAAGGGTGGGGTCCCATGAGGGGGGCTTCAAGATCTATTTTTAAGGAGCTTGGGTTCTCATGAAGCAAAACAAAAAATGCTACATAATAAATTAGAATCTTTTCCTCAACAATAACAGTCCCTACTTTTTAGCTCAAAAACTTAAGCGGTTGCAAAAAAGGTGGGGCTAGAAATTGCCCCACCAACTTAAACTTTTTTTTGCCACTTGTCAAATCATATAAAGTTTTAAAATTCTTGTCAATTAATTTTTTTTATTATTTTATATTTATGTACTCAACAGAATTGAATATGCAAAATAATAAAATTCATGAGACCACCAGCTTCCATAAATATAGGAGCTTAAATTTTTAAGCTTAAACTATGTTACAAAATTCATGAAACCACTTTAAAATAATCTTAAAAAATTTCAGAATTTTTTTAGGAAGCCCCCCTCCATGGGACCCCACCTTAACTATGGAAAAAAATTGGAGGCTGAAAATAAGCAATGGCTGCATATTGAAAAAGTTGTGAGGTGGCTCCATAAATTTATTTCCCTATTTTTTATTTGCCTCCAATTTTTCATTCATACATACAAATAAACAATAATTAAATATTTTTTAATAAAATTCATGGGGCCACCAACCCCACAAATTGCTCCTAAAATTTTTGAAGAGACTCCTAACCAAAATAAGCATGGGGACATGCCCTAAGCATATAAATGCCTAATTTATTGCCCATTGCAAATTTAAATGCTTATTCTTAGGTCGCTTACACTATGTTATAAGCATGCCCTTTACAACATTGGGGGTGGATTTTGTTGAATGTTGTAGTAGTAAGTGTCATAATAAACTTGTTCTATATATGTAGGCATAGACAAAGCAAAAACAAGGCGTTGGATCTGATCTCATAGGCATGCATGCAAAGAAATGTTGAACCCTAGCCCTAGTGCAGTAACCGTTTGGCAAAATGCCTTAAAGAAATGTGGTTCCATGAGCTATAATGGCAACACACTATGCGCATATTTTGGAAACTTTCTAATAAAATCGATTGGCAATATAAAGTTCAGTTACGTCTCTTTTAACAACATTTTCTCATGACATGTACCAAAATGGCGGCATTGGAAAAGAATATGGACCTACAATGAACCATAGTGAAAGAATCCACCATGGTCAACATGTAAGCAAAATGTGAAACCCAGGCAATGCATGTGAACTGCTCGACAAAATGCCTCGAATACATGTCATTTCATGGTGCATAATGATAGTGAGATATGAACAAAATTGATTAGCCTTAATAAGGCTTTCGAAACCTTCAAAATAAATGCATTTGGCAGGTGTGAAACTAAATTCCTTAACCTTTGCCAACATCTACACTAAAATGGGAGATTTAGCAACAGGGCTATGAATCAAAATCAAATTGTTGAAGAAGCCTTGGAAACTTTCAAGTAAATGCAAGCGGCGATTAAACAGATTTGTATTAATATCTGCCACATGCATTGCAAAATGGCAACATCAACAAGGCATGCGAGGAAATATGGTTTCATCGCGTGCCATGATTGCAAGAGTGTATACATCCATTAAAAAAAATGAAGATAGTGATTTTGAGTTGCCGTAGTCTTTACGTCTAATAAAGCTCAAGAACTCTTCTAAAAATTCTTGAAAACTTGGTCAAACTCTCTTTATTAGAAGATTTAAAGCTGTTAGATTAATTTACCTTGTAATATTCTTCCTTAATTTTTTTAAATTTTATCACAACAATACCAACACAAACACCATTTATTAACGTTAGCTCCAAAGAAAACCAGGTTGTAAAGTAACCGTCATCAAGAATGTTCACCAAGATCTCAATGTGGGCGAGGTGATAGCATATGGTATCGGGAATCGTTAGCAACTAGAAAGAAATACAAAGCTTGCTAGGGATTAGCCAACCATGGATGAAAGTAAATGTTGGAAATACAAATAAATGGATAACCGATCATGGGTTCAACCATTTATTCAGCAGGAGCAACTAATTACAACTATTATAAGGCGGCAAGCCGACTATGAATCCGCTTTGCCAGTGATTCAGTGGAGGGAATTATTAAATTTAAAGTGTTAGAAATTAAAGGCTTCAACCACTTATCCAGTGTGAGCTAAATACAAAATTAAATTGCAGCAATGAATAAACAACTGTTAGTACTACTAAACCAACTTTACAAAATAAAGTTTCTAGCTACAAATACATAGAAATATGCTTCCAAAACCACAAAGAGTTAAGAGTAATAAACCTCTAACAATTACAACATAAGAATGATATGAAATTGAGCTCAAACCAGCATTATAATGAAACTAAATAAGTTTGATCAGAAACGGTAAGTACAGAAAATCAGTCTAGCAATGAAGTAATTCACCATAATGGTCGCCACTTCTTCAAATTAGAATGGAAAGACTTCAAACAGCAAACAACTAAAGCCTCTAGTCATGGCGTCCAACTTTCAATTGAGAAAATGTGCCAAACACAATTGAAATAGATGACACAAATCCCAATGCACTCAGCAATGAAAAGGTACAACCTCCAAGAAGGTCGACCCTCTCCCAAAAATCAAACGCAGCAATAAAGTCTAAAACTTTGCAAAACTGAGTGCCCTCCACAAAGAAACAGCATGGGCCAGTACCCAGAACCAAATTAAAATCATAGGCGAAGCTACAAACAGAAATTCGCTTCAGCCATAGTCTTCAACAGTACACACAGATTATAAACCAACAACCTACCTATAATTAAAAATCAAAAATTGAACTCTATCCACACTCCTGAATGAGGCATGGTCTTCAATCACCTTCTAGGAAGCCATAGTTTCAGGCTCGAAGAAAGGTATTAAAAAGCTAGAAGGCTCACAACCTTCGTAGCAAAGTCTAAACTCAGTTCAACAACATAACATAATTTTTCCAAAAAATATCAATTTATGAGCAAGGCTGCAATAAATAAGCTCAACAAGCAACTGAATCAACTTGTAACCTCCACAAAAGAAAACTCTTCAATTTCCCCAAGGGGAGCCCATCTCCAAAAATGCACTTTTTAATATATTTAAAATACTTAAATATTCCTTCCTTGGTGTCCACCTTTTTCTCTTTTTCAATTTGCAAAAGCAATATTGAATTACCTTTTTAATTTCTCCCTAGGCATCCAAGGTAAAAGCATTTAATTTAACTTTGAAACAATATTAAATTTCTCCACTTAGGTGTCCAAGACATGGCCCCATTTTATAAACAACTTTGAAACCATTGCCTAGGCATGGAGTACAAACTCAAAATATAAAATTGACTTAAGTGTTGAAACTCGATCTAAATGAGAGATAGAAGCTAAAGCCAAAACCAACGCCCAAAACTAATTCTGCCAAATTGTCAGAAATAGCATGATGATCTGATGATTTGAGCTAAGTTGTTTTTAATGCCACTGCCAAAAATAGACTTACTTAAAATAGTAAGTTCACTTCAAACTCAACAGAAAGCCAAACTGAGCAGAAAACATGACTTACTATACATAGTAAATATCCAAAAAGGCTGCTAGGATGACACTACCATAAATAGACTTACCAAAAATAGCAAACTCCTATAAATAGTAAGTGTTCCCAAACACCTTTTGAACACAAGTCAGGCAGTTGTCATGACTTACTAAAAAGAGTAAATGTTTGGAAACGTTGTCAGAAGGATATGCATGTTACACCATTCTGAAGTTCTCTGAAAACCCAAAAAAATCATGAAACCTTTCATGCATGCAAGGAACCAAAGAGAAATGCATATCATTTTCTCAACATGCAAATTACCTTATCCTGAAGCTCTCCAAAAACCTGGAAAGCTCCACCATACATGCATCAAAAACTCACATGCAAACCTTCAAAACCTCCTATAAAAGTGAAAACCCTAATTTCCATTTCTGCTTAGCTTACAAGCTTTTGGAAATAGGCTAAATCCAATTGAAGAGTGTAGAGCTAAATTGGAGCTAAATTGGGGACATTACATACCTTGAGGCATCTTCCCATTCACTTTGGCCAACTTGAGTTTTTATACTATCTCACAATAGTTGATCATACCCTATACAAGTGTCTTCGTTATTCAAAAGAACTTCATATTCATGGAATGAAATTGGAATGCATGTACTTCAAAGTCAAGTTGGCTTACGGTGATTATAAAAATAGTGTTGATGTTTGTGTTGAAAGGCATGGTGGAAAAAAAATGAAACAAAAACGGACAAGATTGAGCAAGATTATCCTAAATATGGTACTCCCTTGAATGAGTGGGCATTGTGGTCCCATTTCACAAGGTTCTCTATCTGTGATAAGGTCATTAACATTTGAGAGTTTACAAGGAATTATATAAGAGTATAAAAACTCCAAGCAAACCAATGATAGTCATGTGGTCATGTTTGTTTTATGCCAATAAAGCACATAAGGATATTGAAAATTGACAAGTGAGGTGAGGTTTAGATGGTAAGGATACCTCAATATAGTTGGATTGAAAACCATAAAAAGAGTACATGTTTTTTGTCTAAGGGACATGTTGAGGCATATATGAAGCAAGATGAGTTGTTTGGGAATGAAGCAACATAGTTATATTTCAAATTCAAGACATGCATTCGATGTTGTATTGTCCCTCTATTACCACATTGAGAAGTTGACAATTGTATTTGAATTGTTAGTAATGCATCCTGAAATACCTTTCAAAATAGACAAGAACAACAAACCTTAGAGAATTTATTACATCTCTCTATCTCTCTCTCCACTTATGGGTTGACATGGTAATAAAAAAAATGAAATCTCCTCAATGTTTATGAAGATGAGAAGGATATTGATTCACATCAAAACAATCGAAGTATGGAATCAACAATGAGTGCAATTGTGGTCTATTGAAAATCAAAACATGATTGAAAAGGGCCTTTAAATATATGCAAAGGAACCAACTTTTGACATCGTGGAGGTGGAATTAAGATGTAGATGCATACCGATTCTTGCTATGTAATGAAGCAAACAAGTTTAGCCAATGCTTGGTATCGAGAATGTCTTTAGAAAGTATTACAAATGGAGTACACAAAGATGGAAAGTGCCTCAACAGAACCCATAACTCAAAAGTCATAAGTTTCTAGTTACCTTTTGGAAAAGTGACTTATGTCACTTATTGCAACTAAAGTTCGCAAAGGTTGAGAGATTTCTAACTTAAATAAATTTTATTTTATTTTATTTTCTCAAATATTTCAAAAAGGTAGTTGAGGTAGTTACTAGATAGTTACAAGGTTGTTATCCAATGAAACCTATGTATACAAGGCTTATGTTATTGTAAAGGGGACTTTTACGAAAGGGAAACTTTTGAGAACATTTTGGAGAAGTCGTATGAAGAAATTTGGTTTGACACTTTGTACCCAAGTGTTTTTGGAATTATATAATTTCATAAAGATAATGAAGAATGCATTTTAGTTCATATGTTCTAAATGTGTTCTTGTGTTATTATTACTGATTTCTCAGATGTTAAATCAATAATCCTTTTAAGTAACTACGCAAACTATTGGTAATCTATGCAATTGATGTAATGAACGCACTCATATCTTGGTATCTTGGTTTCAATGTGTTGCAACAACTTGTCTCTTCGTATGTTGAGGTTTGTTACATTTCTTTCAGTATCGTTGCATATAAGAACATACTTTGTGGTGAAACCCTCTTTGTAATTTGTTATATCTTGTGAAATCCTAGTTGGTATTCATATGTCTACCGCTAGGGTTTCCATTATTTAGCTTTCTTTAGTTTGTCATTTTTCCTTTATGTAATTTCAGGTTAAAAGTACACAAAAAACCTAAAAACCACCATCATATGAGGGAGCTGCCCCTCTCAAACGTAGAGGAAAGTTAGTCCAATAACAACTTCTCCAATTGTTGGTAAATTGTCACTACCCATTGGGCAAGTCACTTTGAAATCTGCAATGACAAAATCTGTTTACCAACAGATTAATATTCTAAATTGGAACTTCATACTTGTAGACAATATACTTTGCAATCGGCCAAATTATCGGAGAAGTTTCAGCTCGTGTCTTTCATATTTGCTTCAATTTTTTTGTCACTGTGCTCTTTATGTGGCATGCTTGATTGAATGTAATTTGGTTTGAGGAGCCAATCACAATTCCAAGTAATACTATTATGTGAAATATCATCTATTTTCCCAATGGGTATAATTTTTACATAATCAAGAACAAGCATATATAATTGTTTTAAAGAATTCCATGCATATTTTGAAGATCAAACCCTTGAGAAAGGAATCAAGTCCATCGAAATTGAAGGTGACTCTGAAATATGTATAAATGCGGTTAGGAAAGACAAGATTCAGAATTGGAAGCTGGAAAGGTGGCTCGAGCAAATCAAGCAAAGCTTGGCCAAATTTGATTTTTTCACAATCAGCCACACGTATAGGGCTGCCAACGGGGTGGCAGACGCACTAGCCAACTTGGGAGTTAATCTAGATGGGATGGTATCAACTTTTGATGCTCACCATCTCCCATGTGAAGTTACCAGGATTGTGAATGAAGAGAAAAGCTATGGGCCTGAAATGGATACTGTACCAGCGGATGTTGGGCTGGCTCAATTATGACTCTCTACTATCGTTACATTCCGCTGGACTCGTGTGAATTAAGGCACAATAATTAAAGTTGCTCCATGGAGGTTAATACTGCCACTTAGGGCCTAATCGACGAATGTTGTAGCTGATGACTTAGGGTATCTTTATCACTGTTGTTGTATGACTTTGTAACTACTTCTCTGTTTAATGACGGGAGCTACCCCCTTCGGTAGCACTGATCCAAAAATATATATATATATATATATATTTTGAAGATCAAACATTTTGGGAAACTGAAAATGACAAAATAAACATCCATGGTGCATAATGCTATAATACTTATTTAGGTATATTCTCAAGTATTGAATAACAATTTGAAACAAAGAGCAATGACCATCCCAAAAGAAAATACCAACCTTTGACTGTGGAATGAAATGTGCAATCACATGTCCAATATTCTAAAGTTTACAGCCTAATGCACTCGATAATTAATAACAATAGTGCTCATCCTAGAAATCATGACAATGGATCATTGAGTGTGATTAGAAACATTGATACAAAAACACAAAGTTAAGGCTAGAAATCATCTTTGTGGACTGGAAAACTCATGTCTACCAGCAAATGTGCTTGTTCCCTGACATGGTTCCATTTCCTGCACGTTTCACTTCAATACAAAATTCTTTTGCAATAGCTACTAATTTTTAGGGTACATATCTTCAAAGTACCCCACATATGCTATTACAAATACAAAGTTAGCTGATCCATTTTATTGTGAGCTTACTAATCGAAAATGCACTGTTTTTTTCAGTGAAATAAATGAATTAGCTACACAAAGAAGAAATAATGCAGATTTTTCCAAATGAAATGCTAAGAATATTGAGAAATACATATACAACAAACGGAAAAAAGCCAAGCAGCTTTCTTTAATACCATAGAAACTTGGAAGCATGCATACACATGCATTGGCTTCCACAATGATTTCTTAAAGCCAAAAGATGAGAATGGCTTTTCATATGTGAAAAAACAAAAACGCTTAATCTCCAAGAAACTTCTGCTTTTTCGTTGTGTTCATATAAGGCCTGATCACCCATTCATTCTGAGCTTCTGTTTGATCAAGTGTTCCCAGTTTTATCTGTAGTTGAAAAGGAACAACATAAAGAAAAGAAATTGAAGGAAATAGTGGCAAGTCTAAAATTTCCATTGCATATTCGGGCCAACATTTGCTTCGACTGTAGCATTTACTTTTTCATGCATACAGGCAATACAACAAATAGAAACAAAAAACAATAATCTCATTAACATAAACCATCACAATGCTCCATTCATCAATTGTCGAACTGATATTTATGATATTAATATCAGGATTCAACTGCATAGTTTTGAAGTCAAACTCGTTGACTCATATCTCACAAGTAGTGGTTCACATGAACCCATCTCTCATGCGATTGAATGGTCTACTTAGCACTCATTGCATCTACACAGTTTGACTCAAAAACTAAGCAGTTGAATCCTTATATTAATATCATTACTTCACACACTGCAGAAAATACCTCCTACTTATCAACAGACTGATATTTGATTCAACCTGACTTTCTCAGTTCTTACATAGGTGGGCAATTCAACAAAAAGGAACAAAGAGGAACATAAACCATCATAATGCTCCATTTATCAATTGTCAGACTGATATTTGATTCAACCCTGACTTTCTCTGTTCTTACATAGGTGAACATGTAACAGACCATCCTTAATTAACAACCATCACCAAATCAACAAAAAAAGGAAATTTATTTTCATTGCAGATCTATAAACAAAACTTTATTACACCACTGTATCATCAAACTTACTTGGGAATGACATGAAAGTTTAAAACTGGTACTTAATCCCAAGTTTAAGGAATAGTAGTAGTACAATAGGAATTTCAATAGCACGCAGATCTTGAACTGTAGGTTAAGTCTAGACATACAAAAATATAAAATCTGAGAATTATATTATTATGTAAAATTGAAGAAAATATTGCTGATAATTGCAGATAAGAATATATAAAGAACAATGAACAAGAGCTACTGCCCTACACAGGCAAATAATTCAAACTGTAGTGTCTGAGCTCATCTGCTGTCATGCACACAAAATATTTTATGATTGTCACTGATGTTTTCAACCTGCATTAATTATCTGTGCACCTATACATGTGTATTCATATATACATACAGGCTATGTTACAGATCCGCCTGGTGACTGTCCAGATCAGGGTCCAGTTTAAACTGGATCTGTGGTCTGGTCCAGTTCCCCTGCAGGAGAACTGGACCAGACTGCCGATCCAGTTTGAACTGGACCTGGATCCAGATGGATGGATCCCAGTGAACCTGCAGAGAACCCATCACATTTTCGACAAAATTTTAACCTCTTTTCACTTTTTTTAATTTTTTCACATTTGACTTTGCCTTTTAAAAAATTATGCAAATGGTGTGCACCATGAAGGTCTGTGTGGTTTTGAAGGTCTTCATTTGGGCATGGTGTACACCATGAAGGAGTCTAGAAGCGAGCAAACGTTTAGTGTGAATGGCAGTGACAGTGGCAATGCTTGCAGTTCCTCAAATATTCCTATATCATCTAACATCACTGATGATGATGATGATGATGATGATTATGATGAAAATCCATACGATGCTGAAAACTGATTATTGAACTTGATAATATTATTTTCATATTGAACTTGAAGTTTTAATAACGAAGCATAAGCATTAAAAAAATTGAACTGATGAAACAATTGCCTAGACAACCACATTTTAGTTGTGAAAAATCTATGAATATCTATGTCATTTGCTTGTACACGTTGATTGAGGTGATAAAACATACATAATGATGATATATTAAATGTCAGGCTATATTTTATAGCTGATTTTTTTGCTTTGTGTTTATTGTTGCTGTGTTTTATACGCTGCTATATATTAGAACCACAGATCATTCGCCCTTCCTCTGGAATGATATATATTAATAATTCATCACACTTCTCACATTAAATTGCTCCTCTCACCTAAGTATTTTTAAGAAGGGAACTTTACAGATGTCAGTCCAAAAGAATGTCTCTTTAAGTGTTCACTTTCTTCTTGATGAAGAAAATAAATGGAAGCTGAGGGAAATTGAACGGTAGCAACAGATAGATATATTCATGCTTTCTAAATTCATCAGTTCACAATACATTGAGTAATGCACACAGCACACTAGATTTAGTGGTTTTGTAGGTTGAATATTGTAAGTTCAATGTAGGTAACTGTATTGTTCATAATGTGCATATCACTAGTATATCAACCAAATGTCGTCAGAGGATATAAATATCAGTGCTGCCGAAAGTTTTAATATATCACTTTTGCACATTCTGCTCTTAAATAAATTTCTAATTATTGGTGTTCTTTAATAATTTTCCCCAAATAACAAATGACTTTACTTAGGAATTGGGATCTGATTCCTTTGAGTGAATGGTCATGATTTCCATTTAGAGAGTGATGACCATAGTTACACGGAACCCTAACCTATGTTACTAGTCTCCTGACTTCAATTGTGTAATGAATTAACTTATTACAAGAGCAGAAAAAACAGGCTTAATGAAGATGATCCACACTATCAATAGCAGAATAATAAACTTAGCATTTGAATCCAACAAAAGAGAGCAACAAATTGATGGTCAAATAAGAGCAGTACAGTAATATAATAAGCAGGACCACTTAGAGGGGTCAACCTCTCAAATCTTATAATAAGAATAGAATTTACAATATGATATCCTCCAATTACTTACTACCTCCTATATAGAGATGTCCACCTAATAATAACATAAAGGAGGGATAATCTACTAATCCCAAAGTAGTCCTACTAAGACTATAATTATTATGTCTAGGAACTAACAGTAGAGATAATGCTTGCCCAGCCAACTAACACATATCCCTATACAATTTCGGAACGAAGGGCATAACTGATGCAGGAACATCCAGGGTGCAAGAGCAATCTTGCATGAACCAAAAAAAACTGTTATTTCTTTTCAATAAGGGTTAGGCAACTTATTATTTTTAGTAAATCTGTATTTATGCATAGTTGGGCACGAAACCTTACACAGAACTCCGGAATGGTAAATTGAAGCCAATAGCAAAGAAATCACTTCAATATCATTTGTCATTTGAGAGATATTAAAATTTCAATTTCCGAAAATCTTGTTAAAATATTTAGAGTCAATTTTGAAGCACTTAAGAGGCTTTGGATGGGCTTGAAAATTGGCGAAAAATGAAAGTAGTCAATTTTGAAGTGATTTCTTAACCATTGCCTTCAATTTACCATTTTGGAGTTCTGTGTAAGGTTTTGTGCCCAACCGTACAGCCAAATTTAGCCCTTATTGAAAAGAAACAACATTTTTTTTGGTTGATGCAAGATTGCTCTTACACCCTGGATGCTCCTGCATTAGACACCCGAGGTAATTTTGAAAAGTCACCCTGTCACTTCTCAAGAGTTAGAGGGAAACCAAGATGGTAAACCTCAATCTCAAATAACCACGAAGAATCTTCAACTGGCCTTCCTCTCCATTTCACCAAGTACTCTGCATATTGCTTGTTTCTTGTGCTTCTACCCACACAGCTATCCAAAATTTCTTCTAACTCTTCCTTCTCTAAAGTAGGTGTTGGAATGTTCCACCATGCCTCTGCCAATTCATTCTCCTTATCTCCTTCATGATATTCTGTCAAATCAGCAATGTTGAACATAAGTGAAACATGAATCTCACTCGGCAACTCTACCTCATAAGCATTTCCTGAATCATGCTTCTTCAGAATCTTGCACGGTCCAAACTTCTTCATCTTTAACTTGTTGTATGTACTAACTGGAAACCTCTTCTTGCACAAATGAACCATGACTTCATCTCCTACCTGGAACTCTTATATCGCCTTTTTTGATCTACCTTCGTCTTATACCGAGAGTTCATCTTATTGATATGTTTCTTTACCTCGTCATGCAAATTCTTCGGGTGCTCAACACAATCTTCAACCTCGGCACTAATCTTCTCCCCTTTACCCATCTTTCTCAGTTCAGAAGCAATTCTTGGGCTACTTCCATACACAATCTAGAATGGTGATTTACCAGTGCTCCTATTGATAGAATTGTTATAAGCAAATTCTGCCTATGGTAAAATCAAATCCCATCCCTTGGGCTTGTCTCCTACTAAACATTCAGCAGGTTACCCAAACTCCTATTCACCACCTTTGTTTGTCCATCAATCTGTGGATGGTGTGTCGAACTAAACTTCAAATCAGTCTTCAACTTCTTCCACAATGTCCTCCAGAAATACCCAACAAACTTGGTATCTCGATCTGAAACTATGCTGTTGGGTAGACCATGTAGTCTCACCACCTCTCTAAAAAATAATTTTGCAACATGAACAGCATCACTGGTCTTATGACACGAAATGAAGTGTGCCATCTTCGAAAATCTATCCACCACCACAAATATGGAATCGTGCCCTCTTTGTGTCCTCGGCAAACCAAGAACAAAATCCATACTAATGTCCTCCCATGGCCTCTCAGGTACATGTAATGGCTAATACAATCTAGTATTCTGACTTATTCCTTTCACCATCTGACATACTTTGCAACTCTGCACAAACTTCTTCACATCCTGCTACAGCTATGGCCAATAGTATCGCTTGCCAACAATAGCAATGGTCTTATCTCGACCGTAGTGTCCAGCTAATCCTCCACTGTGTTTCTCCTTAATCAATTTCTCTCTCATGGAACTCCTTGGAATGCACAATTGATTCCCTCGAAACAGCATACCATCTTAGATTGTAAAATCCAACCATCTCATCCTATTCAAAGTGATAGGCTCCATGCAAGCTCTCCAAGCCTCTGCAAAATCAGGATCCTCGGGATACAAGCTCTTGAGTTCATTGAACCCAACAACTTCAATCTGCATTTTTGTTAACAAATTTTGCCTCCTACTTAAGGCATCTGCAACTCTGTTAGATCTTCCACTCCTATGCTTCAAAACAAACATACAACTTTGCAAAAATTCAACCCATTTCAAATGTCTTTGATTCAACTTCCCTTGACTATTTAAATATTGTAAAGCTTGATGATCAGTAAATAAAACAAACTCTTTTGGAAACAAATAGTGTCTCCATTTCTTCAAAGCCTAAACTATAGCATAAAACTCTTGATCCTAAACAAAATAGTTCTTCTTTGCATCATTCAACTTTTCACTAAAATAGGCAATGGGTTTACCTTCTTGACTCAAAACAGCTCCAATGGCATTGCCACTAGCATCACAATCTACCTGAAATACCTTGTTGAAATTTGGAAGTGCCAAAACAGGTTGCTTTGTCACTTTCTTCTTCAACATATCAAAACTTTTTGCTGCTCCTGGAGTCCACTTGAACTCTTTCTATCCCCTCTCATTGTTTCAATTAGAGGTGCACAAATACTACTGAAACCTTTGATAAACTTTCTGTAAAAACTTGTCAAACCATGAAAAGATCTCACCTCTATAGCACTCCTTGGTGTAGGCCATTCAATAATAGCTTTCACCTTCTCTGGATCCATCTTAAGACCCTCTGTTGAGATAAAAAATCCTAGGTACACCAACTCTCTCTTCACAAAACTGCACTTCTTCAAATTGATCAACTTCTCTCAGCTTCTCAAAAAACTTTTCGGATATGCATCAAATGCTCCTCCAATGTCTTGCTAAAAATTAAAATGTCATCCAAATAAACAATGACAAATTTACCCAAAAATTATTTCAATACCTTGTTCATGAGCCGCATGAATGTGCTCGATACATTGGTTAGCCCAAAAGGCATGACCAACCACTCATACAAACCCTCTTTGGTCTTGAAGGTTGTCTTCCACTCGTCTCCTTCTCTAATCCGAATCTAGTGATAACCACTCTTCAGATCTATCTTTGTGAAGTACTCAGCTCCACTCAAACAATCCATGATATCCATCCTTGGCAAAGGAAATCTATACTTGATGGTGATCTTGTTGATGGCTCTAGAATCTGTACACATCCACCATTCCCCATCATTCTTTGGTGCTAGTACTGCAAGTACTGCATACGGACTAAAACTCTCTCTAATCAATCCCTTTCGCAACAATTCTTGCACGTGTCTATTTAACTCTTCGCTCTCTGTTGGAGTCATAAGATGAGCTGCCTTATTCGGCAAACTGGCTCCAAGAATCAGGTCCATCTAGTGGCTAATCTTCCTTACTAGAGGCAAACAATATCCTGAAACGCATTCAACAAATCTAAAACCTCTGCAGGTACCTCATTAGTATCTTCTTTATCAACTCTAGGGATCAATGCAAACCACATATGCTCGTGTCTCATACCTTCTAGGAACTTTCTTCCATCAACCAAACAAATCCTTGCATTACTATATACCTTTTCTTTTGCCTCCTTCAGGGATTTCAACTTATGACAAACGCCATCCTTTGTCAAGGAATAGGTGTTAGCATGTCCATCATGCACCGCTCGCCGATCAAACTGCCATGGTCTGCCTAACAACATGTGACAAACATCCATAGGTATAATCTAAGTCACAAGATTTGAATTCGAATTCGAGTTTGGCAACATTGAAATTTGGATGAAATTCGAAAAGTAAAAATACGGATTAAATTCGCCTTATGTAATTTTATTTTATTTTTATAAATATAAGTAATATATCACAAAATTGTCAAAATAATTTACCATTGATAAATAGATTTGAAATAATTAATTTAATATTACGATTTTGTATCAATATATATTTAATTAATTTTTAACATGTTAAAAATTATATTATTAAAAGTATAAATATATATTAATAAATATAAATTATAAGTTATTAATATAGTTTATAATTTATAATAATATAAATTATATTATATTAATATAATATAATTTATAGTTTATATCTTAGTGAAAAAGCCAAATTTTGTGACCGGTCAATATATTAGCCGTCCATAATCCTATTTATTTTGATTTCGGGAGCATTCTTCTACAAAATCTGTTTGTTTGGGTCAAATAAATAATACCCTTTCGGGCATGTTATTAATGACGACGAGGTCTAGTCTCCCCCACCCCCGTGGTACTGGAGGGCATGTTGCGCCAGCACCGCCGGTCACGTTAAAAAGTTTATTAGGCGCACTGCAGTTTATAGGGGGTTGTGCTACCCAATTCCTACAGAAAACAATAATGAAAAAAAAAAAATGGCAACTGAGATTGATGGAAGCTTAGAATTACCAAAGGCAAGCGTGTGAAACATAGTCAAACAAGATCGGCTAAAATGGATATAGATAGTTCCGAGGAAGTTAACGAAGAGAATGACGTCCTAATTAGGTTCCTCACCGACTACCTTATCTTATCGCGCTTGTTGAAAGGGGCTTACTTACGCGCCGGCTTGGGTTTCATTCCCGTGAGTAAGGTAAAATACTCCTGTTGTATACCCATTCTACTGAAAGGGAATCTAAGAAGTTGCCATGCGGCTCAAATGGATGGCAGCCAAGCTCGGAACAGCAACAGTATAAAAACCCCCTGTTTCTTCCAATGAAGGCATTTCTCTTCATTCCTTCATTGCTCCCATCCCGACAACTTAAAAATCTATTCAAAACCGTAAAAAACATTTAAAAACAAGAAAAAAAATTATGGCTTATACCGTACGAATATAATTACGAATTTTTAATTAAATTTTGAAATTCGGCAAAATTCGAATTTCATAGATGATATTCGCCGAATACGATTACTTAGGGTATAATATCACACAAAACCTCATCCTAATAGTTACCAATCTTAAACTTTACCAAACATTGCTCATTGACCAATGCTCTATGGTCCTTCTACAACCATGCGATCTAGTATGGTTTTGAATGCCTTCTCTCCAACTACAACTTAGTAACGATTTCCTCTGAAACAAGATTATCAATGCTACCTCCATCAACGATAACATTACAAACTTTACCTTCACACTTGCATCGAGTGCAGAACAAGTTCTTTCTTTGATCTAGTTCCTTCTCCTCATTCAGCAAGGCTCTTCTAACAACAAGGGCCTCTCCTCTTTTAGCGTATCCAGAATGTGAAGACTAAGAATCTCTACATGGGCAACTCGGGCATTACCTTCAAGTCTTCTATTTGTCCTCCCTTGATGTTGAGGACACTCGTAGGCTCTATGTCCTTCTCTGCATTGAAAACAAGTTCCACAGAAACCTCTTCCCGGTCCACGACCAGATCTTCCTCTTCCTCTTTGGTCTCCATTATTTTGATCTCGAGGATGGTAGGTATTATCTCCCTTCTGGTTCTGATTGCTGCTAGATCTTTCAATCTTCTTCTAATCTTCACTTCAGCCCCCATATGACCGTCCAATAGTCTTTTCACCACAACCTCCACCCCTTTGCTTGCTCTCAAACCTTTTGTTTAGCTTCTCTTCCACCTTTAGGGCAAACTGATATGCATCTTCAATCGTGGTCATCCTCACCAAACTCAACTCTTCTAGAATACTCGGCTTCAACCCATTTATGTAACGGGCAACTTTCTCCTTGTTGGCCTCAGAATGGCATGTTCTGATCAAGACTCGGTAGAATTCTTCTGTATACTCCTTAACAGATTTTCCCACTTGTTTCAACCCTTGCATCTTCTTCAACAAATCTAGCTCATAGTCCACAGGAATGAACTATCTCTTCAATTTTTCCACCATCTAATCCCATCTCATCTTTTCCTCTTCTATTTCTCTACAATTGGACTTCTTTCCACCATATGCTAGCATGGCCTTTCAGCTTGGCCTTTGCAAATTTGACCCTCTCTGGATCTTCTATTTCCTCATACTCAAAATACTCTTCCATGTCATTGACCCAATTGATCAACTCCTCTGGATTCAGGTTTCCAGAACAATTAGAAACTTCTATCTTCGGCCTCTTTCCAATCTTGGAAATGGCCCTAATCAGTCTAACTTCTCCAGGATCCCTTACATCCTGTGCTTCTTCTTTGAATGGCTCATCATTTTCAGCCTCATCTTCACTTTCATCTCTTCTTTTGACATCAGCTCCTCTTGTAGTGCTTGAACTTGTCTCTGGAGAGCTCTAAAACCCTCTTCTATTACCCCAGCATTTCTTCCACCACGGTTTCTTTGTGGAGTCATCTTTTCTCACAGACCCACAACCACAAGTCCTAGTGCAAACTGCCTCACGTTCGGCGATCTGTCTACACACTTGGGAACTCCTACTCTAATACCAGTTGATGAAGGGTACTCCCCTTACAATCTGAAACTCACAACAACAACAAAGAATTGCACAAACAATGTGCAAGAAGGAAGCAAAGGTTTTCTATTATCACTAAAATGAAAATGAAATTACAACATTACAATTGATAGCACATGGGCTTTATGATTACATAAATCTGCAAGTGTAACCACCCTAGAATCTTTTGGAAAGTGTAACTCCCTCAAGAAGATATTTCGAAATTTTATTGATTTTGGTAGTACAACTTCGCGGGGTCATAACTTTTGATCCAACCGTTGGATTTTCAATTATAATACCTTTTCGGAAAGCTCTCAAGAAGGCGCACTAACTTAAAAATAGACTACATTTGTTTTTCGCAAATTTTCAGGCCCATCTGAAGCCTCTAAGTGCTTCAAAATTGACCTTGAATAGTTTAACAAGATTTTCAGAGATTGAAATTTTAATCTCTCAAATGACAAATGATATTTAAGTCATTTCTTTGCCATTGGCTGCAATTTACCATTTTGGAGTTATGTGTAAGGTTTCGTGCCCAACCGTGCATAAATACAAACTTACTAAAAAAAGTAAGTTGCCAAATTTAGACCTTATTGAAAAGAAACAACATTTTTTTTTGGTTGATGCAAGATTGCTCTTACACCCTGGATGCTCTTGCATCAATAACATGCCCCCCTTCAAAGAAGTGTTGTCCTCAACATGCAATTGTGGGAATTGCTATAAGAATCCTTTGTCTTCCTGAGCGTAATCTCCTTGTGGAAATTTTTCCACTTGATATGATATTTTGTGATCATCCTCTTAATCTCTTGCTCAAAGTTTGTGTGATAGTCTCAAGGTCCAAAATGATTCATCCTTCCTCCAACTCAATATTTCATTTGTACTAGGACTTCGTCACCAATGACTTTTGTTGCTTAAGGATGATTGCTTATATGGTTGTAACTTGAGAAACACCCAATCTCCCATCTAAAAAGTCCTCTCACTTCTTTGCTGATCCACTTGTTGTTTCATCCATTTTCGTTCCATGGCTAAATTATGTTTGAGAAGCTGAAAGAACTCCTGCTGCTGCTGAAATGATCCTCTACTGCACAAACTCTAGGTATCTGTAGTGATGAAATGGGAGATGGTGGTGGATATCCATGGAGTGCCATGAATGGTGACATCTTGGTTCAAGTGTGAAACGAAGTATTATACCACCAATCTGCTAGTGTTAATAATTATGGCACTATGACTAGTTGTGCAATGCAAAATAAGATAACCTTCCAAAACACTTATTAACTATCTTTGCTTAGCCATTCCATTGTGGGTGGTAAGAAGAGCTAAATACTAGTTGAGTACCCTGGGAAGAAAACAAAACAGTCCAGAGGTTACTAGTGAATATTGGGTCACGGTCACTATAATTTTTAGGGTGCCATGTAACATCAAGACCCTATCTATAAACACCTCAACCATTGTCGGAGAAGTCACCTAAATGAATTTACTCGGTGAGTCTATCTACCAACAACATGGTAGCATTCTTTTGATTAGACTTTGATAATCCAATAATGACACATGTGGGTACCATTTCCCAACACTAAGTAAGAATGGCTAATGGTTGGAGGACTAGCGGTTTCTTAGTATCCCCTTTGTTCTATTGGAAAATTAAGCATTCTACACACCAAATTTGTGTACATCCACTCTATTGGGAAATTTGTTGTCTTGCCCTAAATTTTTGAGAAATCCTTATGTCTGATGTCAATGCTCGATGGTAATTGCCTTGTTATACCTTAGGTTGTGTGCTCCATTACCATTTCTAAGCCCCTAGGTTTTTCAAAATTGTCACATAATGCCCAACTATGCATTTAGCCCTCTCCTCATATGTCTAGTTAATGCACAAGCATACAAAGCCCCCTAGTCTCAAATCTTGAGACCCTCTACTGCATGTTTCAATAGTTAATTTAAAGCTCCAACCAATTATTCTTTAGCAACCCTTATTACCAATTGTCCCTGTTTTTTTGTTGAACCCATGCTTCGATGATTGACCCACACACTAAAGGCCTAAGTTCAATTTTGTTACTGAAGAAGATATATCTTGTAATGCACATCAACTAGTAAGTGCAAATTTGCACCTTCTCCTTTCTAAAGAAAGAAGTTTAATTCTGCTATAGAGTACTCTAGTGTTGAATATTCCACTGTCTCTAAAATTGTACAAGCTTTTGGTTCTAGGTTGTTTCCCTCAAAGCATAAGCCCAAGTTAAACCTTGTCCTCTAAAGTCATAGCCATGTCTACAAAAGGAAAACAAGCTCCAAACCTATCTAAAACTTTTCCCTGGGCCCTAAAAGCTTTCAAGCAAGCCATTGGCTACAATGCCCTCATGAGTTTATTAGAGGACAATAGGGAAAATGTTAAGAGACCCCATCACCTATACTGGAAGAGGGTCAAGACGTTTTATGATAAAGCCAATGATAGAATTCCTATTTGTAGTCTAGAGATTTGATTAAGGAAAGGTCATTGTGCCAAATTGCTTTGTTGACCCTAAAATTGGAGAATGGACCACAAAAATGTAAACTCCTAGGATTTCTCTGTGACAAATTTTAGTGGTACCAAAATCTTTGTTGTTGATGAAAAACTATTTTCCATTCTTCTACCTTAACCTTGAAGCCCGTACCCCACTAGATTTAAAAGCCCTAGCCACTAAATATGACAAGCATAGGTACAACTATAGGGCAAAGTGGCTATCAAATTTTAGGTAGGAGTATGGAGAATGGCTAGAACCAATTCAAGATACAAAAATGGAGCCACTAGATGTAATGTCATTCACTCCATATTTAAGAGACACCTACATGTACCAAGTTGTGGGGATAGATGTTGGCCCTACCATTTCCAAAGGAGCCCTAGTTTTTGCCATACACATCTAGAGTGTGTATCAAAATACACTATTTGATTATGTTGGGTACCAAACTAAGCACCTACAAGAAGGGCTAGCTAATATTATGAGGCAAGGTGATGTGAAGTCATTCAAATGGTACTCCTTATTTTGTCATATTCATCTTTAAATCTTTGTTAGATCTCAAAGTTCAAGATTGATGGTACATCCATATGAAAATATGAATGAGAAAGGAGCTTATAGACCTATATAGTTGTGGACCCCACACTTGAATAAATATGACCCCGGAGCCCATTTCTAAATATTTTAAGACTTCTTTGTGGCTGTTGTATTGCATCGCCTAGGCTTCAAGAGACCTCAACTCCCCACTAATTTTCAAGAATTTCTCAAACCTATGAATTTCTAGCCAATCGTTGAAGAGTTACAGAATTGTGAAGGTTGGTTATTACATAAAAGATACACAATCATTCATGTATTTGGATTCTTGAAGATGCCACATAAATTGCCATTGTGAGTACGAGCTAGAATTTATTAGCATCAAATTATGCAAACTTCGAGCTACACAAAAGGAAGAGTATCCTCCCCTCCCATGCTAAGGTTGAGGATTTCACAATCTTGAGACTAGAAGGATATGAGAGGGTGGTAGATATCATCAATTGTGAGGGTTTAGAATTTGCCACTCAAAGGAGATAACCCCAAAGGTTTTATAAACAAGATGAGACAAAAATTGGGTCTTGCTAGATATGAACACCAATTCCATGAATTGGAAGACCTTATCAGGATCACTAAGGAAATTGATGAGAAGAGAGAAAGAAGAACCAAATGGTAAAGTGTTGAGAGGAAACTTATGAAGGCTAACCCTTGAAAAATTCTCAAGATTTCTTATGGAAATCAAAGGATCCTCTCCACGGAATTAGGGCCTTGTTGAAAGACTAAACTACCTTTTTTGGAAGTTCAACAAGCCAACCCCTAGTTTCTTCTAAATCAACTTCTAGGAGTATAGCTCATCAACCAGAAAAAGCAAAAGCTACTCAACAAGGGTTGAGTGTAGAGCCATCACAGACAAAAGGAAAGATGATATTAATTAAGGAATCCTCTAGATTGCAACCAAAAGAAAAACCAATGGAGGATTCTCAATTTCCTCAAGGTCCACCAAGATTTGAAAGAGGTCTTGAGGAGGTTGAACCAATTGATGCAAAAATCAATGAAGCCATCCAATCTCTAATGCATTCATTGAAGATTCAAGCTATTGTCTCTAATGCTATGACTAAATTGAGTGAGCTAAAAGGTGAAGAGTCAATGCAAGACATTAGGACAAAAGAATGTAAAACCTTCATAGCAAATGATCAATTCTACAAGATTGGTGAATTCAAGAGTTTTGTCCTAAGACTAAAGAAATTCACCCAGACTAATACTCAAACTTAGCACGACTATGCAAGGGATCTAGATTTGGATCCTTATGCTAAGGGGGATAATTTAATTTTTGATGTAAGCATTGATCATATCAATCTAAGGCAAGATAGGAAACTAGCAAGGGACAATGGATACTTATTGCTTCTTGGCTAGGATTTAGCCTCTACTTTGGCCCTTGACACCATGAGAAGGAATGTTGAAGGAGGTAATGTTTTCCAAGACCTTGAGCAAGTAAAGAAATTTTATTCAAGTTCAAAATTTTGTCTTGAGAAGAACGCCTTGGCTTGGTGGTCAACTGCCCTAGAGCATGACAAGCAAATCATTCAATTGCCCGGTTTAATGAAGTTGTAACAAATAAGATGCAAAAAGATCATGATGCTCTCCTCCAAAATGTTATCAAAACGAACCAAGAGTTGAAAGAAGAGAAAGCCAAATCAAAAAATTGCATGCATACAATCAGAGAACTAACAATAAGCCCAACTCAAGTAACGGTAATTCAAGATAAAGATTCTTCAAATGATCAGTGAGCGAGAAAATTGAAAACCTACAAAGTGAAATAAAATAGTTGGTTCTTAAGGTCAAGCAAGCAAGAGAGTGACAATCAAGGGACAAAATTATCAAGGGAATCCTCAAGGCAAGGATTGTGAACTTGATTAGAATGGTTGACGACTTCTAGGAAAGCCACGTGAACATGAGAAGTGACAACCGGTATAAGAACAAGGTAAATCCATAGTTGTTGAGTTTAACATGAAGTGAATTCCAAGACTGATTGTCTTGAAGATTATTCGTAAGAATGCAAAATACAATCTAATCAGCCCAAAGCATATTATCACTATATTTGAGGCAACGCGCCTTTCAATGAAGTCTCTACTTTCTTATCCAAGTTACAATTGTTGCTAAAAGAGAAAGTAGAGGAGTTCAATGCGTTTTAGGATTTCCTAATGTAATGGATTCTAAAGGTTAGTCAAAAGAAATTGACATCTAGAAAGGTGATTTTGAAAATATCATTCCTATGTGGCTAGGTCCTATTGTGCTAAATGTCAAAATTGACCCTTTGTTGGTCAACTGCCCAGTAGATAAAGCCATTGCCCTAAAAAGTAAGATGGATAGTTTCATCAAAGGGGTAAGAATTGCATTAGATGCAAAGTACACAACAAATTGAAAACAAAATCAAGAAAATATTGGAAATTGTGTGGCCATCAAACAAAGAGTTCAAGGACTGGACAGAAAGGTATGCACAAGAATATTAGTTGATGAGTTGTCTTTTCTCCTCAATCTTTATTTTACTCCCACACATTGTGGAGCATGCCAACACATCCACTCTAGGAATGCCAAAATTTTATAATGGCAAATGGCAGCAATAGTTCATATTTGTTCTATAAGGCATACCTATTGGAGAACAATGAGCAATTTGGCATGAAGTATGCTTTTATGTTACATGAGTGAATTTATTTCTTTTCATTTTTCAATCCATCTTTGAAGTGACATTTCATATGGGATTTCTATTTATAGAAGCTATGTGTGTTGCATATATGCACTAACTTTCTTTTGCAAGTATGAAGGTATCCTCTGTCAATAATAGCTATGGAATGAGAGAGTCTAGGAAGAGCCTCAAAGCTTTATTCACTGAAGTTTGGTCTATCATTGCTCTTTTCCCTGGTCTCATACCTCTTCTAGTTACACAAGTACTTTAAATCAGCTCTACAATCCCTAACTTGTCTTTTGGAGTAGGTAGAGATAGCCAGTGGTTTGCTTTTGGTCCCTACAATGCTTCACAACAAGACGCCAATTCCCTTATGCATGTCCCTTTGAAGGCATTGGACGAGGATCTTCCTGGCTGCATGTTGCCTTCTAGGATTTCTTCAGCTAAACGTCAATTCAGCTTCAAGAGTCTAAAGGAGAGAGTGCTTCCTCATTTGAGCAACTATTGGTAGCTTTGGAGCCTCACCCAAAAGGGAATTGAACAACATCAAGTTGGTGTTGCTTCAACATTGTTGTAATCACTTAGCTGTCAACTGCACAACCAACTTATCCGCATACACTTGGTTGGTGTTGTGTGTGCTTGATGATGATGCTCCTATTGGTGTTGGTGTTGCTACTTGCCGAGGGCTTCTTTTGCAAGTGTCCATTATTTTGTTGAGCTTAAAAAATCAAAATAGAGTCATCTCTTGTGTCTTTGAAGCTATGTCCAACAGAGAGGCTCTCTTTCACATGTTAGCTCACAAAATAGGAAAAGCAAGCCCACATGAGTGCTCATGTAAGCACCTCTTATTTTAACACTTCATATTGTATAAGACAGTGATAAGTGTCAATCATCTACATGAGATGAGCATTGTCACCTTCTGTAAATAGAATCTTCTCATATGTTTTTGAGGGATTTTTGGGAGGGAATTTCATGCACCTCTAATGTAAAAAAATACATAAGGCGAAGCAAGAATTTAAAGGTTTTCTATTTGTTGTACTTATTGTAAATTATGAGTTTTCAAAGAAAGAAATACAAATAAATTTTATATTTGTCATCTAAGAATTGTCTCCATTGCTTTGAGTATTGTTTTGTGAGTTAAATGTTATCTCTAATTGCACATTTCTTGCATTTATTATTGAAAGCGTGTTAGTTGGATATCCCAAGAATACCATAAAATGCTAGGTAGAACGTTGTGTTTAAAATAATGTCTTTCATTCTTCAATAGTAGAATTATTTTTATTGTGATGGATCACTAAGTAGAATTCTAGATTCACTAAAGGGTTAACTTTTGGCATGGATTGTATAAACTGCAATCCATTATTTGAGTCACTTGAAAACTATTATACATTTCTCAAGTCAAGTCTTCCATGGTACTGAAGCCTTATGTCTTGACTCTATACCCTAGAATATAATGGCACCGATCATGTTTCTCCATTTATTTCAAAAATAATGCATCATCCTACCATAGTTTCAATAATTTATAAATAACTGTGATTTAGCATGAATATTTCAAGTTGATATGTACTACCCTTCATCTTTAGACCTTGTCTTTGTTCAATTATTCATCTACCTTGTTTGAAATCATCTACATACTTTGTAATAGGTTAGTCGATCCATACTAGTGACAACTAATTTGGGTGCAGATCTCAATTGTCAGGCTTAGCCTATGAATTGATCACCTTGTTTGGCCATGTTTAAGAAATGTAGATATTAAATCTTTAGAGGAACCTAAGGGAACACCCCTTGAGCTTGGAAGAGCTCAAAGCAAAAGAAGAGAGGACTTCTCTCTCATGTGCTGGTCCTATCCAACCCTTGTAGTTTGTGGTACTTCATATTTGTAGTCATTTGTAAGGTTTGACACATCTTCAGATTTTTAGCAACCCTAGAGTACAATTGCAACTAGGTTAAGGTCTAAAACGGCGGAAAAATTAACACTCTTAAGGTCATCCCACAAAAAATCTTTTTTATTTCTCTTTTGTACATACGGGTAGCAAAATGGTTGAATATTGGAGGGCTGACTCCCTAGGATCAATTGTATAGCATGATCATGGTCCCACTTTGGTGGAAGACCTTTAGGCATCTCCCCAAAGACCACTGAATATTTCTCAATTACTGTCTTCAAACCTAAAGGTGGTGCTAACTAACATTGTGTACCATCCAAAGAAAATAGTTATGCCACATCCTAAAGAGGCCTTTTTTAGCAATTTGGTCATTTGATGAGAGCCAACCACTTGAGGGCATTTTGCTTGTAACCCTTAAGTCCTACTATGTGTCCTTCTAACTAAAACCTTAGAAAAAGCTCTTGAAAATTCATATTAATAGTCCCTAGTGTAGTCAACCATTGTACTCCTACTACAATATAGGCATCTCACATGGGAATGGTAAATATATTACTCTCCCATCTATAATCACCCTGTATAGGAGTGAATTTGCACCCCTCTCACAAATTCCCCTTTTACACCCCCTACTTTAGAAAAATCAAACCCGACTAGATAATTCCACATCACCCATCCACAATGCATCCACTTGGCGCCTGTCTTTTGTGTCGGTGGGGGAATTTTGGTCGGGGACGCGAGCGTGGCGCGCGAACGTCTGCGCGGCGCGCTGCCATCCCTGACAGATTCCTACCTCTAGAGTCCACAGGGACATTACACTCCTCATTGGGGACGAAATGTAACGCCTCTATGTCGACTAGCCGGCCCGAAACGGCTCCTTCCCTCCCATTTTGATCTTCAAATGCCTATCTTGCTCCTTCACTTCATCTCCTTTTGCAATTGGACTCCATTCTACACCAGCTTGAGCTTTTGAGCACTCTTTGAGCAACTCAACAGGCCTTCTCCACATCTTGCTGCATCTTTAGCCACCATTGGAGTTGCAACTTGGTGTCCCGAGGGACTGCTTCTTCGATGTTGCGGCAACGTAGACTTTACCAAGCTTGCATCCTCTTCTACGTGCTTGAGGGCACTTTGATTGAGAAGGTGATATTGCTTCTTGATCGATGTAGCATAATGTTGTTGTGATTGTTCGATACTCTTTCTTGTTATTCTCTTTATTACATTTTTTATCTCATGGCTTTCCTGGCTGTCCGTGGAGGTGGAAACACCAAAGCGGGGGTTTGACTGAGGCAAACCCCTATACAACCCCAACATTTTTCTTCTCTTGGCTATGTGTAGGTGTACGTGTGCATGGAGCTTGTTGGTGAACTGGACTCTCAATGAGTTGGTCTTTGTCACCTTAGTTTTCATCATCTCCTTTATCATATTCATAGTTATTTTCTCGTACTTAATTATTCTGTTCATTTCGTTAAACTTCATTAGCTAAACCATAAGTAGGTTTTTGGACATTCGATATTGTACTTTTCAATTTTTGGCCGTATAGACGCCAGCGCCCCAGAGAGACGCCAATGCGCCGCGCTATCGTCCCTGACCCGCGCTGCTGTCCTCGGGCAGAGAGTTGTCTGAGGTATGGTTTGGATTCCAAAAAATAGCTCGTTTAGTCCCATTTAAGCATTCGGATCAGTAGAGTGACAAAAGCACTTGAGAGTGCTCTTCATTCTCTATCCTTGACCTAAAACGCCCGCTTAACTTGAGGTAAGATAGGGCAACCCTCCGCTCTCGGCTCTCCGTGACCTGGAGCCTTGGTGTGGTTGGTCCCCCTACCTTACATTTCGGTGAACCTGACATGAAAAGCATTTATCTGTTTCTTTGTGTTGAAACTCTTTCCCGCACACTCGGCAGTCAAGCTAGACTGGGGTGTCGTGAGGGTTTATGAGCATCACAACTCAATCTGCGACTTCCAGGCACGTTGTTAGGAGAAATCTACGACACTTACCAATGGAAAAGATGAAGGTTACTTCTGGTTATACTACTGGTTTTTCCACAGGTCTTACGGACGTGATGGGTTTCATTGATGAGACCACTCGTGTACCCACTCCTCCAACATCCCCCATAGCTTCGTCTGTGGATGAGGATGATGTTGTTCATATTCCTGCAGAAAACCTTTTGGCATTAGACAAGAGGTTGTTAGACCTCGTGAATCATTTGGAGAAAGCACTAAATATGGCGAGAGCCGCTAGGCTTGCTAGCGAAGTGTGATACATGTCAGGGAAAGATCAGACAAGTATAGAGTTCTTGCGCGGCCTCACTAATCTAATCGAAGCATACATCCCTTTGTATAACACTAGATCAGGTACTACCCGAGGGGAGGTGCTCAATGCCTATGAGAGACAAATAGGTGTCCCGATGCCTACCACATCTGTATGCATGGCCGAAACAGGCCCCTCGATCAACGTTTCCTCTACTGCTGAGAAGCCCCCTACTGTCGAGGCGAGTAGAATACCCCTTGGTTTCAATTTCACCCCTCCTACTACCCCTAGCGATGGGGGCTCTGGTGGAATGAGTGGTGACAGCTTTGGTAGCGGAGGTGGTGCTGGCGGAGGTGGTTCTGATGGAGAACATGGTGGTAGCTTCGGTAGTGGAGGTGGCTCCGATGGAGGTCCTACTGGTGGTGGTGGCTCTGGCGATGGTCACGGCAGTGGCTCTAGAGGTGGTTCAGGCAATAGTGGTTCTGGGGGAGGTTCCACTGGGCCTTTGTCATCCTCTGACCCTGTTTTGAAAGCTCTTCTTCAAAACATGGGTCGAATGCAAAACTAGTTGGCAAGCCTTTCTCAAGCCTCCGCCCAACCTATTTTCCAACCTTTCTTCCGACACAGTCCATTGTCGATGGCGATTTTAAGTACTCCTTTCCCGTAGGGAATGGAGATTCCTAAGTTTGAAAAGTATGGTGGTAAAGGGGATCCATAGACACATGTGTCAACTTTCAACGCCATGTGTACGGATTTCTTTCATTACGATGCTCTAATGGCAAAACTCTTCCCTCAATCTCTCAAGGATACAACACTCAAGTGGTATTGTTCCTTGCCTGATAATTCTATATTCTCATTTGATCAGCTCGTCAATCAGTTTCTCTGTCAATTCCAAGCTAACATCAGTCCGAAGATGACCTTCTCGAATCTTGTCCGGTGTAAGCAAGGAGAAAATGAGAAGATAACTGACTTTATAGCGCGATACCAAGCGCTCTTCTCACAAATTTCATACCCGCTACCCGACTCGGATGTGCAAAAGGTATTCATAAGCAACCTGCAGCGAGCCTAGCAAGAGAAGTTTTCCCTAATGAAATACCCTTCTTTCGCGCATCTGTCTGCTACGATGCGAGAGTATCAGCAAACGGTGGTTCAGTTCGGGGGATCTTCCTCGCGCTTCCATTCCGAAGGAAAGTCTATCGTGTCCATTTCAGGAAAGGAAAAGCTGTTGCAAGTGTAGTTGTCGTGACTAATGATCACGACCTCATGCACAAAAGGAAGTTTACGAAGTTAGCAAAATCTTATTCTTCTATTTTACAAAAGTTGTTAAAGGATAAGATCATAACTTTGGAAAATCCCCAACCTTTGAAGGAACCTTATCCTGATTGGTACGATGGGAATGCTTTTTGTTAGTACCATCGTGTTAACGGGCATGATACTGAGTGTTGTACGCACCTGCATCATGAGATACAGGATCTCATCGACGACGATACCATCTGTCTCGATGGAAAGAAACAAAACGCAAATAAGTCGATAGCGAATGCCAATAGCGAGTTGCAGACTTACACAAACCCATTTTCGTCTCATTCTGCGAACTTGATTATTGACCCCTCTGATGCTTCTCCTCAACCCTCGACGTATGTTAATATGGCTTCGGTTACTCCTCCCCCGCAGCCTGCAGCTGGCTCGCCAAATGTGACTTTCACCTCACAAGACTTGCCTCTGAACAATAAGGCCTCTCCTCTATACATTCTTGCTCACCTCAATGGAAACATTGTGACAGAAGTCCTAGTTGACCCTGCGAGCCGAGTGAATGTTATTACAGAGGAGACGTTATGGCTAAATTCACTACAGAGAGAGGAATATGAGGAAACAAAATCTATCATACGTACGCACGACGGTCTCTCTCTTAAGCCATATGGCTCTATAACCCTTTTTGTCCTAGTTGGACCTAGGGCTGTGGATACAACTTTTAATGTCATTCCGGAACATGATCTGTTCAGGATGAAGTTGGACATCCTGTGGCTAGCTTCCATGAACGAAATTGCTTATGTTATTCACAAATGTTTAAAGTTCTCCCACGAAGGTGTTGTGCACGTTGTGCATGACACTGGATATCATCCATTGGTATCCCGTGGGGGTTATTCCTTGGATCATTTTTGGCCCACCCTGATCGATCTGCTCCCTCTTAGAACGGACCTGCTTTACCGAAATTACGTAAAGTATAAAATCAGGGGCAAAGGACAGTCGAAAGTGACACCCCTGGTAGCGTAGCAGCAAGCTACCTCCTCCTCTTGGAAGGGAAAGGAGAAGTTTGCCTGTCCTCAGGACGCCACTTCTACCTCCTTCCCTAAAGAGGAGCTTTGGGTGACTACCCCTGGTTTTCGCATTAAGAGTCTGATGGTACCTGCTTGGCGTAAGGCTAAGATTCGAGTATCCGACCTTCCTACCTTACCCACAGGCCCTCGGCCCAGTATGAATGGTAAGGGGAAGTCTCCTCATGGGGAGTTCCTAAAGAGGATTTTTGGGTGACTACCCCTGGTTTTCACATAAGAAGTCCGATGGTACCTGCTTGGCGTAAGGCTAAGATTCGGGTATCCGACCTTCCTACCTTACCCACAGGCCCTCGGCTCGATATGAATGGTAAGGGGAAGGCTCCTCCTGGGGAGTCCTTTATGTCTCAGCCTCCTACCGCTCGTGCCCCCAAAGCAATGAATGGAAAGAGACTCGTCGCTGAGGCGTTAGAGCCGACTCCCCCCGCTGTTGCTCCAACCTCATCTCAAGTTCTCCCTCCTCTCGTCCAGGAGTCACTCCCTCCACTAGAAATGGCTGTGATGGACACTCCAATGGCCGAGTAGGAGCCCTCTATTCCATCCCAACCTCCAGCCTCTAGCTCCCAGAGTCATAGGGACCGCCTTGCGCATGAGCGCAAGCGCCGACAAAAGGCTCTGGTCGTTGAGCAGGCCGCTCTACAGAGGAAGGGGACTCGACCGCCCCTACTTTAGGGCCTGTTGTTGTGTCCTCCTCTCCTGTCCCCTCTGTTTCAGTTCAATCAACCTCGATGTTGTTGTCAACTCTTGCGGTGGGCATAAACACCCCTAACTCTATAAAAGGTGCAGGTGTTTATTGCTCCTTCGGTTGAGCCACCTCTTTTGATGTCCCTCTCAAACATCCCGTCGTTCTCGAAGCCCGTGGACATGCCAAACACCTCGGTGGTTTCCGCTGCGGTCTTCTCCTCCTCTTCTGCACCTTATGCCTCATCTGTGGGGGTCTCGCATCCTCCGGCGAAGCGGAAGATGGACGGCCCCGCTAGCAATGGGGGTTGAAAGAGGAGTCCACCTTCTTCAGAGGGTGGTTTAGCGTTAACATGTGTCGTCCTAGTGACGGAAGAATTTTTGGCGTCCTTGGAGTTTGTCACTGCTCCTGAGTCACTCAATGAGCCTATCAGTGAATCTCGGACACCACCTCCCTCGTTCGTTGAGGTAACACATGGCACTCCTGTGAAGTGCATGTTTAACTCTCTCGACGAGGTCTCGGCCCTTTCAACGATCTTTGCGAAGTCGTTGACTTTTACCCCACAAGAACTGAGCGGAGAAGACCTTGCAAGGCCTTCTTCCTTGGCTCTTGTTGTGGGGGGTGAGAAGGTTCCCCCCTTGATATTCCGCCCTTGCAAGCTCGTTTTCCTTCCCCGTATAATGATCTAGATTGGGAGGTCGATGACCTCTTGGTTGATGAGTGTTAGGGGGGCGCCTCTTCTTTATCTATAGTGCAAATTGTGTGTGTGTTTGTGTACCCCATGCTTGCATTATGTGTTCCTGGATGACCTTGTCGCCCTCGTAGGCGCTTGGATACAAGAGTGTTTTTGTGTCGTACAACTTCCTTTATTTGTTACATCATTCTTCCTCTGTTATGTGTATCGATTTTCAACAATTGGGGACGATGCAAAGTGTTGGGGACATTTAGACTTCCCTTCCATGTTGACCCAATTTTTTATTTTTATTGTCTTCTTGTGCATTCTTCATATGGTCTGATATAGTAGGGGGTTGATGACAATTCATTAATATACTCTTCTTATACTTATATATATTTATGAGCAGCTCTGACCCCGAAATATCAGATCGCCCCTATGTCCTTTGTTCGTAGTGTTACTGTTTTTCTTTACATTGATGCTTTCTTATCTTTTGTGCTTGCTTTGTGATGTTGTGGTGCTCATGTATTGTCCCTCGCGTGTACAACAACATTACCACGGTTACATCTCGCTATGTTTCGCGGGCCACAACATCACTTTTTCATTCTTGCTTTTCTCTCCTTAGGGCGTCATGTGCCTCTGCATTCAGCATGTACCATCTTAAGGGGGGGCTATCATGGCAACTTCGATTTTCAGAAAATGCATTCAGTGGCCATTGAATCTTTTCTCGAAAATATTTCGAAACATTTTTCAAAAATTGCATTATCAACAAGGACCCCTAGTGGAACATGTTTCCTTCGTCATGGGTTCATAAAGAAAGAACTTGAAGAACTTTCCTCCGATGAGGGAGCAACTTTTCCTGCAAGAGAAGCCTCGACCCTCCCCTCGTGAGGGGGCATTTTCTTCCTTTCGAATTCCTTGATGAAGTGAACATCTTTCGAAAGGATTCCTTGATGTTGAATTGATTTACAAAAACTACGCCTGCACTTTCAAACAGTGCGTCCCTTGAGTGTACCCCTTTTCTTTTGAAGGGTTCCCGAGGGACCCCTTTGAAAGCTCTTCCTTCAATTTTTCGATTGTCTGCTTGTTCGCCTGTGTGGCTGCTTTTTGTTTTCTAACATGTTCTATCTGCAGATTAACAGGTTGCTTTGTAGGTGCGCCTGTGAAGCTGCTTTCCAGTCCGACTCTGCGGAGTCCCCTTACACTGGGCTTCCTTCAAGAGAGAGTACCTGGGGGGGCACCTTCTTTGCAGGTCCGCGGGCCTGTGAAGCGCTTGCATCCTACGGGATTTGTCCATCGTTGGTCTGCGGGCCTTCGGTGTACTTTGTTCAACTCTGTAGTTCTAAGGATCTACGGAGTCTTTTGTTCGAACCTCTCAGGAGAGAGTACCTGTGGAGTTATTTGCCTGCCTTGCGCTTTTGAGCTCACCAGACCGCAGTCTGCTTCCTCAACAATTCAAGTATATATTTCTAAACTCTTCGATCTACTTTACCGAACATTCGTTGACACTCATGCTCGCTAAAGTGGGGACAAAATGAATAGGAGCGAATTTGCACCCCTCTCGTAAATTCCCCTCTTACACCCCGTACTTTAGAAAAATCAAACCCGACTAGATAATTCCACATCACCCATCCGTAACGCATCCACTTGGTGCCTGTCTTTTGTGTCAATGGGGGAATTTTTGTCGGGGACACGTTTGCGGCGCGCGCACGTCTGCGCGGCGCACTATCGTCCCTGACAAATTCTTGCCTCTAGAGTCCACATTTACGTTACACTCCTCATTGGGAACGAAATGTAACGCCTCTATGTCGACCAGTCAGCCCGAAAACAGCTCCTTCCCTCCCATTTTGATCTTCAAATGCCTATCTTGCTCGTTCACTTCATCTCCTTTTGCAATTGGACTCCATTCTACACCAGCTTGAGCTTTTGAGCACTCTTTGAGCAACTCAACAGGCCTTCTCCACATCTTGTTGCATCTTTAGCCACCATTGGAGTTGCAACTTGGTGTCCCGAGGGACTGCTTCTTCATTGTTGGCGCAACATAGACTTTACCAAGCTTGCATCCTCTTCTACATGCTTGAGGGCACTTTGATTGAGAAGGTGATATTGCTTCTTGATTGACATAGCATAATGTTGTTGTGATTGTTCGGTACTCTTTCTTGTTAATCTCTTTATTGCATTTTCTATCTTGTGGCTTTCCTGGCTGTCCGTGGAGGTGGAAACACCAAAGCGGGGGTTTGACTAAGGCAAACCCCTATACAACCCCAACATTTTTCCTCTCTTGGTTGTGTGTAGGTGTACGTGTGCGTGGAGTTTGTTGGCGAACTGGACTCTCAGCGAGTTGGTCTTTGTCACCTTAGTTTTCATCATCTCCTTTATCATATTCATAGTAATTTTCTCATATTACATTATTATGTTCATTTCGTTAAACTTCATTAGCTACACCGTAAGTAGGTTTTTGGACATTCGGTATTGTACTTTTCACTTTTTGGCCGTACGAATGCCAACACCCCAGAGAGATGCCAGCGCACTGCGCTATCATCCCTGACCCACGCTACTGTCCTCGGGCAGAGAGTTGTCTGAGGTACGGTTTGGATTCCAGAAACCGGCTCATTTAGTTCCATTTAAGCATTCGGATCAGTAGAGTGACAGAAGCACTTGAGAGTGCTCTTCATTCTCTATCCTTGACCTAAAAGGCCCGCTTAGCTTGAGGTAAGATAGGGCATCCCTCCGCTCTCGGCTCTCTATGACCTGGAGCCTTGGTGTGGTTGGTCTCCCTACCTTACACACCCATTTCCAACTTAAGATTGTGACACTTACCCAAGGAAATGACTATGCCACCATCAACTATCGTCACTTGGAACTCTCATGCAAGGTAAGTGAAGTAGTTGAGACGTTTTGCTAATCTCTAGTCAATGAAACAATGAATACTCCCTAAATCAATCATTGTTGTAACTATTTGCTTTTTCAAAATTCCTCTTACCTTGAGTGTTCCTCATGTAGTGACACCTAAGAGAGCATGACAAGAAATGGTTTGTTCTTCCAACAATGGATCTTCCTATTCTATTTGTAGCTCAAAGTCCTACCCTCTTCCCTTTCCTATGCTCCTTCAATGTAGAATAGCTTCCTCTTTGTACATTTATGTCCTCCATTGAATTTCTTGTCACAATTGAAACATAAACACTTGGCCCTTCTTTCTTCCAACTATTGAGGAGTAAACCTGATTGGTTGTGGATGAACAACTGCTAGAATGCTACACAATGAAATGCTATTAAGGAGTGTTTCTTAACTGTTAACTACTTACTCTCCACTCTACAAGAGTACACGATAGCATCATTTATATCCTTAGGCTTAAAAAGTTGCACCTCATGTTAAATTACATCCTTGGAACCCCCCCAAGAACAGATCTAGTTTTTGTTCATTTGAGAGATTCCTTAATTCGCAAGCTTAACATTAGAAAGCTTTATATATAGTCATCCATTGTTCCCTTTGTTGAACCCTCATTAACCGGCTGAAGGAGTTGCTCATAAAAGAATAAGCATAGTGCTTGATCAATTCTAATGTATATATCTTCCACGTGAGTTTTAAGTTACTTTCCTCCAGCCATCTATACCAAGTAAATTGTGGAGGTTCTAAATATAGACTGATTGTGTGTACCCATTTGTTTGGCAATACTTCATTGATGTCAATGAATTGCTCCATCTAGGATATCAAAATGAGAGGTTTCAAACCATAAATTTGTGCATCTTGATTTTGGGAAATGCCTCTTTGATCTTAATATTTGATTGTAAACAATATCCATTCCTTGCCCTTATCTTGCATTCATTCTCCACAATATTCTATCTGTAAACTATGATTGATTGCAATGAGAAAAAAGGTTCTCAATGTCTGTAGCTTGAGCTAATTAACATATACCTAATTTGCATTTGAAACTTTCTTGTAACTAATGATTTGCAAAACTTTAAGTAGTTCATCAAAAATGCAAAAAGGCCTTTAATATTATTCAAGCAAAATATACATAACATAGTATATCATGCAACACTAGCACCACCATGGAAGAGAGCATGATCTTAAATCAAGCTCTACTGGGCTTTCATGGATTATTCATTTCAGAAAAGTGGTTCTTTAATCCAATAAATCAATAGATCATTTTGCTTTCTGAAATTTTGCAGCATATTTTCTATTTTTCTGTAGATTATTATGTCTGTTGTTATGTACTGGAGTATTTCCATAGATATAACTTAAAATGCAAATTATAGGTTCATATGCCTTACATTATTAATGTGAGTTTTCTACATCTTCCCTTTCCTATGCTCCTTCAATGTAGAATAGCTTCCTCTTTGTACATTTATGTCCTCCATTGAATTTCTTGTCACAATTGAAACATAAACACTTGGCCCTTCAACTTGGTGTCCCGAGGGACTGCTTCTTCATTGTTGGCGCAACATAGACTTTACCAAGCTTGCATCCTCTTCTACATGCTTGAGGGCACTTTGATTGAGAAGGTGATATTGCTTCTTGATTGACATAGCATAATGTTGTTGTGATTGTTCGGTACTCTTTCTTGTTAATCTCTTTATTGCATTTTCTATCTTGTGGCTTTCCTGGCTGTCCGTGGAGGTGGAAACACCAAAGCGGGGGTTTGACTAAGGCAAACCCCTATACAACCCCAACATTTTTCCTCTCTTGGTTGTGTGTAGGTGTACGTGTGCGTGGAGTTTGTTGGCGAACTGGACTCTCAGCGAGTTGGTCTTTGTCACCTTAGTTTTCATCATCTCCTTTATCATATTCATAGTAATTTTCTCATATTACATTATTATGTTCATTTCGTTAAACTTCATTAGCTACACCGTAAGTAGGTTTTTGGACATTCGGTATTGTACTTTTCACTTTTTGGCCGTACGAATGCCAACACCCCAGAGAGATGCCAGCGCACTGCGCTATCATCCCTGACCCACGCTACTGTCCTCGGGCAGAGAGTTGTCTGAGGTACGGTTTGGATTCCAGAAACCGGCTCATTTAGTTCCATTTAAGCATTCGGATCAGTAGAGTGACAGAAGCACTTGAGAGTGCTCTTCATTCTCTATCCTTGACCTAAAAGGCCCGCTTAGCTTGAGGTAAGATAGGGCATCCCTCCGCTCTCGGCTCTCTATGACCTGGAGCCTTGGTGTGGTTGGTCTCCCTACCTTACACACCCATTTCCAACTTAAGATTGTGACACTTACCCAAGGAAATGACTATGCCACCATCAACTATCGTCACTTGGAACTCTCATGCAAGGTAAGTGAAGTAGTTGAGACGTTTTGCTAATCTCTAGTCAATGAAACAATGAATACTCCCTAAATCAATCATTGTTGTAACTATTTGCTTTTTCAAAATTCCTCTTACCTTGAGTGTTCCTCATGTAGTGACACCTAAGAGAGCATGACAAGAAATGGTTTGTTCTTCCAACAATGGATCTTCCTATTCTATTTGTAGCTCAAAGTCCTACCCTCTTCCCTTTCCTATGCTCCTTCAATGTAGAATAGCTTCCTCTTTGTACATTTATGTCCTCCATTGAATTTCTTGTCACAATTGAAACATAAACACTTGGCCCTTCTTTCTTCCAACTATTGAGGAGTAAACCTGATTGGTTGTGGATGAACAACTGCTAGAATGCTACACAATGAAATGCTATTAAGGAGTGTTTCTTAACTGTTAACTACTTACTCTCCACTCTACAAGAGTACACGATAGCATCATTTATATCCTTAGGCTTAAAAAGTTGCACCTCATGTTAAATTACATCCTTGGAACCCCCCCAAGAACAGATCTAGTTTTTGTTCATTTGAGAGATTCCTTAATTCGCAAGCTTAACATTAGAAAGCTTTATATATAGTCATCCATTGTTCCCTTTGTTGAACCCTCATTAACCGGCTGAAGGAGTTGCTCATAAAAGAATAAGCATAGTGCTTGATCAATTCTAATGTATATATCTTCCACGTGAGTTTTAAGTTACTTTCCTCCAGCCATCTATACCAAGTAAATTGTGGAGGTTCTAAATATAGACTGATTGTGTGTACCCATTTGTTTGGCAATACTTCATTGATGTCAATGAATTGCTCCATCTAGGATATCAAAATGAGAGGTTTCAAACCATAAATTTGTGCATCTTGATTTTGGGAAATGCCTCTTTGATCTTAATATTTGATTGTAAACAATATCCATTCCTTGCCCTTATCTTGCATTCATTCTCCACAATATTCTATCTGTAAACTATGATTGATTGCAATGAGAAAAAAGGTTCTCAATGTCTGTAGCTTGAGCTAATTAACATATACCTAATTTGAAACTTTATATATAGTCATCCATTGTTCCCTTTGTTGAACCCTCATTAACCGGCTGAAGGAGTTGCTCATAAAAGAATAAGCATAGTGCTTGATCAATTCTAATGTATATATCTTCCACGTGAGTTTTAAGTTACTTTCCTCCAGCCATCTATACCAAGTAAATTGTGGAGGTTCTAAATATAGACTGATTGTGTGTACCCATTTGTTTGGCAATACTTCATTGATGTCAATGAATTGCTCCATCTAGGATATCAAAATGAGAGGTTTCAAACCATAAATTTGTGCATCTTGATTTTGGGAAATGCCTCTTTGATCTTAATATTTGATTGTAAACAATATCCATTCCTTGCCCTTATCTTGCATTCATTCTCCACAATATTCTATCTGTAAACTATGATTGATTGCAATGAGAAAAAAGGTTCTCAATGTCTGTAGCTTGAGCTAATTAACATATACCTAATTTGCATTTGAAACTTTCTTGTAACTAATGAATCAGTGAAAAGCAAAACACATTAATAAGTAGTTCTCCATGGCCATCAGCTAATGCAAAAAGGCCTTTAATATTATTCAAGCAAAATATACATAACATAGGATATCATGCAACATTTTCTGATAGCAGATCTCTTACACCATGGAATAGATTTAATTCTCTATGAACCTTACAGAGGCTGAGAATCTTTGATTTGATATTTTTTGAGACCTCTTAAATCAGTTTGTTTTCTGAGCTCTACTGGGCTTTCATAAAATGTCGTTCAATATCAGAGTCATGCAATTATTCATTTCAGAAAAGTGGTTATTTTAATTTTTCATTCGTCATTTATAAATCTTGTAGATCATTTTGCTTTCTGAAATTTATGCAGCATATTTTCTTCATTCTGATTGCAACACATTTTCTGTAGATTGTTAGAATATATGTCTGTTCGTTCTATTAGCTGTTATGTACTGGAGTATTTCCATAGATATAACTTAAAATGCAAATTATAGGTTCATATGCCTTAGTGTAAACATTATTAATGTGAGTTTTCTACATAAATAAATGTACTCAAGTGAAGGATCACTCAGAATTTGAGATATAAATTGTGTTGGATACAAGAGGTGGAGATATATACGTCATGCTGCTATTTTAGTAGATTAAGTTTATGACCCCCCTCCTACTCCCTTCTCATTCTTCCAAGTATAAAAAGCACTAAACAATGGCTACAAATGTCTATTTTGAATGGAATGATTGTAATATCAAGAAGACAAGCACGTAGAAAAGAAGGTTATATCCAACCTGGTAAAGACGTAATTCAAAACGTGGACCAACCTCCTTGAGTTCAATTGATTTTGGACCTCCAGGTTTTTCATAAACATGATGCCTGTGAATTCACGAGCTTAGTCAAAGTGCTATAGAATAATGAAAGCAAACAGAATGGTAAGTACATTAATGGATTCAATAAAACAGATCACTAAATATTGTTTAATGTGGTTAATAAATCCACAGACCTGCAGAAATTGATAACTGATGTCAAAACCAGACAAACAACAAGGCAATATTGTTAGTTCTATTTATATGGATTTGTTGCTCTCTACACCTCAAGTTTTGACATTTTTTTAACAATTTAGACTATAAGAACTGTGGGTGAATCTAGCAATCTGAATGGAATCGCTGAACTTGTACAGAGCTTGTCCAGGATCCATCTTGCTCATGGGACTCATTTTTGCAGTGAATACAGTTCAAATTAATTATAAAGATCCTTCATAACCAAATCCATTCTGCACCATATCTGGAAACAGGGACAACCAGTAAAAATCTAGTAATTTTAAAACATATATAAAAGAACTGATCTTGAGTGAATGAAATTTATGCATTCTTAAATGAGTTTTGCAAAAGCAAGCATAGTATTTAAGCCAGGATGGACAGCATCTGTTGACCCACAAAATAATGTCTTGCAGTATTATAGCAACATGACCATCCTCCTGATAAGAAAACAATATTTTATTCTCTGCCTTCCAAAAACTGCTTTTTCTGGGCTAAAGTAACCTATCAACCGGTCAAGCAACTGTTTTTTGACGTTTTTGTATCTTCTGTACACTCATCCAACAGCATAAGAAAATTAAGATATATTAATGTCTTCTTCATTATTATTAACTTATTTCTATCTCTCCCTTCCTTGCCTGCTGTCTTTTTTCTCTCAATTTCTAGCTGAACTCTTATTAGCTTCCTAAGCCTCATTTTTGCTTTCTTTTCCTTCATGTTTTAAAGGTTTAAAATAGATTTTACTAAGTAGTGATATGTCCATAATGGAAGATAACATGAGATTCTTCCATGGAAGTACTTGTACATGGACCAACCTGATACAATTTCTACCATTTTACTTTTTATCCTTCCCTCTTCAATTTGCCTTTTTTTGGTTGTCTTTTCATATCAATTTAAACTTGAAATCTTATATGCTGCCTAGACGTGCAATTTTTCATTTGCTTTCCTTCTTTCAAGATGCTTTCAGCATCAATTTTACTAAATTGTGTAATGTCCCCATTTCCGACATGATATTTTAAGCAATCAGATTTGGGAGTTAGCCTATTCATCATTCCCGTAGGGTAATGCATGAGGTAAGGGAACATGGTTTGGGGCCTTGCAAAATTAGAAAAATAATTCTTTTATGGCTCAATAATTTTTATTTGGCTTAGAGAAGTTGGGAATTAATTTTCCTTAATTTATTATGATTTTTGGTGAAGCCAAATTATTTTTAAATATTTTATTTGGGCCTGGGTGACCCCATTTTGGGAGTTATAAGGAGAAAAATAAATAGAAAATAATAATAATTTTGAATTGTGAATTTGGTGCTCAAGTTGGGGTTTAAAAAAATAAAAAAGCAAAAAGCAAATTTTAAAAGAGAAATCGGCGCCCAAATTGGGTCGGCCAATTTGGGGAGTTAGGGAGGAGGTTGCTATAAATACAAGATCATTTTGGAGGTTTTAATATCATCGTGCATATTCCTTTAGTTATTATCAGCAATTTATTGTAGCTATTCCAAGAACGAAAACCCTTGCGAATTGTGGGTGAGTTGGACAAAAACCTAGCTCATCATTGGGGGACTTCGTGACAGAGGTCTACGTGTGCTTCAATGGAGTTTTGTGGAGGATTTCATGCTCATATTTTCAGATCAGATTAGGCGACTTGTGGAGGGCAGATTTGATGTTATTTTTGCCTAGGGTTTCACCCTAGAGTGGAGTGCCCAAGTTGGAAGTGGTGCACCTTGTTTTGGAGGCAAATTTTGGCATTTTGGGAGGATTGGGCAAGCTTTCAAGGGTAGCAAACCCTCATCTACAGCCCAGCAGGCCAGCGCACCGTTTTGGTAGGGTTTGGAGACATTTTCATCAATAATTTGCATTCATTCTTGCATTTGTCCATAGCTGGAGTAGTTCACCCTGTTAGCTATGGGGTGGAGCAGCATTTCATACATCTTTTGGCATGTAGTTAGGGTTTACTCGTAGCAGCTAACTTCTGTAATATTTCTGGGCATGTTTGGAGCCCATTTTGTGGTGTAATTGCATATACATTAAGTCTGATTTTGTATCAGCAGATTGGACAAACTGATAATCAGAATTATTGCATGTTTGGATGGTCATAATGATGTTTCATATTGCTGATTACATTCATATCTGAATAAAGGTATTGCTATATTATATGTAACTATAGTCACCAGACGATGTGGGTATGGGAATGGGGATGCAGTAGTCAACCTTATACTGGAGTTTCCTGATGACTATGCTCTCTTCATTCAAAACCTTAGTTATGCTTATAAAATATGACTCTCAATTTTGTTTCTCTTCAAAGAAAGCAAATCAATTCTGGGAGTTAAAGAGAGATGAATCATTACTTCAGTGTCCATCAGTAACAAAACTCGGGTAAAAATCTGTAATAAGAGTTTATATTTCTTGAGTGCCTAATACAGCTCCATTACTTATGAATTCAAATACAAAAGTGTTATAAAAACATAATACATTTAGAAAGGGTAAACTTTTGATTTGTGATTAAAAAAAACACAACTGAATCTTTGAGCTAATTTAAAAGCAACTCAGGGGATAGATGTACCTGAAAGATACGTAATCTGACTGGTTTGCAAATGTTATGATGCGCTTTGAATCAGGTTTAGGAACTGGAAATAGATTCTTCAAAATGTTTGAAGTTCTTTCACCAAGCTTTGTCCAACCCAAACAATAAAAATAAGACAATGAAGAAAGATGCACATGGAAGGACTTAACATGAAAGATAAATTTCAAATGTAGAATGCAAAGAGAACTAGAAACCAATAATTAGAAAAGAAAAAACCATTCAGCTTTTTAAATGATAAAAAAGCACGCCAACCAGCAAAAGATACAGGAAAAAATAAAATGCATAAGAAATCAAATAAGGTGCCAAGAAAGTAATTGAATTATTAAACAGATATTTCGTATCTATCAGAAATATGAAAATTATTAAGGAAGAAAAAGAAACATGAAGATAATACAAGAGAAACCTCCTGTTCAGGAAAGAAATGCCTACCCCATTGCAAGAATAATCAAAAAAACAAATTAATATGTTGAAAGCATATCAACTTTGACAGCTGATAACTAGTTCTAAAAACAACGAATACAAAGCATTTAGCTTGGGAAATAGGCTATACAGAAAAGTGCTACAACCTTTAGAACTCATTAGTCCTCTGTGGCACACAGTCTATCCTAAGCATATCGATCTGTTGAACCATGATCTAACAGATTCCAAATTCTCCTTTCTCCTGGGTTATTTGAAATGCATATGCACTGTAACTTGAACAATAGCTAATCCAACAAAACCAGAGAGATAAGTGAACTATATACACTTCTATATGCAACATGCATTCGGCTAAGAAAACAGAAATTTGTCATAAGTAGAATTACAGTACAGGCTATATTGGAAGAGAGGAACAAAAATCAACAAAAGTAATCAAGAAAAAGTATGTAGTTGCAGCTTCTAATACTTTGGAAAACTACAAAGAACAAAATAATTGTCCACAATGGGAAAATTAAGAGGCCAGTGTTACAGACATGGCAAATACAAAACGCAGAGTCCATGCAAGCACACAAAAGTGGCCATCTTCCAGGTAAGATGAAAGTATCATCAAAAAAGAACAGAGAACTTCAATACATAAAATAGTTTTAGATACCTTGGTAGAGAAATTATGAAGAATAAGATGAGGATAAGCCTCTGACATGGTTCCAACAGCCTTCTTATCTTTGATATCATGCCTTGTGACCTGTGAATTAAAAGCAAACATGAATTTTAATCCTCATTTTCTTGAAAACTCAACTTGTGCACGTAAGGCCAATTTCAGATATTCAGAAATTGTATAGCATACCACATTGTGCAATCCAAAGTAGGCAGTTGGACCAAAGGGTAAATGGCACACAATTAACCCATCAGGCTCCCCACGGTGCTCATGGACCATAACAATATCTGTAAATTCATGGGAGCGGCAGGCCTCCACAATTTCAGATATAACCTACAACACAGATTTTATTTAACAGGAGAATATATGGGAGCTAATACAAAATCAAATATTATCATTACAAAATTTAATAAGCCTATCATTCTTTCCTTACATCTTTATATGTTTTTCAAAAAAAATACAATGCAAAAGTAGGCAAGAAAGAATGCAAGAATCCAGACTTACCCTAATCCAAATTATTTTAATAGAGTAAAAAAGATCACCACTTTTCTAATGAGAAGACATTACATAAATAGCTAAAGCTTACAACATGTCTTGAACCACAAAATTAGAGACAAAAACATGTAGACCATGTATAGCAGCACACCATAGTTCCTGTATAAAAGGAAAACTGTGTGCCATACTTTGCACACTTAGCTTCCTAAGATCGGATGGAGACAACCAAAGACTCGAAGAAAGATTGACAATCTTTCAAAAGTTCTGGAGATTAAATAAACACAAAAACTAGACAACATTTTTCCTAGATCTATTGTATAATGTAAATAGTTTCAGGAAAGTTTATAAATTTATAATAGATTATGGTCAAGCTGTAGATCCAATCAATATGCAAATTTCAAGACAGTCTATAGCAAACTGATGTATGTGGTGATTCTGCTGAATGACTAGATTTGTCTTCACAAATTTGCTAGGAAACACTTGGCTAAATTGGTAGAATTGGTTACAGGATAAGGGTGGTAAAGAGTAAAATGCTGTTTGGGTTAACTTGCTTGTCAGCTAGAATGAGATTTTCAAATGTCATTGGATGCAACACCCGTTGGCATGCTGGTGGAATTATTTCAAGTTCCCTCTAATTTGAACCCTTATGGAAATATAGTACCATCTGGGTCTTAGCACCCGGCCAACATTTTTGGCCCTTTGGGTCTGGGGTTCTTTAACTTTAGGCGTCTTAACTTTTTTTTAAAAGGCTTACACAACACAAAGTACATAATATAGAACCTCAAATTCCTACAAGATATTTCATATTTGTAATGGAAAGCAGTTTTTTCTAGCCTGATCTTCCAGACAGAAAAAATACAGAACAAAACATGATTTCACAAATATGTGATTTCTTATAATCCTCTTCGTAGCTAAGAATTTTTAATGCTGCTGGAAGGCTTAACTATGTTTTCATTACAGTTCTGGCTTCTCCTAGAAAAAAGCACAGTAACCACTGTTAGTGTATGAAGAAATGTATAGCATTTAGGAGGGCATGATAGCAGAATGAACACACAAATTTTCAGAAGTATATATAAGTCACAGAAAATGCGTATAAATACAAGTTTTTTGTTTGAAAAACAAAAACCTCAAAAAAAGAATAATACATCACTGGATTTAATATGCAAGAAAATCAAAGGCATAACTAACCTGACCACCTCGGTTGATCCTTTGTGCATTAGGAAATACAAATTTTAGTTCCTGCAATAAATAAATACTATCTGAATGCAAACCTGGCACTTTGGACCCCAAACATTAACTCCCATAATACACAAACTGAAATACATGCAGGTAGGAACAACTAACCTTGACAAATTGTGTAAGCCGACTGCTCGGGTTACGAGAAGTACTCAACAAAATCTTTGGATCCCTTTCCGATGCATTTGCATACTCATCATCAATATGTGTTTTTAACACTATTTCATTCATAGCAGCATCCATAGTATTTTCAGCTTTCATCCAGTAGAATTAAACAGAAGAAAATAGAACAAAACCATAAAACATCTTGGATATTTAAATGTAGTGTAATTGCAACTTAACCATGTTGTTGCCAAAAATAGCTTTTCTGATACAAATTGATTTAGATGGTTACAAATTACATTATTACAAAGGATGCAGTTTATTTGTGATAAGTCAGATCCTTTTGTTGGAGGTATTTGATTTCCTGAATTTCATCCTGGCCCCATTGTTGAGAATTTGAGGTAGAAGTGGAAAAAGTTAAAAAAATATATTAATCGAGGATGTAGAATTGAGATGTGTTCAGATCCTTTTGTTGGAGGTATTTGGTTTCCTGAATTTCATCCTGGCCCCATTGTTGAGAATTTGAGGTAGAAGTGGAAAAGGTTAAAAAAATATATTAATATAGGATGTAGAATTGAGATGTGTTGCTAACGATCAGATACATAGTAACTAGACATCAAATAGATGGCGTTGGGAGAGCACTTAAATATATTGCAATCTTGAATAAATGATAAATTCCATTGTAGGAAAATTTTCCATTGTGTTTGCCCTTCTTTTTACAAAAACGAGAAAGTGGGATTAATAATATAATAAACTTTTATAGAAACACAATTCCTAGTATTCATCGGAATCCATTTATCAACTTTCCTAAAAATTCATAGCCATTAAAATCCTAGTCCAGGGTCATTAACTTTATAGCTGATCCCAGCAATGGTGTTCTACTTTGTTTTTCCTTGTTATTATTGCTGTACCATTTTCTTCTTTTAGAAAATGTTATTTTTGTATTGGCTCAGTTGAACTGCAAACTATAGGATGAAGACTTTCTCAAGAATGATTTTCAGAGTCAATGAAGCATATATTGTGATGACTGATGTAACACATAATACATATAATGACAACAGAAATTCATGGGAGAATGAGGATATAGCTATACACATTTGAAAAGTTGTGGAGGAAAGAGCTATAGCTTGCATCCATGCATTGTAAATATTCATGGATTCTAAAACATTTTTCTTATGGAGCTTTTTTATCCTAGCAAAATTGTAAGCTGTAACTTCCATTGGTGGAAATGATGCCAAAACTATTGCGTACAATACATGAATTCTAACTCAAATAGGGCACACATATGGATAAACATTCGTGTTGTTGTATCTTAATCAAATGTTTGACATATTGTTCTTTTGGTATGTTTAATTATGGGGTAAAAATGGTGTTTCAATGTCATAGCAAAGTGATGGAAATCATACAGTAGTTGGAAATCTGGGTTTGCCTTTTTCCATATTATGTTTTAAGTTATTGGTTTTAGTAGCAGAAATCACGATTTCCCACCATTCAGCCATTTCTGCAGTTTTTTCACTCGGAAAATTGAGATTTTCAGTAAAACTCACCTGCACCAGTTTTTTCCCACATTTCCCCCAATTTTTCACCTATTTTTAACCAAGTAAATCATCAAAAAAATTATCTGCCACTTAATCGCCAACAGATTCCATTTTTTCTAACTGTGCAGCAATTTTTTTTACAAAAGCCCTAACCCAATTTTTTTCCAATTCAATTGCAACTTTTTGAAAAAACCTTTATCCTTTGGTTTGCCAATGTATTCCCAAGAACATTTTTTGCTGCTATGATTAGTATTTGTTCTAACAAGGGCAGGCAAATTTTTATTAAGCAATCATACCATATAAAACAGTCTAAAATGAGAATATTGGAGTGTCTTTTGGCTTCTATTGTTGTATTTTTATATATATAACTTTGTGCTTCTGTTAATATTGTTGCAAGTGTTTTTTCAATTATTCTAGCGAGAACAGGAATTTTAACTATTATGAGAGCCATTAGAGATAATGATTTAAAGCAGATATTTCAAACTAGAACACATTGAGGTGCATTTTATTTCATTCCTGAGCTAGCATATTAAAGCAAAACTAATCTTGTTTAATGTGAAGTTAAAACCAATTTGTTGTTGACATCTTCACATAAGCTTTGTTAAAGAAATAATCACAAGAGATAGCCTAGCTTGGGCAGATAAATCCCATCCTGATCTGGCTTTGCCCTCACCTTGTTCCAGGGGATCTGCAATTTGAAGACATTATGTGGAACAACAGATACTGAGCCCCAGTTGTTAGCGAAAATCTCTCTTGCCAACCAGTGAGAGTTGAACAACCACCAATATTACACAGCATATACAGCTCTGTATTTTGTGTATAAAATGCATCTCCCATTCTGGGATAAAGCCTAATGTGGTGCACCTGATAATAGCAAATGAAGGAGTCTGTAATTTATTGATGTACTGTTTGATGTAGAACTCGAGATAGACTTGAAAATTGTTATCAGCTTCCTTATCGAGGAAATTTCACTTGAATGTTGTTAGTTACCAAAAGCATCCGCCAATATATAAAATGTTTTGTGCAAATGCCACACAGTTTTACTTTTATGAATTAAAAGTTGTTAAAAATTGGTAGTCAGACAGTAAATAATTTGTACAATCCAGAATTACTGCGATATTTTTACTGGTACTAGGCTGAGTAGGGATATCATACGCATGCCCAATGGTACCATGACTAAGCTGAATATTGTTTTCAGGTTTATCTCTTAAACTAGTGATGAATTTGATGATTGAAGAGTGAGAAGAGTCGTATCATACAAAATTTGTGGGGTGTAAGAATCAAATTATGTTATGAACCTATTTTTTGTAATCATTATAATATAAAAAATTGTACTCTTCAGTCAGTGGGATAATATCCATTAGTAGAGTTTTTTGAGGACCAGATGGGACCACTTTGTGGATCCATTTGGGACTCTAATTTTGTGGGTACATTTAGAACCAGCTTTGTAGGTACATTAGCATTAAACCCACATGCAAGAAGCAAAAGAGCTAAAGCAAGAAAAATGATATAAAGAGACTCTTAGGTAACAGGGTAGGCCATATTTTTGTGAAAACAGTTCTTGTTCAAAAGTCAGAAGACTGTTTTGACAAAGGAAGCATCCATCCAATCCTGGATTTGGACCTGATTTCGCATCCATGCCCTCTCCGGAAAGTGATTCCTTTCTGTTATTTACTGTTTCTCTAGGTTCAGAAACATTACAGCCACAGCTTTAAGTTATCATTTCAGCAGTTTCTTTTAGTTTTTCAGAAGTTTCAGATTGTAGTTACCAGCAGTTTCAGAATTTATTAACATAGCACAGATTTCAAAACGTTTCCCCAGTTCAGATATAATACTTATAGCATTACAACTATGTATTCCTACAGTGTCTAGGATTTCATGTTCAGTAACATATTTTTGTTCCACTTCAGCTTCAGATTTGGATGATTATAAAACCTACAGCAGACTTTGAATCAGGTTCACAACACAATTAAGGGTCAAGTTGATTGTATTGACGTAATGGTGTATGGTTGGGTAACTGTCCATCCATATAGTGTTACTTTCTAATTTCATGAAAGTTGAAATCAGACAGAACAAACAGATTCTGTTTGTAGGATAGAATGAACTCTATTGCACATGGAAACATAAGTACTCAACCCTAAATGGTGTGTGTAGAGGTATGGGCGAGTACCTCCTATTGAAGATAATGTAGTGAAGGAGGATTTAATGAGGCCCATTATAAAGATGTTAGACAGAGAGAAGGCACAAACACTTTGGAACCAGTAGGTTAGACTTGCAGGCTTAATGGCCCAAATGTTCAGACATAGGAAGCATGGAAATAGACTTACTTTTGCCTAAAACTTAAAAGAACCACATTTGATGGTGATAAATATATGGGAATGGAGATCCAAAGCTATGGTGCTTCAATGGGACTAGAGATCAACCCTACATAGACAAATGTGCTTATCTCTAGAAGAAAGCAAAATCTAGCTATTGTACACAATGTCTTATGTCTCCAAGATTAGAAGTGACCTCAGATAAAGCAAGACGTGTAAATGTGGAAGAGGTGAATCAAGGATTGGTTTAGATCCCATTAGATGAGCCATGTGGTTCAAAATCAGACAGTGAAAGTATAATGACAAGGCATTCAACATATAAATCTTGGAAATTCATGATTCTAAAGAAGGGCCAATGATGATCAATGCTCTATGTTTGCATTTTGATCCATTTAATAACTGGATGAGAAACACGATTCAGAATCTGATAATGAAAGTGATGATTACAAAGCATCTCGTATGCAACTCATGTAAGTTGATGAGTCCAAATTAGTACCTAGTGATAGTTGATGGTCCATGCCTAGCATTTTGATCCATTTAATATCATCAATATTATCATGTCACATGGCATTCCAACTGATCTAATATCACAATTATTAAAATGTCACATGATGTTTTTTATGTGGTAGATATTTTTATGTCCATGTTCTATCATTATGAACCATAGTTGGAAAACTCAATGAGTACTCAGCTGACTCACCACAACTCGCAATTTTTTCAACTCACCACACCGAGTCAACACAACTCACATGCCTAGTCAAGGGTGAGCCAGCCTGAGTACTCTGCAAGTTTTCACTATGACTCAGCTGATTTTTCTACTCTAACCTACGAGTTTTTTTGTAAACTCGCCTGGCAACAAGTTAAACCAAAATCCACATGATTTTCAGCATTTCACTTCATTTTCTGACATTTTCAATCTTATTTCGCCCAGCAAAAGACATCTTCACCATCCACATGACAAAAACATGCTAAGAGAATGGACTAGAAGGAACTTTCATGGCACCTTCAAAGATTCAAACTAGTATGCATATATTTTTTTTTTTGAAATTACATAAGTTGAAAACCTAGAGGAACAAGCATTATCCATTTCCACTCTTCACCCTCATTTCCTTATGTTTTTCTCTTGTATTTGTATTCTATTCTCTCTTATTAATGTTTTTCACTTTGCCATAACATTTTTTTCAAACCCTACTGATCTATGTTAGAATCAGCAATGTCAAGTTCAACACAAATGAGTGGTAAGAAAGGCCCTGCACAAAAGCATGGGATGTCGGGTGCTATCACAAGCCAAGTCTGTTGTTTCAATTTTTAAATGAAAACTTCTTATGACAAGAGGAATTAATATTATAAAATAGTAAATACCACCTTGATAAAATATGTGAACATGATGTGAAGGTGTGCCCTAATGTGCCTAAAGAGATTATGAGAGAAATGGATGTCCTACTTGTCAATTATGAAATGAAAAATTTGGAAAAGCAATGGCAAGGGCAATGAGCGTCAATCATAATTTATCTATAAACTCCTTTGTTGCCCCAAACACTTGTTGTCTACTTTCCTCTACTAGTAAGACTCTTAAGGCTTCTCTTTCTAGTCATCTTCTTTCTCCATTGACAACGAATTTATTTATTCCACACAATGTTCCAAGAGCAAAAACTTCACTTGAAGGTACCAATTGGAATAAGGAAAAACAAACATGAGGCTAGGATGGCAGCAAAATTTTGGTAGTACAATAATTTAGTATTTACCCTTCACTGTGGCAAACAACCCATATTGGGAAGGGCTGATGAATGCATTGGCAGTTGCTAGTAAGGGGTTCAAGACTCCAACAACTAAGGGTTTGAGAGGGCCATTGCTAGAGGAAGTTGTAAAAAGTACATAGCTTGTGGTTGATAATCAATAGAAAGTATGGCGGAGAAAAGGCTGCAACATCTTATCAAATGGATGGATAGATGAGCGGAATAAGATCTCCTTAAGTTTTTAATGGATTTTGATGGTACATTGGTGCTCTTGAAGTTCATTGATGTCTCGCATGAAATCAAAAATGTTAAGAATTTGTGCAATCTATTGGATGGAATGATCCAAGAGGTTGGGGTTGAGAATGTTGTTCAAATTATCACAAACAATGCAACAACATATGTATTGGCAAGAAAATTTATTATGGAGAGGCATCCTATGATTTTTTGGACCCCTTGTGCTACACAGTACTTGGATTTGATATTACAGAAAAGTGATAAGATTGGATGGATCAAAAGTGTGGTTGAAGATCTAAACAAGTTACCAAATTTATTTACAACCATACTTGGGGCCTTTCTTTGATGAGAACACACACAAATGGGAAGGAGCTTGTGCAACTAAGAGTGACAAGATTTACTAGCAAGTTCCTCACTTTGCAAAGCATTATTGTCACAATTCCTTCTCTCAAGCAAATGTTTGTGTCTAATGCTTGGATGAAGTCTCCGTATTCCAAAAAAATAAAGGGAAGAAGACTGCAAGAACAAATTTTTATGACTTATCAAAAATGTAGAGGAATTAATCAAGGTAAGTACCAAATACAAACATAAACTTTATACAAAATTATCTATTTGTTGTTTTTTTGTTAACTTTGTGATAATTTCAAAAAAAAAATCAATTTTTTTGGTGACAACTTTTGGTTCGTCATTTGGTGCATGGGGATGTCATGTTGATGGATTACCTCTATGAGGCCATGGATAAGACCAAAGAGATCATTTTGTGTTACTATAGTGGAAACAAAAGAAAACATGAAATCATTTCTCGCATCATTAATCACAAATGGACAAACTAACTCCACCAACTAATGCATGCCTTGGCCTACTACCTAAACCCAAAGTTTTATTTCTCCGATACATTTAACACCGATGATGGGATCATGGCAAGCGTTTCATGCATTGATAATATGGTGCTAAAAAATGAGATGATGGAAAAAAAAATTGATGAGTTGAAGGTCTACAAGGGTGTGTAGGGGAGGCTCTTTTCTTCAACTCAAGCAATTCAAAGGAAGGAAAAAAATAACTAGGTAAAAAAAATAATCCTTTAATTTTTAACTTAATACTAGAAGTAGAAACTAGAAACTTAAAAGTTTGAACAAGCTCTAAAATTTTTAACTTCTTTTATGTATTTTTTAGATTTATGATGGGAGAATTACGGTACTTGCACACCAAATCTTCAAATGCTAGCTATTCATGTTTTGTCCCAACCTTGTAGTGCTTCTGGATGTAAACACAATTGAATTCATTCACACAAAGAAGAGAAACAAGTTGACCTAGGACCGCCTCAATGGCCTTGTCTTCATTCCATACAACCTTCACCTTTGAACCAAAAAGATGGAGGGCCCTTCTAATGATGCCATTGACTTGGATGATATCAATACTTTTGTTGATTGGATTGTAGAAGAAAATTATGATGTCCTACTTACTGATGAAGATCATGTTAAATTGGAGAGACAAGTAACAAAAGCAACAAAGTTGGATACAATGAAGGAAAAAGAAAACACTTTTGAGGAAACAATCAATCATCAGTATGATACTAATCTACCTTCTAGTTTGAGGCCAAACAAATTAAGTTACATTAGGAGATGAAAAAAGAAGATGTAGATTATATTTTACTGTTTTTTGACATCTCTTCATACAAGCAGTTATAGGGCTGTTATACTTTTATTATTTATAATTTTTTGTATTACAGTAGATTGTTCAACTTTGGACCTTGAAATTTCAAATTTTGAGAGTTCGAGAGTCATTTGACATATGCAATGTTTGAATCATAACAAATTAGACTTTTGTATTCTTGAAATGCATCAATTTCTTGTTTTTGTGCAGTTATGAATTTATTTATTTTGCAGCATTGGCTTAATGTTTGAAGGTTTTTGAGAATTTAAGTTTCAATTCATAGATGGGTATGTTTTTTTAGTCGGTGAGTTTTTTCAAATTTTGGAATGTTTAAAGATGCGTAATTAATCAAAAAAAGGGCCTAAGGATTTCCTATTTTTTGTCATTTTCCATTTTTCTGAAAGATATTTATGTGTGCGTCCATCCTGGCCTCTCATTCTCCCCTTAAGGAAACTCATCCTTGCCCCAAAAGCCTGACATGGAAAATCCTTAATGCTCCCATGACAGCTCTGCATGAATGCACTTGGAAGAGCGAAGCTCCGATTTAAATTCACAAGATTCGCCCAGATGCAAAAACCTTTTAGTGGAAAATTTCACATCATATCCTGTACAGTGCCACAAGTCGATCTTGTCATGTAAAAGAGACACTTTCCAAGGGATTTGGAAATTTCATTAGAGAATCTGTGTGCCAGTCAAATAATGCTCAGGAACCTACGCCTAAAGTTTATATTTTTTTAAATGTAAGACTTCACCAATAAGAAAAAGTGAAAAAAATTAAAGAAAAAGAAGAAGAAAAATCACTGCTCACCGGCTGTCTGATCGTCTTCTAAATCGATTTCCTTGCGCAAAGCCGCTTCTTCATTCCTAAGCTCTGTAGGTATAGGCTTCCCTTCTGCAAACACACAAATTACACACTACTTTTTACAAAGCAAACATACTAGAAGAAAAACCCTACTGCGACTTTCAGACAAAATTAAATTCGCAAATTTGAAGAAGCTTAAGCAATATTAATAACTAAGGGAAAAAAATTAACCAAAGATAAATTAAAAAGACTTGCCTTCCAATGCTTGTCTAATTTTACGTTTCTTTTCATAAAGCAAGCGCTCCTTTCCCTCCAAGCTTTTGCGATACAGATATTCGCGCCTCAATCTAACATTCCTGCGTAACATTTTTTTGGCAGATTTCTCGCTTCAACCTCCGTAATTCCACTCTTTCTTAAATCTGTAGTTAGTACTGTGTAAAACAGTTGAATGACATTAGCGGTGTCCCAGTTAGGGTTTAGGGTTTAATGAATTTTTTCACTCTCCGACGCTGTTTTTGTTTTCCAAACGAACGTCTTTGGTTTTATTTTCTATTATTAATCACTAGTCCTCTTGTGAAGGGGAAATTAGTATTTTAGCCATATTGCCATTTCCCATTTAGATTGGAATATCTTGATAATATATCAATGAGATATATTTATTAATTTTCATATATGTATTATTTATGTTTTTTATTTGAATCAATTTGTATTTATTTGTTTTCTATTTTCAAATTATCATTTTATTGTAAAGTTCATTTTCAAGTAGTTTGAGATTGACCCACTTCAATCTTTGTGTGCAAAAATGAATCTAAAATAAAAAGTTTCAAATTCAAATAAAAAAACCGTCACTCCTTTCTACTAACTATTATGATTGACTTCACACATATTAGTAAATGTTGTTATGTTACATGGTATTTAAAGATATTTGATGTGCACTTAATTTCATATGAGAAAACATGTAATGCACACTTCAATTTCTAAGGGAATCAAATTTGCAAGCACCATATTTTAGGTTATATGCATGTCTAGACTTCGATATTGCTTGTTATCATTAATTTGGCTTTCCAACAAGGTTTGACCTAGGAGAACATGATCACTATCAAGTTGGAAAACTCATAAATAGTATTTTTAAACACTACTTAGAGAAGTTCAGGTATCTAGAAGATGAAGGTAAATAGGTTTTCAAGCAAATATTTTGTTAGATCAATCCCATACAACACAAGTTAAATTTATGTAGTAGATCAATTTTATAACATTTGAGATTTTATTCATGGTGCTCAACATTAAACCTCAAATATAAGATAGTCATCAAACCAAAGACATCAATCATTTAATAGTGATGAGTTGATTCTACATAACTTTAGCTTTATTTTTCTATCATCAATTTTAGAGTTAAGTATCCTAACCCTTGCAATGAACTGATTACATTATAACAATCATCAAACTCAAATGTTTTTTCTAAGTTAATTTGTGTCTAATTGACTACATTTATTTACTTAGCCTAGAAAGATTCATGTAATGGGGGTTTTATTCTCCTTGCATTTTTGTGAACCTGACATTTCTACTAGAGTTTCATCTTAGGATTTTTTCCTTCTAGATTAGAGTTTTCCAAATCTAATTTTATGAATATTTTGTATTATTTTTAAATATGATTGAGGTTTCATTTCCTTTTCCTTTTTGTGCTTCATAACTTCATCTATTTTCTAGGTTTTATGGTGTGAAGAGCCCAACTAGCTCCAACTCAACCCCTAACGTTCACTGACTTGTTTTTGTGTTTTTGAATGTTTTTAAGAAGAATTTTAGACAGAAGTAGAAGGTGCGCCAAGCATAAAATGTTGCCAAAACTTAAATTAAAGCAAAAATCAAGAAACTGCTATCATATTACGGAGTAAACAACTGCTACAAATAGATTATGAACAATAAACATACCCGAATACCTCTAGATTAATTAAATAAGGTGGATTTGTACATGCTAGGAAAGATATGCTAAAACTAAAAAAATATCAATGCCTAGGCTCTAGATCTGCTTTCTCCCATGCAAAAATTGGAGAAATACTGCTGAGAAGGTTAGACGCCTATGATGCAGTCAAGAAATGAGCCAAAAGAGAGGCATTTTAGCCTCTTGCTTCACACACCCTTCCCAAATGAACACACCTTGTGAAGAGGAAAGTATGGCCTTTTGCAGGAGATGTACGACCTCAACCTCTACTATGAACTGGAGCTAGCTGGAAGGTGAAGATGGCAACCCAAGAACAAAGCCCTCCCTGTTATTGAAAATTGATAAAATATACAGAAATAATCTCTGATGAAGCACGGATGAACTCTTGTATGAAATTCCCACAGTAGCAACCATTCAATTGGAATTTCACAGTCTCACAATCACAGATCAATGAAGAATCATCGCTCTCCAATGAAGAAATTCCTGAAACCCTTGTCCTCAGACAAAAACCATAGAGAAGTTTTGAAGTAAAGTCAAATAATCATAACATAGGAGGTCGATTTGCTTCAATTGCCTTATAACCTCAAAAAGGCATGACTTCCAAGAAGTGACGCCACTTTTGCATTAAAATACATTTTAAATGTATTTAATATTTTTTCAATAGTTGGGCGCCCAAAATAAATGACTTAAGTGTTTTTTATTTTCACTTTATAACCTTTAAGTCATTATTTTATAATATTTTAAGTGGTTTTTCAATTATTATAAAGTCAAATTATAACTTTATAATATTAAATGACTTAACCACTAAAATATTCATAACTCCCTCAAATCTCAGTGTTTTGATGTGTCATCTGAAGCTAGCAAACACTGAACTACAAAGGCCTGCACTGAGCCCAACACTGAATTGAAGGGGTGGAAATGCCAATATCCACCATTATCTACCACTGAGACCCCCTATCCATACTTGTCGGCCTACGAGATTCCAAGTAATAGGCTAATCATCATAAAACAAGATCACGCTAAAAAGGGGACATTACAGTCTGCCCTCCCTGAAATTGCTTGTCCCCAAGCAATCTCAACAACCAAGGATACACCACTCCACCAGGATCCCAAGGGAAGTGTTGCGTAATGTCCCTCATGCCACCAACCAACTCCTGTAACACCAACATCTGAACAACTGATGAATCGTGTTGAACCATATCAACTCCAACATTAGGTGCCTCAAGAGGAAGCAACTCAGAAGGTTGACCAAGTTTGTTTCCCATGTCTGTGCAATGTGTCATACAAACTTCCCAGCATGTGTGTAACTGAACTATGCATCTAAAACACATCATGTACATGAAGATCAAATGTGAAACTGTGAACACTTTGTACCATGTACACACCACGAAACTCCTCAACGAGCCCTATTTAAAATTTTGATGCACTAGAAAAATCCCAGATACTATGATCAATGCTCACCCCTAAATTAGAGTCAGGAGTAGCATAAGCATCTACCTCGAAGAGTGGATTATCAAAAGACAATGAAGCATCTACCTCAAATAAAGGATTGTTCACAAACTAAACCTCATAGCTGTGTTGATCCCAATCAAACACCTCTGACCCCCTAGAGCAAGAAGCAAAATCATACTCCTCCTGAAACATCTCATGCTCCTCCTCCTGTAAAATCTCCTGCTCTATCTTCCCGCTTTCCACACTATCAAGAGTGATAGAACGCAAGCTCCCATCAGCAATATCAGCTTGTTGGTCTAAAAAATCAGTCATATTATCTCCCTCATAAAACCACTCCATATACCTATTTTGACCTTTAGGCTTGAGAGGACAATCGTGGTTTATGTCATAAGGACCCTTGCAATAAAAACAAAGCTTCCTTCTTCTCAAATCATTTATTTTTTCTCTATCCAAAGAGGCTGCAATTTTTTTCTTTTGATCATTATTCTTTGATTTCTTTGGATCTGATTTGCTATCATCATAGAATGAAGATGGCTCAAAGTTGGACTTACTATGCGAAGCTGTAAGTTCCATGCTATGAGCTTTCCTCCTAGCCTCCTACAAGCTAGGTGGATCGAATGCCTTGATCCAACCTTTCATAGGCTCAAATAGACTCTCTATGAATAGTATAACCAATCTCCTCTCTAATATGTTGTTTACCATGACCGAGAGCTTCTGAAACTCACCAATATAGGACTCTAAACTGCCCAAGTGCTTTAGGCGAGCGAGATCTCTGAAGTATAACTCTGGATCTTGTTTGTCAAATCTCTCAACCAACCTATTTGTGAACTCTTGATAAGTAGTGATCTGGTCATGCTATAATGTAACCATGCCATGGTGCCACCAATCATGGGCCATGCCATCCCAAGTGTAGAGCTATGAACCTTATGGTATCCTCTTCTTCCATTAAACGTAATGTCAGGAAGGTATCTAGTTTACTCACCCAAGCTCAAGTTGTGACGCTACCACTGCCATCAAAGTTAGACAAAGTGAGTTTGTGTGTTGCCTGTCTTAGATCATGGTTCTTGTTTCTAGGCCTCCTGTCTATCCTGTTCCTGCCATGCTCTCTCTTCTGGCTCATAAATTTGTCAAAGTTAAGGTGATCCTTAACTCTTTGTGGCGGTGCTTCCCACTCATCATGAAATGTTATCATATTATCTGTAAAGGCCACGTCACCTTCCTCCTCCTCGTTTCCTTCTTTGAGTTCATTTATCTCAAACGTAGGGCGAGTAGGCCTATCATAGGTGCATGTTGGAGTAACTATCCTCCATGGGGTTCCATGTACACTACCTTCATATTCATGATCCTGATTCAGCCTTCTGTGAACAGTCAAATGTTGTACGACGGTACTAAGTTGTTGAAGTACATTCGCCACCTATTCTTGTCCAGCTACAAGCCCTCTCAGTATGTCTTTGGCTTCTCTGTCCTCATTCTCAACACGATTTTGAGGATGTTCAACCTCATCTTTGTCACCCATGTTTTCAAATGGTATATCTTCAAACTGATTATCAAATGGAAACTCCTCAAATGGATTTCTCTAACTACCAGGTCTCCAACGCGAGTAATGCATGTTATATCTACCCTGATAAGGCCACATGTGTATATATAACCCTCCAACCTGGCAGGATTATAGATCTAATACCACTGTGAAGAGCCCAACTGGCTCCAACTCAACCTCAGACGTTCACTGACTTGTTTTTGTGTTTTTGAATGTTTTTAAGAAGAATTTTAGACAAAAGTAGAAGGTGCGCCAAGCATAAAATGTTTCCAGAACTTAAATTAAAGCAAAAATCAAGAAACTACCATCATATTATGGAGTAAACAACTGCTACAAATAGATTATGAACAATAAACATACCTGAATACCTCCAAATTATTTAAATAAGGTGGATCTGTACATGTCAGGCAAGATATGTTAAAACTAAAAAATATCAACGCCTAGGCTCTGGATCTTCTTTCTCCCATGCAGAAATTGGAGAAATACTGCTGAGAAGGTTGGATGCTTATGATGTAGTCAAGAAATGAGCCAAAAGAGAGGAATTTTAGCCTCTTGCTTCACACGCCCTTCCCAGATGAACACACCTTATGAAGAGGAAAGTATGACCTTCTGCAAGAGATGTACGACCTCAACCTCTATTATGAACTGGAGCTAGCTGGAAGGTGAAGATGGCAACCCAAGAACAAAGCCCTTCCTTGTTATTGAAAACTGATAAAATATACACAAATAATCTCTGATGAAGCATGGGTGAACTCTTGTATGAAGTTCCCATAGTAGCAACCATTCAACTGGTATTTCACAGTCTCACAATCACAGATCAATGAAGAATTATCGCTTTCCAATGAAGAAATTCCTGAAACCCTTGTCCTTACACAAAAACTACAGAGAAGTTTTGAAGCAAAGTCAAATAATCATAACATAATGAGGTCGATTTGCTTCAATTGCCTTATAACCTCAAAAAGGCACGACTTCCAAGAAGTGACACCACTTTTGTATTAAAATACATTTAAAATGTATTTAATATCTTTTCAATAGTTGGGCGCCCAAAATAAATGATTAAGTGATTTTGATTTTCACTTTATAACCTTTAAGTCATTATTTTATAATATTTTAAGTGGCTTTTCAATTATTATAAAGTCAAATTATAACTTTATAATTAAATGACTTAACCACTAAAATATTCATAACTCCCTCAAATCTTAATGTTTTGACGTGTCGTCTGAAGTTGGCAAACACTGAACTGCAAAGGCCTGCACTAAGCCCAACATCGAACTGAAGGGGTGGAAATGCCAATATTCACCATTACCTGCCACTAAGACCCCCTATGCATACTTGTTAGCCTATGAGATTCCAAGTAATAGGCTAATCATCATAAAACAAGATCACATTAAAAAGGGGACATTACATATGGTTCATAGTAAGACCTTACTTTCACCCATCTTTGTCCTCGAATATGTATTTGAGTGATTAGATTTATTGTAATGAAAAAAATAGCTTCTTTAATTCACATGTTAGATAGACAAAGACACTATAAATATACTTTATAAAACATATATTTATAAATTTTATATATATAAATAATATTATATGCTTCTTTTAGATTTAATATTGAATCCGTTGAATTTTATAAGCAAATGGCTAAATTTTCAAGAGTAGGGATGAAATGTTTTTATCAACCTAAAGGAAGACATGGTTATCACCTATCTACTGGAATGTGCGTCTATCGAGTGATTTGGGCGGTATTTTCATAGATGTGAAATAAAGGGATGGGAAAAATTTAATTGGCCTAGATGTCGCAAGTTCTAATTCTTGCCTAGGGGTTTCTTTTGTGTAGAATTTGAAGACAACATCGTGAGGGAGGAGGTGCTCTCACATGACCTTTGGACTCTAAAAGACTCAACTCTATTTGTACAATGATGGATCACTAGCTTCAACCCATTGGCATGTTGCATTCAAATGGAGCCTTCTTGGATTTTATTGTATAACCTACTTATGAAATTTTGGATGAAAAATCTATTGCACCAAATTGGTAATAGTAGGGGCTCAACAATTGAAGTTGATGAGGAGCGATTACATGGTAGTTCCCTTCCTTTTTCTAAAATTCACATTGCCCACATCAAGCCAATCCATGTGGAGATATACATCAATATGTCATTTGGTGAATGGCACCAACCAATTGATAGGAAGAAAAATCTTAAAACCACTCAGGTATGGAAATAAAAATTGAAGGATGAACCAAAGGAGAAGGAAAGGATTGGTGAACACTCACAAGCCAATATTCTTGAAATGGTTGATATCCCATTAGATAATTTGATCCTCTTGGGCCTGAATAAAAGGAGTATGTGCAAGAATTGGAGCTAATTAAGAAGGATTTCCTTGTATCCGCTACTCTTGGTGTTGAGGATGAAACTCTAGAAGAAGATTTTGGATCAAAAGAGGAAGAATATGATTCTAGTGAATTAGGGATAGTTGATCCAAGATGTATCTCATAACCTACCTCCAAAGATATGGATCTACAAAACAAAACGGGAAATAAGAAAGGAAGGAAAATCAATAGACAAAAAAAGGGAAGAACATGCATAGGAAAAAGGACTAAGCAATATCAAGGAATACATGTTGAGATCTAAGGGGGTCAATACCTCCCTTAGATAGCAATGAATATAGTCATGTAGAATGTTAGGAGTTTAACTGCTTCTAACAAGCGGTGCTTGATTAAGCGTTAAATTGAAAATCTAACAGTCAATATAATTTTGATCCAATAAACAAAAATAGATGTAAGTGATTTCAAACTCTTTCCAAGTGCAAATTCTAGCAAAGAAGAATAGTATAAGGTGGTGATCGGGTTGGCAAGAGACTTGGGGGTAATTTAGAAATCAAACATTGTTCGCATCATTCCACTTAGATTGGAAACAAACTAGATCCTTTGTCAAGTATGAAGCCTTAAATTGAATCTAGATATTTTTATTTTTAATGTCTATGCCCCTATCAATAATCAAGAGAAAGTTAAATTATGGGATTCCTTAAGTCTCCAAATTTTAGAGTTTCATCGAGAAAAAAATATCCTTAGGGGGGACTTCAATGCAATTTTAAATTTAAAAGAAAAGAGTAGAGGGTTGTTGTCAGAGCCTACTTTGTTGAAGGACTTATGCTTCTTTGTTGAAACAATTGAGTTAGAAGAGGCTCCCATAAAAAATGGACTCTACATGTGGACTAACTGAAGGAGTGGATTCATGAACATAAGGGAGAAACTTGACCATTTCTATATTCAAATTGGTGGCTTAATTATCCCTCACTCTTGGACCCCATAATTTTGTCTTTATATAACTCAAACCATTACCCAATTGAATTATCAATTTTTGAAGACATTGACCTAGCTAGGGGTTCATTTAAATTTGAGAAGATGTCATTTCACAGAGTATTTCATTGGCCTAATTGAAAAATGGTGGTTATCAGCCTTATGGAGAATCAAAACAAAAAGTTGTCAATTCATGTGTAAGCTCTAGCACATAAAGGAGAAGTTGAAAGATTGGAACAAGCACTCTTTAAAAATCATATTTGATGAAAAGGATAGGATTGAGAGGGAATTGATTGAGATCAATGAGAAGGTTATCTCTCATGGGATGTTCCAAGTGGATTATATAAAGGAGAAGCAACTATTAGCAAAACAATCTGAGAGCCTTGCGTGAGAGGAGTTTTGGAGGGCCAAATCATGTGTTTGGTTGCTAGAAGGGGATGCTACTACTAAGTTCTTTCACAACATGATGAAGATTTATAGATCCCAAAATAAAGTCGCGATAAAATATATGAATGGACAATAGATAGATTTAATGGATCTAGAATACAAGAGGAAGAAGTTAGCTTCTTTTGAAACCTCCTATCCTTGGATGGTGGACTACACCAACTTCATTTGGAAAACATTCTAGAAAACATACCAAACATAATCACAAGGGAAGATAACAATGAACTAAACACTCTATTTTTAAAGGAGGAGATAAGAAGGCAACTTTTCAACTACACCCAAACAAGTCTCCTAGGCCTGACAACTTCCCAACCTTGTTTTATCAAAAGTGTTTACACATCATTGGTAACGAGGTATGGGAGATAGTTGAGGAATTCCACAAGGAATTTTTTTTGTCAAGGATATAAACAACACTGTAATAGCTTTAATTCCAAATAAGTAGGTTTGCTCGACTTTTGTAAACTACAGTCCGATTTTTTTATGTAATGCAATGTATAAAATCATAACAAAGGTGATGGAAAACAAATTCAAATGAACGCTAAACAAGGTTATATCCATCAATCAAAGTGGCTTCACGCTTGGTAGAGATATCACAAATAGAATAATTAGTCGTTGCAAATGAAATCATCCATTTGATCAACAACTCACAACTCAAAAGCATGATGATTAAACTTGGCATTGGCATACAACATAGTGAAGTGGATATTTTTGATAAATTTGTGATTTTTTTTGGATATGACAACAATTGGATTGTCATGATAACACCATTACATATTCATGGTAAGATTCTTAATTTTGGTTAATGGTGTATTGTGTGGTTTCTTTGAAAGCTTTAATGGGATTTTGCAAGGTGACCCCCTTGTCACCATTCCTCTTTGTTATTATGGCAGAGGCTCTTGGTATGACTACAGAAAAATCGAGAGAGGTTGGTTGATGGAAAGGGATTTTGGTTGCACATAATGTTGCCTCCATTACCCACTTTCAATTTACAAATAATTCAATTTTATATGAAAGCAAACATCGATGAGGCAAAGGAAATCAAGGATATCATCAAGAGGTATATCAAGATATCAAGGTAGATGATAAATAGAGAAAATTATAAGATATACTTTTCCACACAAAGAAACTAATTCAGAAGAGGATTATAAACTTGCATGGATTTAACATTCTCCATCTCATGCAAGTACCTTATTGCCCCTATTTTTAAAGGAGCTATCGGATCATGTGTTTGGTCAAATACAGTGGAATATTGTAAAACAAAGGCAACCTCATGGAAAGGGAGGTGGCTCATACTTGTGGGAAGGATAACAATGATTAAAGTGATTCTTGTTGCTATACCCATGTATACAATGTCATGTTTGTAGTTAACTAGATGGGCCTCCTCAAGCATTGATAGTACATTGAAGAAGTTTCTATGGGAAGGATCAAATGAATTAAAACATGTTCCTTTGATCTATTAGGACACGACCAGGATTGACCAAAGATGGGGGTGCGGGTATCAATAATATGTGGCTCCAAAATAAGGCTTTGGGAGCCTAACTAATATGGAAAATGTACACATCCAAATAAATTTTGGTGTAAAATCATGCAAAATAAATATTTAGACAACAATGATCCCAATAAAATCGTCATGAAATTTCCAATATACCTAATGGGTCACGCTATTAGAAATTCATGTGGGAAATTAGAAAATTCATCACTGAACACCTAACATGGCAAATAAACAATGGTCAATGTGTGGATTTTTGGCCGGATTCTTGGAATGACTTTGGTCCCTTGGCTGAAGTAGAGAAACTTAGAAACTACATGGAGTCTCTTCAGGCAAAATTTGGCACCTAGGTAGCAAACTACACCATGTCCAAGTCGAGAGAATAGCCAAGATGGACTGATTTTGAATCACTCACTATCAATGGTACAACAAAAAAATATCTCAAGGACGTGGTTAGTTCTAGATGTATTTCATTGAATAAGAAAAAAAGATAAAATTGTTTAGTGCAGGGCCAAGTTGGGAATCTACTTAGTGAAGTTGGGATACCAAATTCAAATGCATCGTGTGGAAATATCTTAGCCTAAGATGTTATGTGTAATGTCCCCATTTTAGCTCTACGCTCTTTGTGGATTGATAGCCTATTTTCAAAAATTCGTAGGTTAATTAGAAGTGCAAATTAGGGTTTCCTATTTTATAGGAGGTTTTAGTTGATCTTTTGATGGCTTGCATGCAGGAGTTTGGTAGTGATATTTTTAGAGCTTTTTGGGTTTTTGGAGAATTTCAGGGTGTGGTAACATGCATTTCTATCTAGTATCTTGTATGCAAGAAAGGTTTATGGGTTTTTCTGGGTTTTCAGAGGTCTCCAAGGGGGTGCAACATGCATCTGCATCTGCACCTGACAACCTTTCCCGACACTTACTATTTTTAGTAAGTCATGTCAGATGCCCGATTTGTGTTCTAATGGAGTTTGCAAACACTTACTATTTATAACAGTTTGCTATTTTTGGTAAGTTCTATTTATGGCAGTGTCATCCTAGCAGCAACTCAATCTTTTTAGTCCATCATTCAATTTTTGACAGTGAGGCAATTTAGTTTGGTCGTTGGCTTCTTCATTCCTCTCGGAGCTAAGTTTAATAACTTAGTCACTGTTTCAGCGTTGCTTTTTGGACCCCATGCCTAGGCAAATGACTTCAAGTTATTTTAAAAAGTGGGACCTTTATGTGGATGCCCAGGTTGAGATTATTATATTTTAAAATGGTTTTAAATGCTAATTCATATTTGGATGCCTAAATTGGTGAATAAAGTGTTTATTAATATTTCATTTATTTCAAAAAGATTGGTTGGGAATCCCTCTTGGAAGGTGAAGTGATTCGTGTTCTTTCTTGGTGGTTACAAAGTGTTTCATTCTCCAAGAAGAGTCTATTTATTCAAGCCTTGCTCATTGTTTCTCATCTTTTCAAAATTTTACTAATGTTATGTTGCTGAATTGAATTTAGAGCCGCTTCGAGGAGATCCCTCCTAACACCTTTACTTCGCCATTCTTCGGGCTTGAAATGATAGCTTCCTAGATGGCTACTGAAGATCATGCTTCACTTGGGAGTGCGAATAAAGCTTAATTTCAAAATTATTACAGGCAAATTGTTGATGTATAGTCTGTTTGTACTATTGCTGAAGTGTATGGCTGAAGCGAATTTTTGTGCATAGCTTAGCCACTTAATTTTATTTGGTTATGGGTACTAGCTCATGTTGTTCCACTGTGTAGGGCACTCAGATTTGTGAAGTTTCAAAATTTATCACAGAGTTTTGGATTTTCTAGAAGAGGTCAACCTTCTTGGAGGTTGTACCACTTCACTTCTATTTGTATTGGAAATCGTTTCATCTTTCTGAAGTTGTTTTGGCACAATTTATTCATTGTACATTAGACACCTCAACTAGTGACTTCATTTGCATGTGGTTTGAGGTCATTCGGAGCTGAATTGAAGAAGTTGTGTCCATTTTGGTGAATCTCACTTGTTGGTCTAATTTTTTGTACTTTCTATTTGTTATCAAATCTAGAATATTGTTGATATTGAGCCTAAAACTAATTATTAATATGTTATTTCAGTTAGGGATAATGTCTCTGATAATATGATGTATTTTGGGTTCAATCACTGACATGTTGTGCAGATATCTATCTAATTGTAAAGTTGATTAGTAGTACTAACAACTATTGTTATAAATCTACATTTACATATTTTATAATTACTCCCACTAAAGAAGTGGTTGAGTTTATATTTTACTTTCAGCACGTCGTTTAAATTCCCCCCACTGAATAAGTGGTAGAGTGGATTCATGGTTGGCTTGTCACCTTATAATTTGTAATAACTTCACTCTCATTGAATAAGTGGTAGAGCTTTATGGTCAGTTATCTTCCTACTCTTTGTATTTCCAGCATTTACTTTCTTTCATGGTCGAATAGCCACCTAGCAGCTTTGTATTTCATTTCCAGTTTGCTAACGATCCCCGACACCGTATGCTCTCACCTTGCCCACGTTGGGATCTTGGAAATCAAAAGGTGAAGGGTTACTATCCTTCCTGGTTTATATTTGGAGCTAACGCTAACTGTGGTGAAATTGTGTTGATATTTTCAAAAAAAACTAAGGGGGATATTTAATTATGTTGGAGTTAATGGGTACTCCCCAAAGTAGGATCTTTCACTTGGACCAGTTTACATAAATGTATCCTTACTATCGACCAATTACACTCTATTGAAATTGAGGGCTCTAGTTAGTGCATCATGTGAAAATCACATGAGGAGATGGGCAACCACGTTTTGTTGAACTACCCATTTGTAGCCTCCTATTGGGATTGGTTGCAAACGTGATTGGGGTGGTTCAGGCCCAGACAAAATGATTTGCTTGAGTTTTTATGAGTTGGTCACAACTTCAATGCAATACCTTTTGGTGTGATATTTGGTCTACATGCCCCAACATTCTTATCTGGAACTTGTGGAAAGAGAGAAATCATAGAATTTTCAAAGACTCTTCGATGACAATTGAATATTTGATATCCCCAATTGATCAAAATATTTGAGAATGGATGAATAAAAGGGTGAAGTTTCAAAAGAAACAAACATATACTTGTTGGGACGAGGCAATATTGAAGAAATGGAGTGGCCTCAAATTCTTTATAGACTTTCAATTATCTACCAACTCTAAAGAAAAAGAATGAAGGCCTGATTTAACATATCGTTGAGTGGGAGATTGAAACTAAACTTTTATGAGGCATACAAAGGGAACTCAAGGATGTCTAGTGTAGGATGCATTATTTAGGATGAGTATGGAGATTTTCTTTGGGTTAAATCCATTAAAATTTTGGTTGGATTAAATAACACAACAAAATTTGAGGCCTTACTTGAAGGTCTTTGATTGTGCAAGCAGAAAGGAATTAACAAATTGGATATCGAGGGCAATTGTTGATTTGCATCAATGATATCAAACATAATAAAGTGACAATTTTATTCCTATAATTGATGCTTGATAGGATTAGAGAGATGTTGTAGGAATTGGATTATTCAATCATGCATGTGTGCCATGAATCAAAAAAAGCGACAAAATTCCTCATGAACTAAGGAGTTGAACAAGATGACAGTTGTATCATCACAACTGCCTCTAGATGGGTGGGTTTGGCGAAGATTCTTGAGTCCAAAAGGACAATGGAGTGAATTGAATGATATCTTGAGGCTTCAATATCCATATTTTTCCTTGGTTGGAATCATGATGGAAGATTAAGAAAGCATAGTACAAAACATATCTATGTAGGTGCAAGGTCGATCTCTATCTTGGGCAACTCTTCTCTCCCATAAAATACACTCAGATATGGCACGAAAGCATATGGCATAGAGAACAAGTATAATTGAAGGGAATTGAAAGGATTTTTCCAACTGACAAAGAAAAGAACATCAATGGTTGAGCATGGCTTTACAAAGGTTGTGTGTGAATGTAAGGTAGAAGACATGAAGACACAAATCAAAAGGTTGTTCAACATCAGTGAAAATAATATTGTCGTGGCTATTCAGAAGGTGATTGGTTCTAATTGTTTATAACATGAGGGAAACATCCATGATAGCATGACATATGAGCTCTTCTTTACAAACCTAATTCAGGCCACTAAAAGGAAAATATTGGTGAAAGTGATCATCCTGAACATCTTGACCTCGAAACTAAGGTTGTGAGTGATGAAAATGATATTCTAGATTGTAGTCCCATTGAAAGGTAGACTAATTGTTGGAATTTTAAATGCAAGAGTAGCCAGAAAGAAAAAATCAATCACTTCTCAAACACTGTAGTTCTTTCATGAGGGGTTGAAGAGGCGAAATACATAGACTTTCCACTTCTATGTTAGAAATTACGGGTACTCGCTCTCCCTTACATAGATTGTGTGAGTGGCAAAGTTGGTTGATGGCTTATGCTCTTTGATGTCCTGGAAAGCATAAATATATGTAATTTGAAGCTCTAATGAGCACATGTAACATTTTTCCAATTACCAATGAAAGGGAACTATCTCATAGGTAGTGCTTGCTTACCAGAACAAAAATATTATATGCTTCTTTTAATATTTATAAATATATAACATAAAATAAAATTTATATTTTTAATTCTAATTTAAAATAGTTGTAACTTTGGTAAAAATATATGTTAAAGTAAACTTTATCGATAAAAAAATCTAACATTGTGATATTTCGCTACAAGGAGAGGGATTCAATCCCCCCAACCTAGGATTACGATGAGGTGGGAAGCCTCATTCTTGTGATAGCAAGTGCTACATCCACTGAGGGAAATGACTCCCCCCATGCACCCCCTACCCACCACCACAATGAGGCATGGGCCCTATGGGTTGCAATAGTGCCCCATCCATGGGGGTTGCGACACACCACAAGTCGTCCCCCCTTGTTTCTTTATTTTTTAATTTTATTTAATATTTATTTTATTCAACATTTTTGCATGTGTGTTGTTAATAAAAATATATGTAATATTATTATTTCATTTTTAAAAATTATTTAAATCTTGTAGGCAACCATTAATGGCAGACTTGCAGCAAGAAAATAATATGATATTAGGGTAAAATAAAATGGAAAGAGCGAGGGTTAGTAAATAAAATTAAAAAAGGAAGAAAAAAAGAAAAAAGAAAAGGGTTGATCTCACTCATGAATGAGAATCATGGCTTGCCCAAGCTTAACATTTATTTTCCTTTTCCTCTCTTGACTTGCAAAATTAAAGGAGAGCTCAAAATGAGAATTGAGAGGGAAGCTTGGAGTTTTTATCCTAGTTGATTTTCAAGGTTTGGGTTGCCCTAATACCTTAATGATAATTATAATTATGTTTTTCTATCTTAATTAAAATTCTAATAAGTGATTTGTCCTATATGAACTTTTGTAAAGGAAATTTTTAAAATAACCATATATAGGACTTGTTTAAACAAGTTAGTTAGGACATTGTTAGGTATCTGTTATATTTTAGCATTACCTAAACAAATCAGTTGGTTAAAAAATTATAAGATGTTAGTGATGAAAAAACAAAATTGTCAATTAATTAGTCTCTCTTCACCATGTTTGAGTAAATTAACATTGATGATTTATAAAGTTTGGTTAGGAAATTTAAATATAATTTAAATTAAGATTTGTATGACAAAATAATAATAATTAGTTAATTTTAATGTTTAAGTATTAGTTGAAATCTCCCCCAACTTGTTATTTTAAATTGATAAATGTGAATGTTGTACAATGTTACCCTATTTTATAATATAAATTATTTTAATAAAAACATATTATTAATAAATTATCCTCTTGGAATATAGTGAGTATCCTTATTTGGTTAGGGATCTCTTTTCTTATTCTATTAGGACGCACCTTGGAGGCATGATCAACCCTATTTCATCTAAGAGCCTCAAAGGGAGATGCCTCATGGAGGTTATCTCTTGAGCTATCATGGGTAGTGACGCCATACCTATATTATGATGCTATCATTATCGTAGGGTGTGCATAATTGGCATTGCATCAATCATTATGTCATGATTTTACTTTCTTGTGTAATATGGCATGCTCTTTGTTTGTGTTGCACGTGCATGATTGTTGAGTGTGCATAATATGCTACCATGTGTAGTGTACAACAAATAAGATAAAGTGCTTTAAACACAAAAATGTTGTGTTTGCATACATGTTCATGTGTTAAAAATGGGTATGGCACTATTCGGTGTTACAAATCAAATATGTTGTTCATTATTGGTTTATATCTTGGGTGCATGATTAATGTCATATTGGTGCATGAAATTTTTCCATGGACCATGGTTTGGGAAACTACTTGTGGTTTTCCTCTTCCCATTTATGTATAAATTGAATGCTTTATATAGTTATTCAACACGAGTCTTTTATGTAAGAATTATTATGTCATTGGAGTGCTATTAATTTAAAGGGAAATTTTTGGATATATTGACATAACACTTCTATTGGATTGATACAAACTTTTCCTCTCTTTAATGGTGGAATTTCTTTTGAAAGGGTTTATCCATGTTCATTTGGTGTTATGAGTTTTATTTTATGTTCTTACCAATTTTATTTTTGTTATTGCTAAATATATGTCTCTCCAAAATATTTAAATGGTTAGACACAAGCTTAATAAATTATATTAATTTACTATTTATTAGTATTTCACTTGCAATAGTTTACCAAATTACCCAATTTATCAACATAAATCATTTTGCATTCACAAAAATCATGGTTAGTTAACATCCAATGATAAAAATATTGAAAATAATTGAAATCATAGCTAGAAAACGTATAAAATGATTGAAATCAACATATAAACTCAAAAAGGCTTTCTTGCAAAGGAATAGTAAAAATAAAATGTCACTTTCATCTATTTATGTTACTATATATAGACTAGGTACCCATTTACCCAATTTATCAACATAAGTCATTTTGCATTCACAAAGCACATAAAAATCATGGTTAGTTAACATCCAATGATAAAAACAATGAAAATAATTGAAGTCATAGTAAACATAAAGAATGATTGATCATCTAAAATCAAAAAGGCTCTCCTACAAAGAAAATAGTGAAAAATAAAATGTCACTTTCATCTATTTATGTTATTATATATAGACTAGTATCCATTCACCCAGTTTATCAACATAACTCATTTTGCATTCACAAAACACACAAAAAATCATGGTTAGTTAACATCTAATGATAAAAACAATGAAAATAATTGAAATAATAGTTAGTAAACACATAAAATGATTGAAATCAACATATAAACTCAAAAAGGCTCTCTCACAAAGGTAGTAGTAAAAACAAAATGTCACTTTCATCTATTTATGTTACTATATATAACCTAGGTACCCATTTACCACTATTATGATTGCTTACCCTAGATTATTTTCCCTAAAAACTAACGTGCATACTCATGATGACACATGTTTTTGAGTTAGACACCTACTACTGCCATCCTTTTTAAGCACTTTTTATTGTGGAGCATTTATTATCATGATTATTGCAACAACATTTATGAGAACTATCAATAATCAATTGGCACATTTTCACATAAAACATATTAAGATTCTATTAAGTAACATGATATTATGAGACCACTAATGTTGATGAGTATTTTTTACATTTTACAATTATCTAATGCTTGATTCACACACCATGCGTCATTTCTTGCATATGTCATTTATTGATAGAAATGATTCCTTGCATAACCAATGGGGGAAATATTGGGGGCATGTTCTATAAGGCCCCTCCCTTTACATAAATATCATATCCTTTTATTTTAAAATTATACTATGCTGATGTGTGGATTAAGGGTGCATCATTTAGATGATATAGGACCCAGTTGTGTTTGAGTGCCACTGTACCTTTAGTCATTTTATTCTAAGAGAGGATTAGTTAAATTCTTATGTGAATGTTCCTATTAAGGTATGTGACTAAATCTACATGGATAGATACTATAATTGTCATGCTATACTATGTTGCTAAGGTTCCATAGTAATAAATCTCATTTCTTATCATTTGAATCATGTTGGTTTTCAATGTATCCTATAGTATTCACTCGAGGTTCCTCATGGCAAGTATTGTGGCTCAAGTCACTAAAGGAGCCTTAGAGGTTTTAGTAAATATAGCAGGTGCAGATTTAATCCCTATAGTACTGCTTAACTTAGGGAAAGTAAGCTATAAAGTAAATAAGGATAGATGAAGAGTCTTAGAGTCTTCTCTGCTCTTGGTTTATGCATTATCATGGAACTATGATCTACTCGTAGATTAGAACATCATACCCATACTGATAGTTGGGAGATGCTAATAGAGAGTTAATCTGATGAGGACAACTAAATCCAACTATAGTTAGATTAATCTATTGATAATATGATTTCCATTGTTGTCATAAGGGCATCTTATGAATGTCAGAGGAGAGGCTGCTAGAAATGAGTTGATTGTGGTCAATAAAGGAACCTCATTGAGGTTAGTAGGAGATCTGAGTGATATCAGATGAAGAGCTATTGTTTGAGGCCAAAAGGACTTCATAGGATTGTTAGGAAGAAGGATTCATTGGCCTTAGGGTGTCACTACAACAAGTCTTGGAGTGTTCCAAAAGTTCAAACTTCGAACCTTGGGCTTACTTGTATCATTTGCTAGAGAGGAAAGAGTTAGTCATTTTTTAGCAAAGTCCAACTGGGCTTTAGACTTCGGGCTTGACACTTACTCTCTATTGAAAGGTATCAGACTCAAGCTTCGGTCATACCTTATACCGAATGCCTCAAAGTATGAAGAAGGATCGAGTTAAGTCCAAAATGGCTAGGGTCAGCAAGGTTAAGTTTTTTATCGGGGACCGAAGATCAGCCCTAAGGCTTACGCCTTAACATAATCTTAAGTACAAAGTAAGTTGGAGTCAAGTTTGAAATGGCATCAAACATTGGGCTTCGGCCATGTCTCATACCGAATCTCTCAAGCAAAGGAAGGAAGAGTGTTCTAAGTCTGAAAAGGTTTCAAAATCGAAGGTTGGCAATGAGTCTTATGACTTATCAAAATGCTAAGTGAGGAAAGTGGTATGGAGGAACCCCAACCCCCGAAAAAGGTTTCAGCATCGTGGATCGGCTTTGAGGTTTATGCCTTAACGATTTGGCAAGGCAAGTAGTTAGTATGAAGAAAGCCCGAAGGTCGACACATGAAATGGTTAAGGTTTGCGAGTGAAGTGTTTGGGTGTTGTAGTTTGGTAGGAAGGCTTATGCCTTATCGAAGGTAAGGTAAGTGGTAGGAGGTAAGGTCAAACCCTGACACCTGAGATGGATTCATATTTTGTGGGTCGGCATTAAGGTTTATGCCCTAATAGGTAATAAAGGAAGGAGTATGGGGTAACCTCGAACCATGACACCCGAAATGGCTTCAGTGTTGTGGTTTTGGCCTTAAGGTTCACAAATTAACCGTTTGTTAAGTATGCAATATGAAGAAACCCCAAACCTCGACATCTAAGATGTTACCGATGTTCGTGGGACAACATGGAGGATTATGTCTTAGCGGATTGTCATGTATTCAGTAAGAAGAAGCTCAAAGGTCGGCAACCGAAAGGGTCAAATTTGTCGATTCTCACAACGGTTGTTTCAGGAATCGCGGGTTAGTAGGTTGGCTTACACCTTAACACAAAAGGTATAAAAATGATAAGGTGGAAGAGAGAACCCCGCCATCTGAAAAAATCATGCATGTTTCAAAGGTTGGTGGGAAGGTTGTAATGGAGTAAAGGCAGGCTGAGTGGTAAGGGGTAAGGTCGAAGCCCGAACCCTGATAGGTGCAAAGAGTTCTGGACATGTGTGTGTGTTCAGGCTTGCTTGATAAGTTCTGTTATGCACTTCAAGGATGAGGCAAGAGGAGTTAGCAACCCTTGACAACTTAAAGCACTATTCAGAGTCTCGCACTTTGGTGTTAGAGGGTTAGTGTGTTGGGCTTGCAGTGGTGCACAAGAAGCAAAATAAAGGGGTAAGGTCGATGGCCGAACTTCGACAGGTATAAAGAGGATCAGACATCACGGTTCGGTCTTATTTCTTGAGGCCTTCAAAGTATGTTATTCATAAGGTAGGAGATAAAGGGTAAGGCCGAAGGTCAAACCTCGATAGGTGTAAGGAGCTTTAGAGTTAAGCGTTTGGGATTGTTCTAAAGCCTTTCTATGTATGCCAAGCATGAGGTCAGGAGGATACCCGACACCCGACACCCGACACCCGACACCCGACCCCCGAAGGTTGATAAGCTTAAGGTCAGAAAAATGAAGGAGTAATCCTACCATCCCACATATTATTGTATTTACTTGGGTTGACCAATACAGGGATGCGGGTGAGCAACACGTGGAAAGTGACGATTGAATGACTGATTCACATTGTTGTTGTGAATCATTCTGATAGGGTGACATGTGCATAAGGGTAAGATCAATGGCATAGTTTTAGGTGAAGATCTATAGACAACATTTAAAGCCTATCTAATCTGATGGTGGTATTTAAATGTCACGACGGTTGAGCGATAACCATCTAATCATGGCATGGATTTCAAGATCAATGGCCTGCATTCAAAGGCCAGTTTTGTCAACGATTAGGGAAGGAAGCTAGGGCATAAAAATTGAGATGTTAGCTCCATGTGACATTCATGTGAAGGAATGAAGAAAAAGGGTACCACCATTAATGCAAAGGATAGCTAAGTAAGCAAAAGGAGTTTGAGAAAATAGGGAAGGCATTTAATGCAAAAGAAACCCTAGATTATGTTACTCCAGTTAGGGTAGGGTAGGAATTTGGCTAGGAGTGCACAACTCTAGGGGAGAAGTGTTGGATGAAGAAAAGAGGAATGGCCCGACAGGTGACTGGTCTTCAAGCATCAGAGGTTGAAAGGTTAGAGTCTCACTACTATTTCAGAAAGGATCGTATGTCTGAAGTTTTTCATTTGGTTTTCATGGAGGACAAAGAATGGGTGAGTTGAAGCAAAGGCTCAAGACACCATCTCAAGCCTTGGATAATATTTACATAGATATGGGGTTTATCCCTAGATGGTTTTAAGCATACCCACCTGGTGTTTTTGTGTGTGTATATGCATTTGCATATTGGACCCTATCGTGTGTATTGGGGGTGTTGGCCGTGTTTTTCATCTATTGTTTTAGCAAGAATAATACCTAGGAGTTTTTGTTATACCTGAATCATATCTTGAGTGCTTTGGGACTATGTGATTAAATTTAGCCTCCATCGACCATTCCATTGGTATCAAGTGAAACCCTTCTTCACAAGCCATCATATGGTGATTTTAATGTTATCCCTAAGCAAATAGAATTTGTACTTCTACATCCTTCTTGGTCTTTAAACGCTAGTAATAGTATATTTATATATATGTTATGATACATGATAGCCAGTAAGAGTAATGGGTGTTGGAATGCCTTGTTTAACAAAATTGAGTATCATACTCATGGCGCTAGTTGACAGTTGCTTGGGTGAATCTTGTCTTGAAATATCAACTTATATTTTTTTGAATAGAAGACCCCATTTCATCATTATGGGGTTAAAATATTTCTTGCTCGGGGGTTTGGCTAGAGCACACGAGGCTTCATGATACCAATACAGTAGGGTGGAGAGCAAGTTCATTCTTTGAGTTATATCACTATTATATTTATCTTGTGGTTAGAGTTGGTCATTGAACTTTTCACTTAACTAGAATTTCAGCCATGAAGTGGAGAAAATATTAAGTACAAACATTAAATTTTCATGTAAGTGTGATGTGTTTGTTTGTGAATAAATTGTCCTTTAAAATTGTGCTTATCCATATCGAGGTTTTAGACCTCCGATTTCACCTAAGTGGGTGGCAACTGACGGGAAATTGTCTGGGGTAAGAGGACCCTAGAAAGGGTTGCGTACCCACTCTTATATTCTCTAATTAATGGATTGGATGCATATGATGTTTTTGTGTAAAGCATTAAGGCTAACGTATTTCTATGTTTTTGGATTATGAGGGTGACTGAGGTAGAGTGGTCTTTGAACCTAAGGGTTATACTCCTTGTGTTAGTCAACCAAGTGTACGAGGGTTGTATTACCCAGAAATATTCAATATGTGGGTTTTTTTATTAACCTTTCACCCTTAATCTTATTGATGGTATATGGTGACCTTTGTATGGTTGGATTAGGACCACAACTTCAATTATAATTATCTATTAAAGGTATGTTTTGATTACCTTCATCCTAGACCTATTCTTGATTATCTATTTTGGCAAGTGGCCCTTGAGGGGCGTTATAATCGGGATTGTTAATCACTCCTTATAGTAGAAGGATCCCTTATAGATTCACCATTCTTATTCATTCTAGTATTTACTACCATTGTGAGTTAGTGGTGTTTTAAACCTGGGTGTTATGTGTGATTGTTGGTCAATCAATTATGAGTTGGGTGAAGTCAATTTGTTGAACTATGATTCCTCTATGAAATATATACGTAGGCAATGCCGTCAAAGATGAGCCCCCAAGGAATTAGGTCTGGCCCCTAGGGTTTTCTCTCTTTTTATTACTTTGAGTTAATATTGATACATTGTATTGGCACACCCTACAAATTTGTTATCTTCTGATTATGAATGTGTTGGTTATAACTATTTGAGTCCACATCAATGAGGTAAATTTCATGCCTCCACTTCAAACCTTGCTAGGATTGCCTAAGCAATTATAATCTATATTTGGCTAGATGTTGTTATGCTATTATGAATTATGTGCCTTGGAAACAAAATAGTGTGGGACAGTCATGTGTCGCAATCAAAATTTGAATTTTGTGTTTTGTCCTTAACTGTATTTGAGAGTAAATTTTTGGGCATTACATGTTCACCCTTGATTTTTTATGTTTGCATGATCATTATTTGATTTTTAGTAATTACTTGTCATATGATACTTACTTTGATAATTACTACATGCTTTTAGGGCATGTTCACAAAGATGGGGGGCCACTTTTTGGTCCATTTTTCATATAACATGAGCACATTTTTCTTCTCATCAAAGAAAAAAAGTAGGCTAAGCCCATTTTAGCTCGAGCTAATTTCTCTCCAATGCATAAACATGATAGAGGAATAGCATGAGTGAATTTACAAGCCATTTGACGCAAAATGACACCACATCTCCCATAGCAACTCCTAATTTATACCAATTAAATGAAATCACAATTCGATATTACAACCAGACAAAATTTCAAATATGACAATTACATTTGTCAATTGAATTCATTAAATTTATCATCTCACACCACAATGTAAACTATTTACTTCACTTTCCAATCAATTACATTCAAATCTCTATTTACATTGAATTCAATTTTGTAGTCAATTGTTAATCCAGAGGCAATAGCCAAATATAGACTCTACAAGTTTGAAAATTTGTATTTTGTTGTTCAACTCCCCATAACACCCCTCATCAATTTTATCTATATAAATCTCTGACACATCCTTTCACTTTTTGGTATAGTCAATACATGCATATCACACATTGTGTCTTTCTTCTATTTATTCTCTTTTCAATGCTACTTGCACCATAACACAATGTAGCCTATTTTCAATCTTTAACTGCTAATGAAACATATAACATGGTGTGCCCTTTGTTTGTTGCCTGCTTTAATTCAGACTGACACTTTTCTTCAATGTGTAACCCCAACACTTCTTACCCTGTTGCCCCTCTCACCAATCTCTATGCAACGCCCCCTATTTTTTTTTGTAGCCTCTTTTCTAACTTCTACATGCCCCCTCTCTTGGCTGCCCCTTTGTTTTCCATTCTCACAATTTAATTGCATTTTAATTTTTACATGCTACCTCTTCGTTTTCACCTTCCATTGGCCTCTACATAGTTTTAATCTCTTGTTAAATTTGTAACATATGCTACAAATACCTATGGCCTCTCTTCTCCCAATCTGCTTGGCTTCTATGCACTTTGCCTTCCATTGCGACTTTTGAATGATAATCAAGTCAAGTTAAATTTGACCATGGAACTTTAACACTTAGGATTTTTAATAAAAATCATTTTGAAGATTTAAAATTTGGACCGTACATATCACAATAACTAATTTAATTGAATCGACCTATCACTTATGGAAATAAAACTTTCAAAGTTTTCATTGCTCTAAGTTTCCTATCACATATTGAATTGGAGAAGAACATGTATATATCCATATGTTATTTCCTTATACCTATATATATTTTGAATATAAGTAATGGGTAAGATCTTTAACACTCCACTGTGACTTTAGTCGAGAGCTCGAAATACAATCTAACTGTGCTAATAACATTCCTTGTTGTGAAACGTCAAAGACCACCAAACCAAACCAAACCAAAACTAAAGAAAACAAATCAAAAATATTTTTGGTCAATGTGGATTGTGCATGCGCTCGAGTGCTCCTACATTAGACACACTAGGTAGAAATATTATGAGCATAGGCTCATAATAGTGGAGTTGAGTGATGGAATCACTCTTTGAGATTTTAAACAATGTGTAATGAACTCCATCACTGTATCAAGTGCCCCAAAACTATTTCTTTCGCTTCTTCCAACACTTCTCTAGAAGACAAACCACCTTCCTCCAGTAACACTGCATCTTCCTCCTTTTCCCCCTCATGGAATCATGTCCATCATAGCCCGATCTCCTCTATCAAATACTTTCCACACTCCTCTCTTCCTTCGTGGGTTCAAACCCACCTCTAACCGACCACCTCCACCAAAATCCTACAATATCCTCCACAATATCCACTAACAAATACACAACACCTACAACATGTTCTTGTTCTCTATCCATCTCACCTTCTACTACCACATCTGAAAACAAAATAACATCACAAAGTTGTTTTACCTCATCTTCATTCATAGCTGCAACTTTTTGCTCTTCTCCTTTCATTGCAATATCAAGATTTGACATCCACTTTTCCTCAATCATCAACAACTGTGCTAACAAATCTTCTTCATAATTTGCTTCATTCTTTCTTGCCTTTTCCTCCATGCCTTCCTCATAGCATGTCTCCACTGCAACTTCTTCATCTGTATCGGTAGTGGTTGTTCTCTAATCCTTGTTAATCCAACTTAGGTTGCAATACTCTTTTCCGTTGTCCTCTTTCTTCATCTCACTCCTCTTCACCACTTTCCTCTCATTCTTTCCAACATTCTTCTCCAACTTATCGAGCCTCGCCTTGATCTTTCCTATTGCCTCAAACATTTTGTCCTCCACTTTCTCTCAATGCTGCTCCAAAAATAGTATTCGCACTGGTCTCCTCATGACCAAACCCATCTTGCCTACAACAATCACTCTCAATCTGCAAAACACATTCGGTCACGGTTTCAAGCTCTTTGTTGCTCAGGACTTCTCTACTTGCAACAACCCTCACAAGGTTCTTCTCTATCGCTTCACACACTTTCCTCTAAGTGCGAACTACCTCCCAGTTGGCGTTCTATTCACACAACACCCGCAGGTCCTGGTGGATCCTCTCCACTCTTAGTACTACTGGCTCTGATACCAATTGATGCAAAATGACACAAGACATCTCCCATAGCAACTCCTAATTTATACCAATTAAATGAAATCACAATTCGATCTTACAACTAGGCAAATTTCAATATGATAATTACATTTGTCAATTGAATTCATTAAATTTATCATCTCACACCACAATGGAAAATATTTACTTTACTTTCCAATCAAATACATTCAAATCTCTATTTACATTGAATTCAATTTCAAAGTCAATTGTTTATCCATAGGCAATAGCCAAATATAATCTACAAGTTTCAAAAAAATATTTCGTTGTTCAACTCCCAATTAAAAATCCCCCATAACTCCCCTCATCAATTTTATCTATACAAATATCTGACACATCCTTTCACTTTTTGGTATAGTCAATACATGCATACCAAACATTGTGTCTTTCTTCTATTTATTCTCTTTTCAATGGTGCTCACACCATAACACAGTACAACCTATTTTCAATCTTTAACTACTAATGGCACATATAACATGGCGTGCACTTTGTTTGTTGCCTATTTTAATTCAGACTAAAGCTTTTCTTCAATGTGCAGCCCCAACACTTCTTACCCTACTGCCCCTCTCACCAATCTCTATGCAACACCCCCTTTTTTTTTGCAACCTCTTTTCTAACTTCTACGTGCCTCCTCTCTTGGCCACCCCTTTGTCTTCCATTCTCACAATTTAATTGTATTTTAATTTTTACATGATACCTCTTTGTTTTCACCTTCCATCAACCTCTATACAGTTTCCAACTCTTGTTAAATTTTCAACATATGCTACAAATACCCGTGGCCTCTCTTCTCCCAATCTACTTGGCTTCTATACACTTTGCCTTCTATTGCGACTTTTGAATGATAATCAAGTCAAGTTAAATTTGAACATGGAACTTTAACACTTGGGAGTTTTAATAAAAAAAATATTTTGAAGATTTAAAATTTGGACCGTACATATCACAATAACCAAATTAATCAAATCGACCCATCACTTATGGAAATAAAACTTTCAAAGTTTTCATTACTCTAAGTTTCCTGTCATATCTTGAATTGGAGAACATGTATATATCTAGATGTCATTTCCATATACTTATATATTGTTTGAATATAAGTAATGGGTAAGATCTCTAACACTCTATTGTGACTTTAGTCAGGATCTCGAAATGAAATCTGATTGTGCCAATAACATCCCTTGCCGTGAAATGTCAAAGACCACCAAACCAAAATTGAAGAAAACAAATCAAAAATATTTTTGGTCGATGTGGATTGTGCATGCGCCCAGGTGCTCCTACATCACAATTAGAGTGCATTCAACCCCATTACCATGCCACCACAATGTCTACAAGGTTGAGGAGGTAAAATTTATATGTTTTAGTAGTTTAAATTTAAATTAATTTTACTTTTCAATTTTTTTAAAATAATAAATAAAATTCCTTCAATTCCTCCAAACCATAATTCACCAAGCTATGTGTGTTAAGGAAATCCTACTAAAGAGTAGGAACAACCTAACCAAGTCTTCAAGCTCCTCCATCCATTTCTTACCATCCTCGCAACACAAAAACAAATATATTAAGAAAAAAAGAAGCATACAAAAAATAAATCAAACATTAGTTGAGATGTTAAAAAATACTAATGCAACAAGCACACATCAGGGAGCCCTTGTCACATCCTTGGAATCTATTATTTCTCACACATGTTTTGTTAGTGACCAAATAAACACATGGTCAAATCATAGGGAGAATTCACTACAATTTTGTTCTATAAAATTTTCATAAAAATAAGAAAGAAAATAAAAATTTGAAATCTAATTTGTGTGCATTATTTCTTGATCCAAGAACAAATACACCCATGCATGGAAGTTGAAAGATATTCTCTATTCATTGGTGCCAACACCAAGGAATAAGAGATAATATTTGGGATAGGTGGTGGATAGTCTTTTACCATCCCCCATGTAACAATAATGAAGTTTTGTAATATTTATCGAGGAAACTCTATTGTGAGTTCATCCTCAAAGAAATTTAAAATTATTTTAATATGATTTATAGGGTAGAGTCAAAGGATTTGTACAATATAGGGAGGGGGAACATCATTCCCAATGTAATATCCCTCAAATAAAATGTTAATTCGAATATGAAAATCTTCTTTTTAATCAAACTCAAATTAGAGCAAATCAAGTATATACCAAAATGAACACCAAATTATGCCAAATTGAAATTGGATATTGAAAAACTGAAATGGAATGATATATTTTAGATATTATCATATAATTACATCAGTTTCTCTATCATATACATCAATAAATAGTAGTGAACAATTGCAGCAAAATGCATCATCAAATCTCTAGACTGGATGTCAAACTCACACCAAAATTAGAGCAAACTCCACACAAACTCACCCCAAAATTCATACAAAGTTCCAAATTGAAAATTAAATATATGAAATACTAAAATGACATCAAAATATTCTACTCACAACAACAATACAACCCAAAACTCAGAAATCTACACTACGCACTCCAAGCTAGACCAAACTCCTACAATCAAATTGGAATAAAGAACACAAACGAAAATATTTCAATACAATGACAATCTCTTAATGATATTTCTCTTGGAGACCCTCAAAACCATTATATTTGAGCCTCAATCCCCCTGGTTTATCAGCCCTGGGGATTCATCCTTCATTGGTTTACCAGCCTCTGAAGAATCATCACAACTTGTGAGAGAAAAAATGAATAGAATGAAATCCAACTTGGAAAACAAGCAATAATATATCAAACCACTACCAACACCAATTTGGGCGCCCAAAGGAGGGAAACTTGAATTTTAAAGGTTGTAACTCTCGTCGATAAGAATATGTCACCATAAAGTTTGTAACTCTCGTTGCCAAGAGGAGAATCACCAATTTGACCATTAACATGCTCCACTAGAAACCCACACCCAACTTGGTCCCAAAAATATAACTTATGAATATTCATAAATTTGTCACTCAATAATAATTTAATTAATTCACTTTGAAAACCCAAAATTTTTGATTCATCTGCAAGTCTTGACTTTCTACTTAGGAAACCAAGTTTGCCAAAAATAGAGAATGTTATTTTTAGAAAATGGGACATGACAAGTCCTCCCCCTCAAAGATTGCTTATCCTCAAGTAATGGAGACTTGGACAGTTGATGCCTTTTTTCCCTTCCCATATTACATCTTCAATGGGAAGATCTTTCCATTTGATTGAGTGCTCGGTGTTACCTTTGTTTCTTAGCTTCTCTTCTATTGTTACCCAAACTCTTTTAGGCATCCCATTATGCTTTCTCTCATCACCTAATGGTGGTAACTCAAAGTAGGTCACTATCTATTGTCCCACCACTTTCTAGAAACATGGAACATGAAAGACTTTGTGTATTCCATAAACAGGTGGCACATCTAACTCATAATTTACCTCTCCTTCCTTCCTAGTAACTTTGTAAGGTTCCTTAAACATTTTCACTCTATTTTTCTTCTGGTAACTTTAATTATATGGTTGCAACCCAAAGATGTCTCCAATCTAGAAACTAGAGTGCACACCAAAACTAGAGAAAACACCAACCTCCAAGAATTTCTCCATTTTCTTCTTATTGGTGTATATGTGATGGAAGGTATTATAACAATACTTCCCTATATGCAACCATTTCTCCCAAAAACCATGCTGATGATGTTCCACTGATGAGTTATCAAACTCAAATTAAGCTCTTCCCCACCTAGAACCTCACAAAGAAAACACCATCAAACCCAATACTAAAATCTCTAAGAAGACTAGAATCAATGCCATGAAATATGTCCTGCCAAAGTAACTCAAAGAAGACCACATTAGAAAACTCATTGCCGATCATGATCTTGGGTAAAATATATGACACCCTGCTCAACCATAAAACATAATTCCCAACATCACTACCACTAATATAAAGCAAGTCAATCACTATCACATCTCTATGATCTGCCAACCGGGGAATCCCTCTGTTGTTTCCAACCAGAATCAAAACATCGACACTTAACCTCCAAGTGTCAAATAGAATTCTTGGGCACACCAACACAACCAAGCCACTGTAATCATTAAACTATCATCTAAAATTGTGCATGTCATCTCCATGAAGTAACTACAATGACTGTCCCTCACCTAAGTTGAAACATTGAATGGATGAACTACATCTAGAAAAATACTTACAACCAGTTGCCTAGAATTTTGATAATGCTCAACAACAATATGCTCATGAAAGGATATCTCCATAACAAACAAAAGGATATAGGGGCAAGAATAACCAAATTGAAATCCAACTGAAAACATAGGATAGATGATTATGGAAGTAGCAACATGACCATCTCCTATGGTCAAATTACCTTTACCATCCAACCTCACCTAAGAACTGTTCAACTGTTGGGCTGAAGAGACCATCCAACTCATCTACAAATCAAGATCTGGAGTCATGTACAAGTTGATCGAGAAGTGGGAATTAGTACTAACACTGGAGGTTGACCCACTACTACCATCTCAAGATAACATCTCATGGTAAGAAACTACACCTGGGTCCCAAATCTTGCAATCAACTCTAATCTCATCACTAAAATTGATTAGATCTATATTGGAGTGAATTTGCACCCCTTAGGAAAATTCCCCTTTTACCCCTCTTCACTTTAGAAAACCAAATTCAGAGGCTTAATTCCACATAAGCCCGTAGCCTCCCATCCACTTGGCGCTTGTTTTGAGTGTCGATAGAGAAGTTACTGTCGGGGATGCTCGTGTGGTGTGTAGATGTTCACGTGGCACACTTACATCCCTGATAGATTCCTAGAGTTGGAGTCTACAGAGGTGTTACACTTCCCATTGGAAGTCGAATTATAATGCCTCCCTTTGGCCGATCGATCCGAATATAGTTGTTTCTTCATCTCTCTTCTTCATATTCACCATTGATTGATTTAGTTGAAGGCTAGTTGAAGTCTGGATGATCTCTCTTAGCAACTCACAAGCTCTTAGCATTCACTTCAAGCATTGAAGCAACATTTTGCACTCCATAGCAACAATCTCATCACTCCATCACTTCAATAGAGAAATCGTAGAACAAAACCATTGCAATAGAGACTTGAGTTCCTCTCATTTTCTCCCCCACTAGCCTTGATTGCTTTGGGAAGAGGTGGTAAGCTTCTATTCCATCTTCTCTATTACTTGGTTGAGTTAGCACATTACTATTTTGTAGCGTTTTAGTGTTCTATTGCTTTATCTCCTTCTTTATCACATTATTTCTACATCATTGTAAACTTGGTTGTCCATGGAGGTGGAAACACCGAAATGGGGGTAAGATTGAGGCAGACCCCTAAACAGCCCCCCAACAAATTTCCCTCTCTTTTGTGTGTAGGTGGAGATATCTTGGAGCGAGCTGGCAAACAAGCTTTTGGGTGAGATCGTTCTTGTCACCCTTGCTTTAATCTATTTGCTTTATCACATCCATTTATATGTTTCATACTTCTTAGTGTTATTTTGTTCTCTTAGAAATCACTAGTTAGGTTGATAGTCTGTTTTCTAGCAATTCGACCTTGTATTTTTGGTCCTTTGGCCGTACGGATGCTAGCGCACCTGAGAGATGCTAGCGCAATGCGCTGTCATCCCAAAACCATGCTTTTGTCCTCTGATAAAGAGCTATCTAAGACATAGAGTTGATCCTAAAAACTAACTCACCTAGTCTCCTTTCAACCCTCGGGTCTACAAAGTGATCGAAGAACCTCATAGTCCTCATCATTCTCATATCGCCTCTCCTAACATTCCCTTAAACTGAGGTAAGTTAGGGAAGCCTTCTACTCTCAACCCTCTATGACCTGGGGCCTTGATGTGGTTGGTCCCCCTCTCTTACATTTTTGGTGAACCCAACGTGAACCATTTTGGTTTTGTTTTGTGATACTGAAAGTTCCTTTTCTCGTATCCTAGGAGTGTTGTAGGTGTGAGCGTTGTGAGGCCTTCAACCTACAACCCAACCTATGACCCCTAGTAGGCGTAGTTGGAAGGTTCCAAAAGTGTTGCATAATGAAACCTTAAGTGGGTCACTACCTTATCCTGTAACCTCTAGGAGGCTCTGTGGAAGTATTGTTTGGTGTGTGTGATGACCTCTTTCTTAAATCAACCTATTCCCTCTGTGCAGTCTATGAGTAGTGGTATTGGTATAATCTTCACTTCATAGGACCTGTCAATGGGCTTTAATAGGGAACCATCTCTTCTCTACATTATTGCGAGGATAAATGGGAACACCGTAGCAGGTGTTCTCGTTGATCTGACATCTCAAGTGAACATTATAATTGAGGAGATCATGTTAATCAACTTCCTACACAAGGATGGATACAATGCACCTGAAAGTACCATCCACACACATGACAAAAAATTTGTACCTCCTATAGGTAGCATTGTCTTGACGATTCTTGTTGGACCTAAGTCTGTGAACCTTATGTTTGACATCATCTCGGGGTCTGAACTCTTCAAAGTGAAGCTAGGTATCTCCTGGCTGATAGCTATGAACGTAGTTCCCTCAGTTGTGCATAAGTATATGAAATTCACTCATGGGGGTTCAGTACATGTTCATGACATCGTATATAGACCATCATTTGTGTGTGGCAGCTATACCTTAGATTACTTTTGGCCTGCACCTCTTGGTCCTCTCCTGCCTAGGAAGGACCTCTTGTATCACACATATCAAAATTATAAGAAAAGACGTTCTAGGCCGAAAGTGAGATACCCTCCTTCACCTTATGTTGTTTCACATAGGGCTTGCCTGAAAGCTGATAGTGATGTCGCTAGGGTACGTAGAAGAGAAGAAGAGAAGCAGTCCCAAGATCCTCCTTCTTCCTCTTTCATTGTTCAGCCTGACGCTTCCTCTCGCCCTGCTATGGTACCATCCGCTTTTCCTTGCATTTGTGAGAGAATCCCATGGTGTCCGTTTGGTGAAAGGCCAAGCATCCTATCTTTGAGCTTCTTGTCTTACCCAAAAAGCCTAGGCTCGTTCAGTATGGTAGATAGAAATCCCTCGTGGAGAATCCTCTGTGTCCCGACCTCCATGGCCTCCTACCGTTCTCGCTCCTAAAGCAGTGAACGAGAAGAGGCCCGCTGCCAAGGCACCAGAGTCGACTCCCCTTTTTGTTTTTGAACCTGTTCTTCCTACTCCCATCCAGGAGCCTACCCCTCAACTGGAAATAGCTTTGGAGGACACTCCCATGGTTGAGCAGGAGCCTTCCATTCCTTCGCAACCTTCAGCCTTTGGTTCAAAGAGTCATAGAAATTGCCTTGCGCATGAGAAAAAGCACTAGCGAAGGGCTCTCTTGGTTGATCAGACTGCCTCACAGAGGAAGGAAGAAGAGATGATCACTCCTATATTAGGATCTCCTACTGCGTCCTCCTCTCTCCTCCCCTTTATTTCCATTCAAACCAGCTTTGTATCACTTCCAGCTTCCGCTACGAGTGCACATGCACCTGGAAAGGTGCAGGTGTTCATTGCTCCTTCGGTGGAGCTGCCTTTGTTGACAACCTTTCCCAAAGCCCGTAGAGATGATTAACATTTCGGTTGTATCTACTGCGGTTCTTTCTTCCTCCTCTCCCTTTGCCCTTCTTGCCTCATTTGTGGGGAGTTCACCTCCTCCGATGAAGAAGAAGGTAGAGAGTGGTCCCTCTAGCAACGAAGGACATAAGAGGAGCCCACCTTACTTGAAAGGTGGCCCTGTGCTGACTTGTTCCATCCTAGTAACAAAACCAGTCCTGGCTTCTCCTGAGTTCGTCATTGCTCCCGAATCACTCGGTGAGCTTAGCGGTGAACCTCAGGTGCAATCTCCTATGTTCGTCGAAGTGAAACATGACACTCCCATTAAGTGCATGTTTAACTCAGTGGATGAAGTTTCAACCTTGTCATTGATCTTCACAAAATCGTTGACCTTAGAACAACAAGAGTTGAGTGACAGAGACCTCACAGGTCCTTCTTCCTTAGCCCTTGTTGTGGGAGGGTCAGAAGCTCCTCCCCTTAACATTACACCACTACAGGCTCATCCTCCTTCCCCCTATGATGATCTAGAGTGGGATGTTGGTGACCTCTTGGTTGATTAGTGTTAGGGGGAGACCTCTTCTTGATCTTTAGATTAGATGTGTGTGTGTTGCGATGTGTTTCCCTCATAATCGTGTTATGTGTGTCTCGATGAACCTCGTCACCCCTGTTGGTACTTGGATACAGGTGTGGCGTTTGTGTTGAAAAAATTCTTCTATTTGTATAATCATTCTTCCATGTTTGTGATTGACTTTTGACAAATTAGGGACGATGCAAAGCATTGGGAGAATTTAGGCCTCCTTCCATTTTGACCCAATTTTTAATTTTACTTTGTCTTTCATGCATTCTTCCTAATCTGGTTGAGGATTGATGATCTTTCACCTTGCACCGCGATTACCTATTATTTATATAAGCAAAGGAAAATTTGACCTCGTGAAACCAAATCCCCCTGCGCCCTTTGTTCGTGTTCTCTTTCCTTTTGCTTTCTCTTTATATTTCTCTCTTCTTTGCTTGAGTTGTCTCTCTCATGTGTGACAAGGCCACCTCTACATTACTTGGATCTTCATAAAATGCATTCATTTCCAATGAATCTTTTCTTAAGACCCTTCAAACACTTCTTTGTTAGAATTGCATTCTCGACTTGAAACCCTAACGAAACATGTTTCCTTCATCATGGGTTCATAAAGAAAGGACTTGGGAACCTTCCTCCGAAGCAAGAACAACTTTGATCTTCCCCTCGCGTGGGGGAATATCCTTCCTTTCAAATTCATTGATGAAGTGAACATCTTTCAGAAGGATTCCTTGATGATGAATCGATTCAAGAAAGAAGGCACCGAATTTCAAACAACACGTCCCTTGAGTGGACCCTCTTTCTTTACGCCGAGTTCTCGAGGGAACCCTTTGAAAGTGTTTATCTCAAGAAATTTCTATGGTGTCTAGCTCGGGGGAAACCCGACTAGACTGGTTTCCTATCTTTGCATCTAGCCCGAGGGTAACCCAACTAGACTTACTTTACATCTTGGCGTCTAGCTTGGGGGCAACCCGACTAGATCCATTTCACATCTTTGCATCTAGCTTGGGGGCAACCCGACTAGACCGATCTCACATCCTTACATCTAGCTTGGGGGCAACCTGACTAGACTTTACTTTTCAAACAGTGCATCCCTTGAGTGGACCCCTCTTCCTTTTGAAGGGTTGTCGAGGGAGCCCTTTGAAAGTCTTCTAAATTGGTGATGGTCTGCGTGATTGTCTGACTAGTCACCTATGTGGCAGCTTCCTGTAATGTTCTATTTGCAGGTAAATATATCGCTTCATGGGTACACCTATGAAGCTGCTTTCTGAATTTGTGGAATCCACTCTTCTCAGTTTCCTTCATGTGAGAATTATTGAAGGATACCTCCCTTGTAGGTCCATGGGCCTATAAGGTGCTTTCTTTCTTCAGCTTCATAGTCTTGCGGAGCTATGAAGTCCTTTTCTTCTCTTGCACTCTCGGGTTCACCAAATCATGGTCTACTTCCTCGACGGTTCAGGTATACTATTCCAACCCTACTACTTCTTCGATCTACTTTACCGAAGCACTCATCAATATTCATGCTCGCTAAAGTGGGGGCAAAATGTATAGGAGGGAATTTTCACCCCTTAGGAAAATTCCCCTTTTACCCCTCTTCACGTTAAAAAACCAAATTCAGAGGCTTAATTCCACATAAGCTCGTTACCTCCCACCCACTTGGTGCCTGTTTTGAGTGTCAGTAGAGGATTTACTATCGAGGACGCCCACACGGTGCGCAAATATTCATGCGGTGCACTTATGTCCTTGGCAGATTCCTGCGACTGGAGTCTGCAAAGGCGTTACACTTCCCATTGGAAGTCGAATTGTAATGCCTCCCTTCAGTCGATCGACCTGAATATAGCCATTTATTCATCTCTCTTCTTCATATTCACCATTGATTGATTTAGTTGAAGGCTAGTTGAAGGTTGGATGATCTCTCTTAGTAACTCACAAGCTCTTAGCATTCACTTCAAGCATTGAAGCAACATTTTGTACTCCATAGCAGCAATCTCATTACTCCATCACTTCAATAGAGCAAGCGTAGAACAACACCATTGCAATAGAGGCTTGAGTTCCTCTCATTTTATCCCCCACTAGCCTTGAGTGCTTTGGGCAGATGTGGTAAGCTTCTATTCCATCTTCTCTATTACTTGGTTGAGTTAGCACATTACTGTTTTGTAGTGTTTTAGTGTTCTATTGCTTTATCTGCTTCTTTATCACATTATTTCTACATCGTTGCAAACTTGGTTGTCCATGGAGGTGGAAACACCAAAATGGGGGTCTGACTGAGGAAGACCCCTAAACAGCCCCCCAACAAATTTCCATCTCTTTTGTGTGTAGGTGGAGATATCTTGGAGTGAGCTGGCGAACAAGCTTTTGGGTGAGATCATTCTTGTCACCCTTGCTTTAATCTATTTGATTTATTGCATCCATTTATATGTTTCATACTTCTTAGTGTTATTTTTTTCTCTTAGAAACCACTAGCTAGGTTGATAGTCTATTTTCCAGCAATCAGACCTTTTCTTTTTGGTCCTCTAGTAGTACGGATGCCAACACACCTAAGAGACACCAGTGCGCTGCGTGTCATCCCAGAACCGTGCTTTTGTCCTTTGATAGAGAGCTATCTAAGACATAGAGTTGATCCTAAATACTGACTCACCTAGTCTACTTTCAACTCTTGGGTCTGCAGAGTGATCGAAGGACCTCATAGTCCTCATCATTTTCGTCTCGCCTCTCCTAACATTCCCTTAAACTGAGGTAAGTTAGGGTAGCCTGTTGCTCTCGACCCTCCGTGACCTGGGGCCTTGACATGGTTGATCCCCCTCTCTTACAAGATCTTCATCAACCAATTTGGAAAGTGGATTGTCATGAATCAAACTAGAATCCATGATAGATATAGGATTATAAACAAACTAAAAATTAAGATCAACTCCAAAATCAAGTTCATCCTCTTCCTGATCCAAACTTCTATTTTCTGAATGTTTGGGCCATCGTGCAAGATAATACTCCTCCTTTACCCATTCAACCTTCTTGCCCCTTTCTCTGCTCTTCTTCTCCTTGAACTATTGATCCTCATAGAGTTGATCACTTTCCTCTAGAAGTACCTCTTGGACACTATCCAAATTAGGCTTTGTAGATTTAAGGTTACTAGTGAGCTCACTGACTTCTCCCCTTAATTATGTAATCATGGACAAGGTCGCATCTGCAAACTTGTTAGCTACTTTTATATCACGTTTCATGTGAAAGTAGGATATTTTAATCTCTTCTATGGTGTTCTTAATTATTTGCAAATCAGAAAAGGAAACACTAAGTTTATCTTGGCCTCTTGGTGCATTCTTTATTTTACTTTCTACTTTTCTATGAGTACCATCTAGTCTAGAAAAAAATTGTACTTCATTTTCAGCAGACACCAAGAATTGATTCTTACAACCCTCCTCATGAACTTCATTTTTTTGTAAGGTTAAAGTGTTGTCATTGTATTTCATGCAAAAATAAGAATCTTCTTCATACCTATCATTAACATCACCATGGCTGTCCCAAATCTCATAAACTTCTCGTTGATCATCTTGATGAAAATGTGTACCATCAGGTTGAGGATCCAAATCAATAAGGATACTATGTATATGCTCATAATGAAGGCTTTTATGTCTTTTCTCAAAATTAAGGCTGCTATTTCTTTGATCAAAATCAACACCAAGCAATAATAAATCAGATTTGGTATTCAATATCATCAACATACCTTTTAGCCTTAGCTTCTTCAATGACATCCTCCATGCATGACTCTTGAGATAAATCTAAAACAACATTGGAATGAAAGAGAGATTCATCCCAAGATAGTACCACATCATACTTAGATGCTTGTAGTGTTCTTTAATCAGCTTGATAACTAGGAATATAAATTCCCCAACTTAGAAATTGAACATCACAACAAGTAGCTATAATCTGTTAAAGAACCTCATTTACTTATCAACCCGAGGATGTAGACTTGAAATGGGACAGCAAAATATATGCACTAACCACCCCTTCTAGACATGCATGATCTCTAAAATGCTAGAACTCTAAATTCTGGAATTACTTTACTGAATAACTTGTTGGAACAAAAACTGAAAGGTAAAACTACTCTATTTCTAGTGACTGCAGGAACAGTCAACAGTGATGTATTTCTGTTGCTGTAGGAATAGACACATTTAACTTTTGCAAAAGAAAGTACAGCTATCCTAACCTACAAAATGAAAGTACAGGCAATTTCCTAAGTGGGACCCCTTAGGTCATGCCAAAGTAATCAACAGATTTAGGTGAAAAGCTCCATAAACTTTATTGATTTAAAGTGAACAAGTACATAACACAATCCTTCTTAACTGTATTTCTGATACTGAAAAAAACATATTACAAATGACAAGATCTTCTAGCTCTTCTTTGAAGAAGTATGGGCTATTTATTGAAAACTAATCCTAACTACTAACTAACCTTCCCTTATAAATCGAGAGGTATTTATTACATACAACTAACTTGATTAAAGAGGCGAATGATAATGCAAGGACCAAGTCAAATTGGTTTGAAAGACTTAAAGTGCCATCATCTTGGATTTGAGCAACAACAGGACGCCTGGCCTAGATTCCTGGAACATTCTTCTTACTTGGCGGATAAGTTTGAAATTGTCTCCCCATCTTTAGCTGTTGAACCAGTCTTTGTAGATTTGGCCTTCTACTCTTCAAGTGGATTTTAAATTCCTTCCTCTAATCGCGACACCTGCAAAATAACTTGCCACCTTTCTTGGAGAAGAAGGTTAGCTCAACACATTCATCTTTAAGACAATCCATTACTTCATTTATTCATTCATTAAGTATTAAACTAAGGCAAACATCATTTCAGATATGGCTGCAGGAAGTTTGGTAGTGGAGGCTGCAGGAAGGTTTTATGATCACAAAAAGCCATAAAGTATTTATCAGACTAATAAAACATTAAAGATAATAATCATGGGACTTTTCATCATAATATATTCATCATATTAAGTCATAAAAAGGTTTATGTTCTATCCCATAATCAGACTGAATGTTTGTTTTTAGCATAATAAAAATGGAAAAGTATTTATAAAAATATGATCAAAATGCGCCAAAGTATTGGCTCATCAATGCTGACGCACCTGGACCCCAAGTGAAAGAGGGTTGATTGCTTTGATCAAGGTATAATTATTTATCGTGCTCCTCATGAATGGTTGCATTTTTGAAAGAGTCACTCTCCATCTTCTTGGGACTAAAATCTTCATGAACATCCTTCTTTGTAGGCTTGGTTTGGAAGCCAAACCAAAAACCACTTGAAATATCATCAATGAAATAAAATGAGTGGTCATCAAGATCTAATTTGGAGATATCATTGCCTTTGCCTCCTCCATATCCATCTTCTGAAGGTACATTAGAGAACCCATCATTTGTATCTGCTCTACTAGAGACATCAAGGTAGACATTAGTCTTAGAATCTTCACTAGATGAATCCAAACTAGGATCCATGGCTATCATTTTGTCTGGTCCTTCATGCACATCCTTATCTTCCATCATGGCATGCATTTCCAAGGAGTCATCTTGTAACTTTGTCATACATTCATCATGCTTTAAAGAACTCACTACATCATACTTTCCTGCTATGAACTCTTCTACAACCATCTACTCCTCTTCAACTTTTTGTTCAAATTTATCAATCAAACATTGACAAAATTCATCAAAAGAATTTACCTAAATGTGGACTCGGTTATTCATACCTTCGTGCCACCAAACATGAGAAACTCCTTCAAGATGAAAGATTGCATACTGAATGGAAACTTGCTCCTTCATGGGACTAAATGTGAAATAGTCCAACATCCTCTGTAGCCATACTCTAGCTAAGATCTTGTTTGATTTTTCAAAATTTGGAATTGTAGATTTATTATTTTTACTCATGAGTTCCTTTATACTAGGATCTAAGTGATGTTTTTAGCCCTTCACAACCAACATTCTTTTCATCGAAGTGACATAATCACTATATGGGACCATGGGATCTCAAGGGGGAATGGATGTAGCAAGATCACCTTCGAGTAGGAATATAGACTTAGAAGCTCTTAGATTTATTGGTTGAACCTCTTAAGAATTCCAAATCTCTTTAGGTGACACTAGATTTTGAAGTTTTTCTGCTAGCAACCCCATTGCCTCTCTTGTCTTTGCAAGACTATCTATAATTTGTTTATTACTCCCTTGTAGATCTTGAAAGAATCTACAATCAACATCAACCATATCTTTAATCCTATTTCCATTTTGAAAAAATATGATCAAACCCTTAGGCTGGAAAGATCATGGCTCTGATACCACTATAATATCCCTTGAATAAAATGTTAATTCAAATTTGAAAATCTTATTTTTAATCAAACTTAAATTAGAGAAAATCGGGTATATCAGAATGAACACCAAATTACACCAAATTAAAATTGAATATTGAGAAACTGAAATGGAATGATATAATTCAAATATTATCATGGAATTACACCAATTTCTTTGTCATATACATCAAAAAATAATAGTGAACAACTAGAGCAAAATACATCATCAAATCTCTAAACTAGACACGAAACGCACATTGAAACTAGAGTGAACTCCACACAATCTCACCCCAAACTTCATACAAAGTTCCAAACAGAAAATTACATATATGAATATTGAAATGACATAAAATTATGCTTCTCACAACAATAAAACAATCTGGAACTCAAAAATCTATGCTACATAATCCAAGCTGCACCAAACTCCTACAATCAAATTGGAATAAAAAACACAAAAGAAAAGTTTCAATACAATGGAAATATTTGAATGAAATTTCTCTTGGAGATCCTCAGAACCACTATATTTGATACTCAATCCCCCTATTTTATCAGCCTTGGAGATTCATCCTTCATTAGTTTACCAGCCTTTGAAGAATCGTCACAACCTGTGAGAGAAAAAATGCATAGAATGAAATCCAACTCAGAAAAGAAATAATATTATATCAAACCACCACCAAGAATAATTTGGGTGCCTGAATACCACACACAAGGGAGGGAAAATTTAATTTAAAAGGTTGTAACTCTCGTTGACAAGAATAGGTCTCCATAAAGTTTGTAACTCCCACTGCCAAGAGGAGAATCACCTATTTGACCGTTAACATGCTCCACTAGAAACCAACGCCCAAATTTGTCCCAAAAATATAATTTATGAATATTCATAAATTCATCACTCAATAATAATTTGATTAATTAACTTTGAAAATCCAATTTTCTTGATTCATCCGCAAGTCCTAACTTGCCACTTAGGAAATCGGGTTTTCCAAAAATAGAGAATGTTATTTTTAGAAAAGGGGACATGACACCCAAGACCAACCATCAAGACCTTATCTAGGTCATCTATTCATCATGTCATGATCCCTTGAGATTACTAAAGTGGAGACCTTATAGTCTATTGATTCCCTCACACAAACCTTATTACAACATAGTAGGTCTCTTTCACAAGGTGATGAGGGTGAGGCTCTTAGGTGTTGACTGTCACTTGACATTCCTATAAATTTATCTATGATTATGGATATGAGGATGCTTAAGATACACACATTGGAGAGGATGTCCCATAGTTTTAGAATTGTTCTACACAATTCCAAGAGTAGGATACATCTATATTAGATAATATGGCATTGACATATAAGTTAATGGATAAGACCTTTGGCATTAACCGACAAGTAATTTTTAATAAGGTTCTAAAATTATTATATTTCCTTTTTAAATCTAATATTAACTATATTAATATATTTGTTTGATTGGGAAAAGGGATCTAAGGTATAGACCACACTCTTCCTATTTTTTGGTTTGAAGGATTAGAAATGATCTCAAATCCACTTGACTACAAAACCTAATAGGAAGAGCCAAAGTGGTGGATCAATGTTATAATACTTGTGGAAAAAAATGTGTGTGTGCTATGTTGATATGTTATGTTTTATTGACTAGTTTTTAGGATGTGATTATCTAACTATATAAAATATGAAAATGTAGTAGTCTATTATTATTTTTGATAAACCGAATGTAGACAAACAAAAATGAGTTCCAAAAATGTAAAGGGCAAACACAGATGCACCTGATGTGAAAAGTTGAGGTTGAAAAGGGTGGTTTGGGGAATGGTGTACCCTAGACTGGGCTCCTCCTTTTTGAATTTTGATTTAATAGGCCAGAGGTCACCATTTTATAGCTTCTATCTTTCGAGAGTTGCTATCAAAACTTTGTGTATTGATGAGAAAATGTAGATTCATGACTTGACAACTTGTAGGGTTTGAGTGCATGAATGAATAAAGAGATTTCAATATTCCTTCAACTCACTTCGGATTTGTAACCTACACACATGAGAAGCAAGGAAGGGTTGTGCCATATAGGGGCTTGCTTAAGTTAAACCTCATGTTGGTATTCCTACCTCCACAATGGAAAATTATGATAAAAGAGAGCTTATCCTTGGTTGGATAGAGGCTAATAATAAACAAGTAATGAATTGACAACTTGTTGCAACTCACCACTTAGATCTAATCTCCTTGATAGAGTGAAGTCGCACTCATCACCTTCAAGGGTCAATAATTGCTTGACTTGAATTGATTTGATCACCTACAATTGTTTGTGCTCACAAACAAAATGCATGCAAACATGAACAAAACTTATATAACACATGCCACGATGCTTGAATGATGAAATTCTGCAATAATCTTGATAATTTTTCTCTTGAATACTCTTGAATTCTTTTTAGGACACTTGATTTGCTCAATTGAATTCTTAATTGTGCTTCTTTTTCTCATTAGGATTTTAAATGATAAAATGACTTGTATTAATATGCAATTATTCTAATTTACCGAAAATCAAATACCGATAGCCGACATTTGAAATTGAAAATTAATATAATAAATTACTGACATCGACATATTCAAATTTGGAGCCAAAAATTTTGGTCTAGGGCACAGGGCACAGGGCACAGGGCGCCCTAGACTAGATTCTTTCTTTTTTAGGGATCAAAATTGCTAGGGGGAAAATATTAAATGCATAGTTTGATTTCCCATGTTTTATTTTCCAAAAATGTTTATAAAATGGGTAAATAATACATAATTAGGTCCAAGCACATAGGGGGAGAAAAAACCTAGGTAAAATTGTCAAGAGTGACAATTTCAACACTACATTTAGCTCCCACTTTAGTGAGAGTATGAACTTATGCTCAAACTCACACTAAAGTAAGAATAGATAAAGATAGGTTCAATTTTCCAAATATTAAAGAGATAGGATGGTATTGAAGCTAGGGGATACACTAGCCCCCAGGATTTGAGATCCTATGGCAAGACAATATAAGAACAAAGGAACACACATGTATGAGATGCAATGCAACATGACAAACATGAAGCATACATGATGAAAAAACATAAACAAAAAACAAAAATACAAACAAACACAATGCGAACATGATGCACACATGCAAAAGAGGGTATGGCAATCATAAACTAGTAAGCTCTGCAAAAATCTTACTAGGATCCATACCCAAGGCATTCATGAGTCATAGGTTAGAAAAGTATGATAATTTTTAGGTGAACCATGAACCAAGGCATCACAGGCTTCTAAAGTTTTTTATTCACTAGGTGAGCCTTCTAAAAGTAGCAAAATTATCTAAACACACAAGGGCCAATGAGGATTGGTTTTCACTAGGTAAGATCCCATGCCAACCATACCAAGAGTTATAGTCCCAATAACTTTGATAAGGTGCTACAAAAAATGATAAAAATTCCAATTCAATGCATCACTAAGTCCAACGTGTGTGAACAAAGTGAAGCACATAATGTAATGCATTCCCCCACCTTAAAGTAATTGCTAACACCAGTTGTGAGCAATTTCCTTTAAGGTAGAGTAAGACAATAAATGTAATAAGAAAAATGAAGTTCATGAGAGCTTATTGGAAAGCCACATGCCAATGATATATTTCCAATAGAGCTAACTCATGAAAAGGGGTTTCCCCTATGATAAAACCACAAATAAAACAAAATATGTCACATAAGAGATCCACAAATCTAGGGTCAGTATAGACCTTAGATAATATATGGTATGATTATGGTCAAAATTGACATCATTCCCCTAGATACTCGTGGAACTGCAAAAAAAATGGAAGAAAGACACATATAGATGAAAAAAAATATATTTTGGGTCAACATGGAAGAGACCTAAATGTCACAATTCCTTGCATCATCCCCAAAAGGAAGACATTAGACAAACAACACGTGTTTACGATATAAAGAATAATGGAGATACAAATAGATGGATTTCATGACAGATTCATTTTCTTTGTATCCTTGTGCCAACAAGGGTCATTAAAAATACTAACAAACATAAAGACACATCAAGCAACACAACACAAGAGATCACATCACATGAAAGAAAGGACACAAGAGTGCAATACACAAAGGAACAACACATGCAAGCCGATCTAAAGTAAATCGTCTGCATCACAATTGTGCTCATCATATATAGAAGGTGGACAATACGCTAAGGGGACTACAATAAGTGTCATACAAGGAGTATCACTAGGTTCAACACATGGTGGATCAATCTCATGAGGAAGACCATCATGGTTGCCCCCATCTAAGTCCATAGATTTTTAAAACAAAAGAGATAATTCATTATGCACTTGTTCTTCTATCTTAACTTCTTCATCTTCATTATCCAAGTTTATCACAGTAGGTGTCCTATGAATTATATCATCCATATGTTCATTTTTCATTCTTTGTTTAGGTTGAGACATGTAAGGTTCAATTGCATGATTTGGTGAGGGTGGTGGAGTGGAATCAGGTGATGATGAGGTTGGATGGGTGAGAGGTAAGTCATTAGAGTTGGTTTGGATGAATTGTTGGTCATTAGGTAAGGTTTTATTATTTTCAACCAATTGGTGAGCGATGACATGACATCTACGTTTACACTCCTTAGAACTTCTATTTCTTCTTGCACAGGTTTCAACTTTTGAAGGATCAACCAAGGTGTCTTCCAACATAGGTTTCTTTTCTTACTTTGGAGGAGGAACTAAAGGGACCACCACGGGTTGGGAAACTATTGTGTTCTTAGGTATATAATTTTTTTCTTTCTTTCAAAGGTACATAGTTGATTACACAATTATCCCTTGGTCTTTTATAAGACGGTGGAGGCGGAACCACAACATACATGCCAGGTGGTCGAGGGAGGAAACCCAGTTCGAACTTAGGTTCCTCCACTATCTTTGGGGTAGAAGAAGCATCCATTAAAGTCTTAGTAGGCCAAGGAACCTCAGGTGGGATATTACTAAGAGACAACTCAACTATGTGTTTAGCTTTAAACTTTTGATATGATATGAAAAAGTGATCTTCACGTGGTTTAATAGTGTAGCATCATAAATTGTCACCCTTGACAATTTCACACTAGGTTTTTCTCCCCCTTAAATTATTGGACCTAATTGAACCCCTAATTTCCTAAATTATACATTCCATGGACCATCTTTAACAACTATCGACAAATTGCAAGTGAAAAACAAATACATTCATCTAACACTTTGCCCTCGACACCTAAATTTCTGAAAAAGAGGTCTGAGACACATATGACCTATGGTGAATGGGTCCTTTTTGGGCATAAGTGTCCCCTATTTTTTATCCAAATTCAAATATGTTGGTGTCGACACTTTATTATTTGTAATTCAAATGTCTAAAGTCGGCCATCAAGATTTAATGTGTGGAAATTAGAATAATTGCATATAAATACATAGTTATTACATCATTTCAAATCTAACAAGGGAGAATCTAGAAACTATTGGCAAAAATTATGATCAATAATTATCAAGAGTATCCTCAAGCAAGTCAAGAGCAACATTTCAGAGCTTTATTGCAACAATTAAAGATCCAATCATCATGTCGAATCCTATGTGAGTTTATGTATGTTCATGTTATCATTGTTTGTGAAGGCTAACCATTTTGTAGGTCTTCAAGCAATTCAAACAATTCAAGAAAGCAAGATCCAAGACCTTGAGGATATGTACATGAATTCAATCCTTCAAGGAAGCCATTGAAGGGTGGTGACTTGCAACACTTTTTTGATTCATCATTTCTTCCTATCATTTATCCTTCTATCATTGACATTGCCATTGTGGAAGTGGAAACACTAACACAAGGTTTAACTAAGGCAAGCCCCTAAATGGCACAACCCTTCCTCTCTCTTTGAATGTTTAGGTTTTAGGTTTTAAGGAGCTTGAAGGAAGTTTGAATATCCATTTTTCATTGTTATGATTGAAACCCTACACCTTGACAAACCACAAAAACTCACCTATAGAAATATTTGATAGTGATCTGACAAATTTGAAGGCGAAATCAGGAAGCTCTAATCCGACACCAAAGGACCGTGAAAATAGATCTAAAATGTCTCTACACGGACACATACTCCATATGGAAAATTACTCCTCCTATTTTGGCTGACTCCAAATTTACAAGATAGGTGCACAGTGTTTTGCTCTATCCATTTATGTTATCCAAATTTTTCTGTGACTTTCTATGTTTATTGTATTTGCATCAAAATAGTAATTTGCATCATCAACATAGTCATTGCATTGCATTTCATCCCTAAACTCATCCTAGATTTGGTCAAGGGCTAGTTGACTCACCTTTTAGGCTGTAAGTCAATCACATACCTTGTCCAAGTCCATCAAATCCCCATAATCATACTATTTCCATCTCCATTCTTAATGAAATTGGAAAAAGGTGCCAAACCCTAAAGAGTGGAAATCTCCAAAGGAGTTTCCCTTTTCACCATATCATTTTTGAAATCCCTTTTTTCCATACATTTCATTTTGGTGAACCCGACATGTTAACATTATATACCTTCTAAAATTTTAACCTAGATCTAGGTTTAGCCTTGCATTATTCATTTAGGCATCCATTTTTACATCATAAAAGACATAAAAATACAAAAAATTACATATAATATTGCATCATAGGTTGTAATAGGATTAGCTTCAGTCATTTAGGTTAGATCGACATTCAAATTGCATTCACAAATTTGCATTAGGTCATTTAAATAAAATTGAAAGTGTTCATTGCATGCATTTAGGTATCTTTCATATAGCTCAAAAAAGTGAAAAATTACATCAAAATCACCATTTTTAGATTTTGGCATCTTAGAATCAGTCAATTGTTGCATTTTAGAGCTGAAAATTGCATTCAAAATTATCATTTATTGTTCAAACATTTTCAACATTGTTATACACACATTTTGAATTACATCATCTTAAATTAAGCAAATTTTGAAAGTATTCACTGTCAGACCTTCTTGCAAGAAAACCCAGAAGCCTTAAACAATATCACACATAGTCAAACTTTGAATTTTTTGAAACCCTAGCTAGGACACAAATGCCCTTGGGCGGCTTTCTTCTGTTATTTTTGGCTCAAGCAAATTTTTCTTAGATCTTTGTTTTTGTATTCTTTGTTTACTTTTATTGTCTAATTTTTTTCTTAGTGTTTTATTGTGTTTGTTTGAAAATTTAGTGTTCATAGTGGGTACACCCAGTGTTTTGAAACTCACATGAGCTCTAGGACCTAGTTTCCTATTGCCAATACTTCGGTGAGACATAGTTGTAGACTTATGACATCCCACGTTGTTGTTACATCCACTAAGGATCCTGAGTCTTCCAACTCTTTCATGCAAAGTATTGTCAATACTCAACCCATTTTGGACTCTATCCCTAATGCTACCATACCAATGGCAACTTTACAATCAACCATTTTTACAGATGTTGAGACTGTTGTTTCCCATGTTCCTGAAGCAAAACTCAAATAATTGGAAAAAGATCTCGAAGGACTTCAAGATTATCTAAGTACTAAATCTCTACCTGGCCTAATGGTTCCTATAGTGGATAACCTTAGGAAACTGATTAGTGATGCTTGAGGATTAAAGTACTTGCGCAGTCTAGCCCATATAGTTGATGCCAACATACCTATGATGGATAGTTGTGCCTGGGCTTTGGGATACACTCAAAGTCAAGAAAGAAGTCAAATCTCCCTCCCCAAAATTATAGCCTCTATTCCCACATGCATAAATCCAACTGTCTCTTCAACGATACAACAAAGCATTGGCATAACTCCAACCTTAGGCCTTTCCAATGGGAATCCTTATAGTTTTGTGTCCTCACATGTTACACCTCGAATTTCATCCCTCCTCATAAATTTGTAACACACTAGTCGACCAAGCACATACACAATCCCACCATATTCACCACATTCCCAAAATATGTCAAGCAATGATTCAATCATTAACCAACTTTTGTAAAACATGACATCACTTCAACAACAAAAATCACAACATTGAACCAAAACCAAAATGGACAATCATTCCAATATGTCAAAAGGAGCCCGCTATCACTTGAAATCTTGAAAACACCCATACCACAAAACATAGAGATACCTCAATTTGAGAAGTACAATGGTAAAGGAGACCCTAGCAATCATATATAAGCATATATTGCCTTGTGTAGTGACTTCATTTTTGAAGATAAACTCCTGGCTAAACTCTTTCCTAGGTCATTGAAAGATATGGCTTTGGAATGGTTTTGTTCATTATCAAATAACTAAATCCACTCATTTAATAAGCTTGTTGATGCATTCCTCCAACATTTCCAATTAAACATTGGTCCTAAAATTACACTAACTGATTTAATGCGATGCAAACAAAGGAAAATTGAAAAGGTAATAGACTTTATAGGGCATTATCAGTTGCTTTACTTGCAAATCAATCTTACTCTTCCTGATGCAGATGTTCAAAGAGTGTTCATTAAAAATTTACAACCAGGCATAAGGGATAAAATCTTGTTGATGAAATATCCATCCTTCATACTTGTGTACAACCCTTCGTGATTATCAAAATTTTATTAGTCAATATGAAGAGACATCTCCATTGATTCCTACTGATAATTTTGAATTTGTACTTCAAAACAACTATCAACCATTCAAGCAGCAAAACAAGAACTTCATCAAGATAAGTACACCTCAAACAACCATTCACATTAAACCACAAGTTGTAGCCATAAATTCAACTCCATACTAATTTAGATCGAGAGATAGATAATTTACCCAACTACCTGATTCCCTCCATTCAATCATGTTGCAAATTTTGAGCAAGAAATTAATCCAATTGCCTCCGATTAGACCCATGGACACAACCAAATATGTATCTCCAAATTTCAATCCAAAAACCTTTTGTCAATATCATCGAACAAATGGACATGATACAAATGATGCATGCATCTTAAACATTAGGTACAAGACCTCATTGATTCTAATCACATCTAGTTGGGTGGTGTTAATGATCAAGGGAATAAGTTTGCTGCCTGACCTAACCAAAACTTGTAGATTTTCACCAATCCAATGCCAAATCATTCATCCAACTTTGTGCAAGCTTGTGATGATAAGAATGATGATATGAATGTTGATAAAACTCATGACACGAATACTAATAAGGATGATGATAAGAGTGATGATGAGGATGGTCTACAAGATATGGCCACTCTCATAGACGTGCAACCTCGTAAGGCCCAAACCACTTTGTTACCTGACATTTCTTTCACCCATATTGATGTATCCATACATGCACCTGATGGTCATCTCTATATTGTTGGACGTATCAATGAAAAACCTACACAAGGAATACTCATTGATTTTGTGTGTGTAGAGAATGTGATCACTAAGGATTTATTTTATGTGCATGAGCTTTATCAAGATTCTTACGAACAATCAAAAGCATGGTTAAAAACTCGTGATGGTTTTGCTCGCCCTACGATAGGTTTGATCACTCTTCCTCTTAAGGTTGGATCAAAAAAATTAGATGTATCATTCTATATAATCCCAACATTAGACCAATTCTATGTGAAGCTAGGCTACCCATGGCTTAGCTCCATGAATTTTGTCCCATCAGTTATCCACAAGTGCATAAAGTTCCCATGCGAAGATCAAATATACACAACACATCATAGTGGTTTTAATCCTTTGTCTTCCTATGGAAATTTTTTATTGGATTTCTTTTGGCCTCAACCCATGGAACCTATTATACCTCATGAGGACTTCTTTCTCAGGTCATATCAAAAGTTTAAGGCAAAGTGAATAACAAAATTATCCCTTAGAAATATTCTTGAGAATGATAAGACTATGGTTGTTCCTCCCACCCCACAAGTTGTGGATGAACCCATGCATGAAGAAAAGGCCCTTCCAAGTAACCAAGGTAAATATGCCATAGTTCCTCCACCCATATCATTCAAAAGACCAAGAGACAATCACATAATTTCCTTTATGCCCCTAAAAATAAAGCAAGTATATAGACCTAAAGGGACAACGGTTTCCCAACCCTTAGTAGTTCCTTCAGTTCCTCCCTTAAGAAGGAAAAGAGATAGACAGTCTAGAAACCCACTCGTACACCTTCACAAATTGAAAACTATGTAAGAAGAAATAGAAATGCTAAACAACGTAGGCATATACATCATGCTATTTCTCATCAATTGGAAGAAAAGAATAAAACAACACCTCAAGACCAAATACCAATTCAAACAAATCATGATGAACCACCACCTTCACCAAAATATGAAAATGAGCCTTACATGTCTCAACCAAAACAAAAATTGAAACAAGAACATACAATTGACATTTTCATAAAACCTCTGGTTGTGATAAATTTGGATGATGAAGATGAAATTTCTAAAATTGATGAGAAAGTGCATAATGATCTTAATTTGTTGTTTTCAAAATCTAGGAATTTAGATGTAGGGGAAACCGTGATGATCATCCTGATGAGAGTGACCCACCATGTGTTGAACTTGGTGATGCTCCTATTATGACACTTGCTATAGTCCCTTTGGCTAATTGTCTACCTTCCGTATATGATGAGCAAGATTGGGAGGTAGACAACTTGCTTTAGGTCAGGTCACATATTGCTTCGTTGAGTTTTCTTTATGTATTATTTGTGTTTGCTTGCACATGATGTGATATCTCATGTTGTGCTTCTTGGTGTGTCTTTGTGTTTGTGAGTTTTCTTTGAATGACTCTTGTTTACCCGTTGGCATAAGGATACAAATAAATTAATCTATTGTGACATTCTTGTATTTGTATCTAAATTCTTCTATATGTCGTGAAAACTGTCTTTAGTTTTTGTCTTGTTTTTCTTTTTGGGGATGATGCAAGGCATTGAGATATTTAGGTCTCTTTAATGTTGACCCAAAATTTTTCCATTCTCTCTATGTGTCATTCTTCCATTATGTTCGTTGTTCTGCGAGTATCTAGGGAATGATGTTGATTATGAGCTCTATTATATCACTATAGAAAAGATGTATACTAACCCCAAATCTATGGATCCTTTATGTGTTCATCTTTTGTCTGTTGCATTATATTTGCGAGAAACCCCTTATCATGACATAAATTTATTTGGAAACAAATCATTGGCATAGAGCTTTCCAAATAAGCTCTCACATCCTTATCACATGGTATTTACCATGTTTCTACCTTAAATCAATTGCTCACAACATGGTGTTTAGCAATTTCTTTAAGGTGGGGGCATACATTGGAATTTTTGCTTCACTTTGTTCACACGTGTTGAACTTAGCAGTGTGGTGACAGTGGTATTTTTGCTTCACTTTATTCACACACGTTGAACTTAGTGATGCATTGGCATAACATCTTGATCATTCTTATACAACCTTATCAGATTTATTAGGGAGTATAACTCTTGGTATGATTGTCAATGGGTACACACCTAGTAAATATCAGACCACTAGACCTTGTGTGTTTCTAATTTTGTTACCTTGTCTTGAGGGCTCACTTAGTGAATATTAGACTTCACTAGCCCATGGGTCATGAATGTATTTGTGTGTGGATCCTAACATAACACAACTTGTTAGTCCATACCCTCCTTTAGCATTTTTCTTTTACATTGTATATGTTATCTTGTTGAATTCTATGCATGTGTGTGCTCCTTTGTGCTTATGTTGGTTTTCCATGGGATCATTGATCTTGGGGGCTTGTGCACTCCCCCTTGATCCTTTGTCATCCTATCTCTTCAACATTTGGACAATCAGAGCCCTCTTGATGTATTTTCTACTTTAGTGTGAGTCTAAGCGTAAGTTCATACTCTTAGTAAAGTGGGGGCTAAATGTAGTATTGTAAATTATCACCCTTGACAATTCCACACTATTTTTTTCTCCCCCTTAAATTATTGGACCTAATTGAACCCCAAATTTCCTAAATTATGCATTCCATGGCCCATTTTTAACAATTACCAACAAATTGCAAGTGGAAAAGAAATACATTCATCTAATACTTTACCCTCGACACCTAAATTTTTGGAAAATAGGTTTGGGACACATATACCCTATGGAAAATGGGTCCTTTTTGGGCGTAAGTGTCCCCTTATTTTGGCTCCAAATTCAAATATGTCGATGTTGGCACTTTATTATTTGCAATTCAAATGTCTAAAGTCGACTGTCGAGATTTAATTTGTGGAAATTAGATTAATTGCATATAAATACCTAGTTATTGCATCATTTCAAATCTAACAAGGGAGAATTCAGAAACCATTGGAAAAACTTATGATCAAGCATTATCAAGAGCATCCTCAAGCAAGTTAAGAGATTTTTTTTAGAGATTTATTGTAGAAATTCAAGATCCAAGCATCATGTCAAATCCTATGTGAGTTTATGTATGTTCATGTTATCATTGTTTGTGAAGGCTAACCCTTTTGCAGGTGTCCAAGTAATTCAAACAATCCAATCAAGAAAGATCCAAGACCTTGAGGAGATGTACATGAATTTAATCCTTCAAGGAAGCCATTGAAGGGTGGTGAGGTGCAACACTTTGTTGATTCATCATTCCTTCCTATCATTTATCCTTCTATCATTGGAATTGCCATTGTGGAAGTGGAAACACTAACATGGGGTTTGACTAAGGCAAGCCCCTAAATGACACAACACTTCCTCTCTCTTTGAATGTGTAGGTTTCAAGTTTTAAGGAGTTTGAAGGAAGTTTTAAGATCTATTTTCCATTGTTGCAATTGAAACCCTACACCTTGACAAACCACAAAAACTTACCTACAAAAATATTTGACAATGATTCAAAAAATTTGCAAGTGGAATCTAGAAGCTATGATTCGACACAGGAGGACTATGAAAACATATTGAAATATCTCTACAAGGACACATATGCCATATGGAAAGTCAGTCCTCCTGTTTTGGCTGACTCCAAATTAATAGGACAGGTGCGTAGTGTTCTACTCTCCATTTTTTTTGTCTAAATTTGTCTACGACTTTATGTGTTTACTGTATTTGCATCAGAATGGTAATTTACGTCATTAGCATAGTCATTGCATTGCATTGAATTTCATACCTAAACTCATCCTAGATTTGGTCAAGGGATGGTTGAATCACCTTTTAGGCTGTAAGTCACTCACATACCTTGTCCAAGTCCATCAAATCCCCATAATCATACCATTTCCATCCCCATTCTTAATGAAATTGGAAAAAGGTGCCAAACCCTAAAGAGTGAAAATATCCAAAGGAGTTTCCCTTTTCACCATATCATTTTTGAAATTCCCTTTTTCCATACATTTAAAATAGGTTCAATAGGTTGAGGCCAAAAATAATCTAACGAAAAATTTCCACGAGAAGCGGAAGGTTTAAACCCACTATGAAAAGTTGTATATATTTCATTTTCAAATGAAAACTTTATGCATTTATGTATAATCGATGTGACCATATTCATTGGGCATATCCATGGATAACTTAACTTCAAACAAAATTGGTCTGATATCGAGATAATGGTGAATGAAACATCTAACTATTTTGGTCCAACTTTGAGTGGGCAAGTTATCGAACTTATCATAGGCCGAACAAAACCATCATAACCTTTCAACAATACTTTTGATTGTTCATAATTGTCTTTGTAAATATCATGCACAAATAGAAATTCTTTAGTGATCACATTCTCTAAATACATGGGATCAATGAGTATTACCCTTGTGGGTTTGTCATTAATACAACTGGTAATGTAGAGAGGACCATCAGGTGTAGTTATGGATGCATATAAATATGAGTAAAAGCAATATCAAGCAACAAAGTGGTTTGATCCCTACGAGGTTGAACTTCAATTGTAATCATGTTGGACATATCATCATCTTCAACATTATCACTACATTGTACAAAGTTGAATGAATTACTTTGTAATGGATTGGTGAATATTTGCAAGTTTTAGTTAGATAGCGAGATTGACTTATTTCCTTTGTCATTAACATCAACTAATTGAATTTGATTAGAATCGATGAGGTCTTGCACTTGGTGTTTAAGATACATACATCTATTTGTATCATGTCTAGGTGTACAGTGATATTGAAAAAATGCTTTTGCATTAAAATTTGGTGATAAAGGTTTACTTGTGACCACTAGCCTAATTGCAGGGATTTGAATTAGGTTCTTACTTAATAATTGCAACATTATTGCATTAAGATAATCAAGCAATTGTGTGAATTGTCTATCTCGATCGAAATTGATAAGGAGTATTATTAACGGTTTAAGGAGTGTTTAAATTTTTGAATGATGGGTAGTTGTTTTGAGGTATGAATTCAGATTGACCGGTGGGAGTCGATGAAGGTGTTCCTTCATACTGAATAATCAAAATCTGATAATCATGAAGAGTCGTACATAAGTGTTGAAAAGATGGATACTTCATCAACAATATCTTGTCTCAAATGTTGGGCTGTAAATTTCCTATAAACACTCTTTGGATGTTAGCATCAAGAAGACTACACGAGATTTTTTAATAAAGTAATTGATATCATCCTATAAAGATGGTTACCTTTTCGATAGGTCCTTGTTTACAACAAACTAAGTTGATTAATGTCACTTGAGGATCAATGTTTGCTTGAAAATGTTGGATAAATGCACTAACAAGTTGGGTGAATGAATCTATGGAGTTATTCAACAATGAGAAAAACCATTCTAAGGCCATATCTTTTAATGATCTAGGAAATAATTAAGGTAGGAGCTTGTCTTCAAAAATTAAGTTGCTACATAATGTAGTAAAATCTGATACATGGTTGTTAGGATCTCCTTTACCATTGTATTTCTCAAATCAAGGTATTTCAATTTTTTGAGGTATATGTGTTTTGAGGATAACAATTGACAAAGGATTACGTGTAAGATATTGCGGAGGTTTACCAATTTGATTTTGATTCAATATTGATATTTGTTGTTGAAGTGATGTCACATTTTTCAAAAGTTGGTTTATCACTAGATCATTGGGTGACATGTTTTGGGAGTTTGTTGAGTATGGTGAACTAGAGTGAGTGACCAATGGGTTACTATGTGGCATTTTTATGAAAGGTGGTGAACATGGTGGTGTTATGGGTGATGTGACAAAAATATAATGATTCACACTAGGAAACCCTAAGCTTGGATTTAGGCCATTGGTATATTGTATGGTTGATGCTACGGTCAGAGGTGTGAATGTGGGAATAAAAGGCATGGGTATGGGAGAGGAAAAAAAAAAATTCTCCTTGGTTTTGAGAATTTATGAATTCTTGAGTACAAATAGATGTAGTAGGGATTTTAGCATCTACTATGTGAGCTAGACAACGCAACACTTCTATTCCTTGAGAATTATTTATCAATTTCCTAAGGTTGTCCACAATAGGCACCATTTCTCCTGCTAAGGATTTAGTACTTAAGTAATCTTGAATACCTTCCAAATCTTTGTCCAATTGTTTTAGTTTCTCCTCAAGAACATGGGCGATAGTGGTCTCTAAGTCCACATAAATGTTGGATTGTGAGGTGGTCATGGGTAATGTGTGGTGAGGGATGGAATCCAAAATGGATTGGATTGAAGCCATACCTTGTGTGAAAGAGTTAGAGGACTTGGTATCCATAAGTCTAAAACTATGTCTCACAGGGGTATTAGCAATAGGGAACTAGGTCATGAAGCTCATAAGAGTTTCAAAACACTTAGGTAAGCCTACTATACACAAGACAAGTACAAGATAGTCACAACACACAAATTACAAAATCAGGAAGCAAAACCTCAAAAAAGGCACAAAAACATACCTGTGATCCAAACTTGGATGAAATTTTATAGGTCTAGGGCGCAATACATTGTGGAATGGCAAGGTGTTTTTACATAATTCAAAATTTGGATTTTCTCTACAATGTTTAAGTATCCTATTCTGTGACTGTGCAAGTCTGACAGTAAATAATTTTCCAAAATTTAATAGAACTATGATTTTACAATATGAAATACAATTATGCAAGTAACTTTCAAAATTCCTAATTAATGAATGCAATTGGAAATATAATTTTCAAACTATAAACTGAATAATTTGACTAATACTAACTTGAAAAATATGGAAATTGAAATATTTTATATTTTCACAACAATAACAATGCACTTTTTCCACTTTTTCACTATGTGCATATGCCTAAATGAATGCTTTGAACACTTCCAGATGAGATTTCAGTTTTTATATGACCTAATGCAAGTTTACCAATGCAAGCATGAATGGAATTTACTTTGCAATGACTAAAATTAACCCTAGATGTCTTTTAGATGCAAAATGCAATGCAATTTTTTACCTTTTTAATGATTTTTATGATGAATATGAAAACCTAAATGATGAATTCAAATGACTTAAGATCACACTTAGATTCTAAACTTATATATTTCATATTTCAAAAGATTAAAAAATGTTTGAAACAGTTGAGTTCACCAAAATGTTTGATTGGGAAAAGGGATCTAAGGTATAGACCACACTCTTCCCAATTTTTGGTTTGAAGGATTAGAAACGATCTCAAATCCACTTGACTACAAAACCTAATAGGAAGAGAATGGTGGATCAGGGTTCTAATCCTTGTGGAAAAAATATGTGTGTGATATGTTGATATGATGTGTTTTATTGATTGATTTTTAAGATGTAATGATCTAACTATATAAAATATGAACATGCAATAGTATATTATGATTTCTAATAAATTAGATGTAGACAGATAAAAATGAGTTCCAAAAATGCAAAGGGTAGACACAGATGCACCTGATGTAAAAAGCTGAGGCTGAAAAGGGTGGTTTGAGACGTGGTGCACTCTAGACTAGGCTCCTCCTTTTCGAATTTTGATTTCACAGGCATGAGGTCACAATTATGTAGCTTTTGTCTTCCGATCTAGTTGTTGTGAGAACTTCATTTTTTGATAAGAAAATACAGATTCCATGACTTGATAACTTGTAGGGTTTGAGTGCATGAATGAACAAATAGCCTTCAATCTTCCTTTAACAAACTTCAGATTTGTAACCTTCACACATGAGAAGATGGGAAGGGTTGTGCCATATAGGTTCTTGCCTAAGTCAAACTTCATGTTGGTATTCCTACCTCCACAATGGAAAATTATGATAAAAGAGAGCTTATCCTTGGTTGGATAGAGGCTAATAATAAACAAGTAATGAATTGACAACTTGTTGCAACTCACCACTTAGATCTAATCTCCTTAATGGAATGAAGTCACACTCATCACCTTTAAGGATCAATTTTTGTTTGACTTGAATTGATTTGATCACCTAAAAGTGTTAGTGATCACAAAAACAATTCATGCAAACATGAACAAAACTTACATAACACATGACATGATGCTTAAGTGATGAAATACTGCAATAATCTTGATAATTCTGCTCTTGAATGCTTTTTAGGGCACTTGACTTACTTTCAACCAAGAAGGTGAGCCCATCATACCTTGATATGATTCTTTTAGAGTCTTCAAAATGAAATAGAATTGAATTTCTTATATTAACTTAATCAAACTACATGCCCTATTCTGAAAATGCAAGATTCTGAAAACTAGGGAATTGCAATTGAAATTTTGACACTAGATCTGGGTTGAGGAGGACACTATGCACCTGTAATATAGATTTTAGCTGAATTTGTTGGGATGTTTCCTTCGGGGGTTCCACTGTCCTACTAGGATATTTTCTTATTTGAAAATATGGATCTTAAACTCTCTATCTGCTCTTTGATCTCTGTTCTGCAAATTTTGGTTTTCAAATATGGACCTGCAATAAAATCTACAAAAGAGATGGTGGATAGTGGCTATATAGGATTTTTCCTCAGTCAAACCCTTGTTTTGGTATTTCTACCTCCATAATAGCCAATGGAAATGATTGATAATAGTGTGTGTTCCCTAACCTTAAGTGTGTCTAAGGTTGTTATGAGCTAAAATTCATGAAAACCCTACTCAAGTGTGTTAGAGAAGGATTCCTATATGAAAATGAAAAGATCTAACTAAGAGAGAAGTCAAAACACTCTTAAAAAATATGAAACATAATGATACCTTGCTTGAGGCTGAAAATAAGATGAAGCTTGAAGATTAGAACACTAGGAAACAAGTCATTAGGTTGAAGGAAATGACCAAATGTATCTCCCATTCCTAGAATCCATTATGTTCTTCTATTGGCATCAACCTTCAATCATGGCATAAGGCTTGATAAATTTACAAATAAGCTTGAAGACGTACAAATATGGATGTACTTGACATAATATAATGATCTCTTGGGTCTCTTTTCTTCTCCTTGTTTCTTTCCTCTTCCATTCTAGTTTCAAATGGTGAAAAGACTAGGTATTTATAGGTGTTTCTCTATTTTTTTGAAAATTAAATCTCGACAGTCAACTTTACATTATTGAATTTCAAATAATAAAATGTCGGCACCGACATATTAAAATTTAGAGCTAAAATAGGTGGACATAGGCACCCTAGGTGCCAGTGTCCTATCCCTATTTTTGGGGGTTTAAATTGTTGGGGACAAAGTATTAAATGAGAGCATTTGTTTTATGCTTGCAAATTGTTAGAAAATATTTAAATTGGACCACAAAATGCATAATTTTGGAAATTACGGCCTAGTTAAAGGGTGTTTGAAATGCATTAATGCAAGGGTCACTAAAGTAGGTCCAAAGTAAGTGTGAAATTGTACTATCACCTAAAAGGGGGAGATGTGCAAGATCATGATGAGCCAAAAAGTGGTGATATGTAAGTGATATGATGGCCCATGTGGCTGACGACTTTTTTTACCCAAAATTGATGAAACAAAAAAGGTTTTTAAAGGAGATACTCAGCTTTCCACCAATACGAATTATGCTTTACTTTGAATTTAATAAATTATTATTATTCATTTTCTATTTGAATTATGACTAAAGTCCTAATTGATAGGCTGATTGAAAAACATCCATAACTTTCAAACGGTATCACATTTTTTGAATCCGAAACATGCATCGCATTCTATTCTTTGCATACTATAGGATTAAAAAAAAATTGAATTTCATGAAGTTTTGACCAAGTTAAGGTGGTCAGACATACGAGTTTTAATATTTTTAAAAGTTGTAATAAAAAAATCATAATTAATTATTTACTTGGAAAAAAATTACAAAAAAATATGCATCACATCGAGACATGAGTCCTCTACTTATATCTAAAATATTATCATTTTATTGTGGTTAGGGTGGTCAAACAGACACCTACTTATTTTTCCCTAAATTTAAGTACTACTCCATTGAAATTTCAAAATTTTCACCAAATAGATTTAAAAAAAAAAAAAACCTAGTAGTTTAGAAACTACATTCAATTTGCTACATATTCTATTCTTACATATTTTTGAAATAATATTGAAATAATATAGATAACTTATTCAAATTTTTACATCAAGTTTCCTAACTCTGATTTTTTGAAATTTCATCACCACTTAAGGGCTTGTTTTTTCCATGATGATCTTGAACATACGCGGCCAGGAGTACGATTTATGATGCTACATTTAGCCCCTACTTTAGCATGCATATGACACTATGTGCATATGCAAGCTAAAGTAAAAAAAGTAAATCATATTGTCAAAAAGGATACTCATAAGGATATTATGAATCATTCATCAAACAAGAGAATGAATCCCCCAGCGTAGTTATCTGCAAAACCACAATATTAGGAACCGCATCCTAAAAAAATGATTTTTTAGGTGTTCAAAACATACTAATCCCAAAACTTCTAACGAAATTCGAGGATAGATGTATGCCCCTAATTCTGCTTTCTTTATGGAGGTGGAATTAGGGTAGCAATCTGACCACATCGAATTTTTAAACCTTTGTTATATAAATTCCTATGATAGGGTCTTGAAGATCATAACACCAACTATCGAGAAGCATATGATATGAGTGAGAATGAAACTACGAATCCAATGCAAAAAATGACATTGAAATTGAAGTTCACTAGCCCCCATTATGATGAATTAAATGATATGTGCTAAGAAAATCTACTTACTAAATTTGACTATAAGATATAGCAAAATTATGATTTTGACATTCATTTTCACTTTTGCTATCTAAAGATCTAGAGAGTGCCATTACCAATCCAAGGAGTGAGGATGTCGAGTTGACGACCATACGAGCCTCAGAGACTCGAGGTCTTGCGAGCAAATGCTACACAAGGTGAGGTGATTCCAGAGGTGAGTTGCTCTTCACTTCCTTATGATTTATTTCCTTATTTTACACTATTTTTGATGATTTTCTCAAATTTTGTGGCGCTAGTGTCCTTATATGGCACCTATGTCCTTTTTGGGCACCTATGCCCAAAATAGGTGCTAGTGTCCCAAAAAGGTGCCAATGTCCAAACTTCGATTCTTTTATGCTTATTATTTGTTGATTACTCATTTTGATGCATACTGATGATTCTTCTTGCCTTGTTCACATACCCCACTGCACACACAACAATGCTTAGGAGGATGCTTTTTTTCACTTCTATGAGAGTAGGTTATATGACTTCCAATCAAGGATCAACAATAGTTACATACTGTTGGACTATATTGGGTATATATCATGCCTCTTATGAGATACCATGATGCTATGTTGATGGCACTTGCAGAGTGGTGGGATGAAAATACCTCTACCTTCCATCTTCCAATGAGAGAGATGATCATTACACTTGAGGATGTTCACCACATTTTTTGGTTACCAGTGTGGGGCATGCATGTGTACCATGATGATTTTCAAACTCCTCGGGAGATTAGGAGTGATCAATTTTATTTCACTAATCGACACATAGAGATTGATACTAGGGGTCAGATTCAACTTAGGTGGATCTTACATGTGGGTATTGATATACCATTGATTCAACACATTATGATTATCATTGTTGCACTTGCTCTAGCACTCGATGGACGAGGCACATACCTTGATAGGGGCTTGGTTCATACTATATGAGCGATGGAGGAGGAGCAGGCAGTGTTTGCTTGGGGACATAGTATGCTTGTGCATCCATATTATGATTCAGGGCACTTTGTTTATCGTGATTCCCACAATATTATTCTTTGTACACCTCTTTAGGTATGGGCCTTTGAGAACATCAGCTGCACAAGGTTGGTAGGGTACCCTATGGCAACACCATATACATATCTACATAGGTATTTTATTATTAACTTAAGTGACCCTAGCAAAGTGGAGGCCTATTATGCTAGAGAGTCACGTTTGATCGGTTAGGTAGTGATGACATTGTTTGGAGACCATATAGGACTCTACCAGAGTGGCCAGGTCTAGCATGACATCTAGTTAGGATGTAGCATGATAGATTGCTTGTTGGTCGACATGATTATATTATTATACCATTCTATTTTTATCAAGTGATGAGATAATTCGACCAGCTACAAATGGATCCCATCCCACGACCTATGTACCTGAGATCCATGCGTAGTGGTGCTAGGCCACATGATGTCCGCTATCCCACCATAATAGATGTCGAGTCAAGTGAATAAGAGGATGAGGAGTGATATGTGCACCTGACATCTAATCAGGATGATGTCAACACTTCACTGGGATATGATAGATGGTGGAGGATTGCACATCTTGAGCGTGTATTCCCTATTGGTCATCCTATAAGAAATCTTGGACCACAGTATCGAGAGGATCACATAGATAGGGATGAGGTTGTCGACGGAGATAGTAGTGATGATGGGGTTGATGAGGATTAATGATCAACATAGAAGGATCCTGAGGAGCACACAATAGCTAGAGATGTCCCGAGGGGAGACCTACATCTCGTCCTTGTGTCTCATGAGCACATTCTATGACTCCAAATAGGAGATGAGTTTGTGAGTGTGGAGAGAGCAACCATGCAACTCCCTCCACACCCCCAACCACTGAGGGGAGTCCCGGTATGACACCTATGGTGTCTTATTGAGATCTTGGCTGGAGGATTGGTGATCCAGGTGATGATATATTATTTAGTTTATTTTAATTTTCTACATTAGTTCACTCATTTTATATTCCCAATTTTGATGTATGTTATATTTTCTTTATTAGTGGTCATGCAAGATTGGCTTAGCTATTTCAGTCAAGTAATCGTAGACATGATTCTGCCTATGACCCCACACTAGCCGATATGAGTTGAGCATAGGCCACCACTGAGTGCGAGGCACCATGTTGATATATTCGAGCCCCTATCTCGATAGAGGACAACCCATGCGGATTCCTTGAGAGCTATTGATGAAGTTAGAGGTGAGAACGAGAGTCTTAGAGCCAGATGCACGAGATTGGAAGTTGTCTATGAGGAGCTTAGAGCCACTCGGGTTCCTTCTGAGAGTGAGACATAGCTTGTCTTATGGACGAAACTCAGTAGGATGTAGGCAGAGCTTGGTAGAGTGTAGGCGAATAGGGATCAGATTGAGCAGGAGCACATTGCCACACTTGTACACAAGGGCATAGCCATAGGCTAGTTATAGGGCTTACAAGAGCGAATGAGCTCTAGGAGCCACTTTCGAACCACTATCTCTTGATGGGAACCACCACCACTGGGCCTCAAGGAGTCTAGTAGCCATAGGCCTATCTAGATGTATTATATTATGACACACAACATTTTTTCTACCATGGTTACTATGATGTATAAACTTTATTATCTATATATATGAGTATGTTTTTATTTCTATGCATTATATATTGATGTGATTTATTAAACAGTCTTTATGTGATTAGTTAATAAATTTCTCCATGATCTATTTTCCATGTGATTAATGTGATCTAATTAAACAATTATGTCTACTTAGATGCTAGAATTTTGGTTGTGTAATTATGTTAAACTAAATGCCCTTATGATCTAACTAAAATTAAATGCATATAATGACCTAATTAAACATAACATACACATGATTGAATAGTATGAACACAGAAGTAATAATCCACCTATAATGAAAAATTACTCAAAATAATTTAACACACCAATGTTTTTCAAGAATGAAGCAATGTGAGATAAAATAGAAAACTATCTACTTAATCTAACAACATGCTTTAAAATACATACTATTCAAAAGACTGCTAAGTGTAATATTTGCACAAATGCGCAACATTTATGGGTTCTTTTAGGGGTATACCATTCATTTATTTGAGTTTATATGCTCTAGACCCATAGACTTTGTCAATCCAATAGGGTCCTAACCAATTTGGGCTAAACATTCCTTTCTCATTAGGAGCAACATTGACATTATGTTGATTTTCATACAACACCAAATCTCCCTTATTGAAGGATTGGGGAATGACATTATTATTATAGTTATGTTGCATGATTTTAGAATAGAATCGAAGATGCTCAAGAGAATTTATATGTTGTTAATTAAGCATTTCAAGTTTTTGTAAACGTTGTTCCCTATAAGAATTATTATCAATAAGGCCACTAAGAGAAACACATAAAGAAGGAATTTCTAACTCTAGAAACATTATTGCGTCACCTCCATAAACAAGGTTATAGGGTGTGTTTCTTGTAGACTTGTGAATACTTGTATGATAATCCCATAATGCATAAGAGATTTGAGTATGCCAATCTTTGTTATGCTTACTAACCATTTTTCACAAGATTTGTTCAATTGTTTTGTTTGTTGCTTCTGCTTGACCATTAGATTATGGATAGTATGGTGTAGAAAATCAATGTTGAATGTGAAATGTGTCCAAAAATTTCATAACTTCCTTGTTCTTAAATGGCGTTCCATTATTTGAAACTAAGGTTAAAGGAATTCTAAATTGAGTAAATGACATTTTCTAGAATAAAATAATAGATTATATCAGTAGTCGTAGAATGAAGAGGGATTGCCTCTACCCACTTAGAGAACTAAGATGTAGTAGTAATTATAAATGTATGTCCTAAGGATGAGGGAGGGGATATCTTCCCAATCAGATCCAAACCCCAAATCTATAATGGCCAAATAACAACTTGAGCACAAAGTTCAAACGTAAGAGCATGAATCAAATTCTTATGTTCTTGACATTTGTGACATTTCTTGACATGATTGAAGAATTCTTGTTTCCATGTTTTGCCAATACTAGCCAATATGAACTAACCTTTGAACCAAAGATTGTCCTCCAAAATGCCCTACAAATTTCCATTTTCAAATTTGGACCTGCAGTAAAATCTACAAAAGAGATGGTGGATGGTGGCTATATAGGAGTTTGCCTCATTCAAACCCCTATTTTGGTATTTATACCTCCACAATAGCCAATGGAAATTATTGATAATAGTGTGTGTGATTTAACCTTAAGTGTGTCTAAGGTTGTTATGAGCTAAAATGAATGAAAACCCTACTCAAGTGTGTTAGAAAAATATTCCTATATGAAAATGACAAGATCTAACTAAGAGAGAAGTAAAAACACTCTTAGAAAATCTAAAACACAATGATACCTTGCTTGAGGCTACAAATAAGATGACGCTTGAAGATGCAAACACTAGGAAACAAGTCATTAGGTTGAAGGAAATGGCCAAATGCATCTCCCAAACCTATAATCCATCACGTTCTTCTATTGGTATCAACCTTCAATCATGGCATAAGTCTTGATAAATCTATAAATAAGCTTGAAGACCTAAAAATATGGATGTACTTGATATAATATAATGATCTCTTGCTTCTCTTTTATTCTCCTTGTTGCTTTCCTCTTTCATTCTAGTTTCAAATGGTGAAAAGACTAGGTATTTTTAGGTGTTTCTCTAAATTCCTAAAAATTAAATCCCGACAACTGACTTTAAATATTTGAATTTCAAATAATAAAATGTCGACATTGACATATTTGAATTTAGAGCCAAAATAGGGGGACATAGGCACCTTAGGCGCCAGTGTCCCAACCCTATTTTAAAGGGTTTAAAGTGTCAGGGACAAAGTATTAAATGAGATCATTTGTTTTATGCTTGCAAATTATTGGAAAATATTTAAATTGGGCCACATAATGCATAATTTTGGAAATTAGGGCCTAGTTAAAGGGTGTTTGAAATGCATTAATGCAAGGGTCATTAAAGTAGGTCCAAACTAAGTGTGAAATTGTACTATCACCTAAAAGGGAGTACAATTTACAATGCTACACCAAAAAATAAAATATTGATAACCGACATTTAAAATTGCAAATTAAAATAATAAATTACTAACACCGACATATTCAAATTTGGAGCCAAAAAAGTTGGTCCAGGGTGTAGGGTACCTTAGACTAGATTCCTACTTTTTAGGGATCAAAAGTGTTGGGGAAAAAATATTAAATGCATAGTTTGATTTTTCAAGAATGTTTATAAAATGGGTAAATAATGCATAATTAGGTCTAAGCACATGTTGCACAGATGGTTGTCATTGCACCAAAAGATTGACCTATTAATGCCTAATACAACCGCTAGAGTTAATGAATCCATGAGAGGTGGTTAAGCCATGTAACAAACCCGAGTGTTACGCTGCACAACACAAGGAGACCAAGGGTGCATACCTTGCAACAATCCCCCCAACGCAAGTGAGGAGTTCGAACCCGTGATCCAGGCTTTGATACCACTTTTTACACAGAAAGTTGTCGTTGCACCAAAAGATCAACCTATTAATTCCCGATACAACCACTAGAGTTAATGAATCCATGAGAGGCAATTAAGCCATGTAACAAACCCAAGTGCTACGCTGCATAGCACAAGGAGACCAAGGGTGCACACCTTGCAACAACACATAGGGGGGAGCAAAAACCTAGTGTTAAATTGTCAATGGTGACAATTTTTGATGCTACACTATTATGAAATTCTAGGGGAGCAAGAACCGAGTGTGAAATTGTCAAGGGTGACAATTTTTGATGCTACACTATTATGAAATTCTAAGGTCAAAGTATATATATTAATCTATTATGAAAGAAATATAAAATTCTAGGGTCAAATTATTCATTCTATACTATCAACCCTTCAACTCCTAATTATGTGGCCATGTCGAGTCCACAAATATATAATTTATAACAAAATAGTGAATACATATGTATTTTATATATCAATGGTGATACTAATTCATATTTGATGATGAAAAAGTGGATTTTGGACCTTCAACATTAAGACCCATTAGTGGTAGTGGTCATATGTCAACTTTTGCTGAGGTAAGTTTTACTATTTTTAATTATTATATATATAAATAATGTTATGTATAATTTGATCAAATAATGTTCTATTTTTAGTTGATGATATTAGTTTAAGCCCCTCATGATATTCATGGTACAATGAAGGTGAGCATTATTGTAGCAATTTTGTCTTCGATGCCTTTGATAGAGGTATAAGTCAATGACATAAATTTTTATTTTTGTTTTTTGTTTTATCTTGCATAATTTAGTGTAAATTTAAATGATATTCATCTTTAGTCTAATTTTTTCTTCATTCTTGTCATATGGGGTCACAACTCTAATTCGTGCACTTTCCCCTCAAATGAATGAAGACAAGCAATTGATGATTGAGGAAAATCATCAACATGTGGTAAGTGACTATTCATTTATGTCATTGTATATTTCATGTTTTCTATATTAATGTGTATATTATTTAATTGTATTAATAGGTGGAGCTCTAAAAAAGTTATGATAAGAGGTCTAGTCAGTGGATTAGAAAGCAAGAGCTATTGATTGCTTCTCAATCTTCCCAATAGACAAAGAGCCATCAACTATTCCATGACACTCCATAGGACTACCTATGTTATGAAATTTTTTTGTATGTCTATATGGCTTTGTTGCACATACATTTTATTTTATGGATTTATAACACTGTATGCCCATATGGCTTTGTTGTACATACCTTTTTGTTTTATCAAATGTATAACATTGTATGCCTATATAGTTTTTTGTTCATACATTTTTGTTTTATCAATGTGTAACATTGTATGCCTATATGGATTTCTTTATACATTAATTATATTGTGCATATAAGAATTTATATTATATATGATGATCAATTATGATTATAAATGTCATATTTATTATTTGTGTATTAGATTATCAAATTTCCATTTGGTTTAATATGTAAAATGAGTGCAAGGGAAATATGTATAATCCAATGCAAGTTCATTCAAATAACTTAATATTCAATTTCCTCTCATATATATAGGGATTAGATAACTTATGGATGATTTGGGTGAACTAGTTGCTCTTAGAGCTCTCAAAAGGTTGTCTTGATGAAATGTAGTCAGGAAGGATTGAGAAACCTAAGGAACAAAATAATATCTCCACTAGAATTCATTGATCCAACCTAATGTTTTGATGATGTTAATTGGTACTACTAAGGTATATTTATCACCTCAACAAGAGAAAATACATGGTGAGTAACTTTAGGCATGATATTATACCTTGCACCACAATAAGCTACGGTCAAATGGTCTTACAGTAGGATATACAAGAGCTCTCTAGGGAATCCTCTAAATACTAGGAGGGTACGTGAGACACAACTATGAACACTAGACCATCTACAAGCGTGAGTCAAGAGCTAGATAAAATCTCAGACCAATGCTTCATCCTACATCCTAAATCACTAGAGGGCTTAGGGATTCGCCAAACATGATGTAGCTAGATTGGGGTACAAATTTTGTTCTCCTCCCTTTATAAACCCTATCAATAACACGTGGTTGAGGTCATTCCTTTGGGTGATGAAATCCCCAAGCATGCCTCCTAAAGGGAAGGAATTTGTTAGGTGTTTTTAATCACCTAAGATCGCATTAGGCGTGATGGGAGAGCATACACACAAAACTAGCAAAATATTAGGATTTAATCTAAAACAAAGATGAGGGAAAGTGTGGTTTTTGATCCCCAAGATCATACTAATGCAAGGGGAGAGAATACATCAAACACTAACTCTCCAAACATAGCAAACAAAGTTAATTCCCACTACTTTAACTTAGTGCAACTAAACTAGTGGTGAAAACAAACTTCTTTAACAAGCGTTCTTGCACCAAAATGTTAGTAATTTCTACTTTTCATGTCTTGGACAAGTGTGGGACAACTATACAACTGATTAGTAACAAAAAAATGTTAGGAAAAATAGTAAAAAAATGATAAAAACCAACAACGAAATAGAGGTGCCAAAACATAGAGCAAAGGCATTGAAACCAACAAAAGTGTTGATTTGTGAAACAAAAGCGCTAAAAAAAGAAATATACTTGAAAGGCAAAGGCGCTGAAGCAAAAAATGCATTGAAGTAGCCTACGTAGGTGCTGATCTAGAACACCTGGAAGAAAACTATAAAAAATCCACAAAAAATAGCAAAACACAACACCCAAAAAGTTTTAAAAACATTAAAAAGCTAGTGAATTAGACAAACAAGTTGTTAGTAAACACCAAAATCCAAGAAAACGTGCAAAAACATTGAAAAATGTCAACAAAAAATATAATAAAACAAAGGCATTGAAGTAGTCTACAAAGGCATTGAATCAGTGCAGGTGCTAAATAAGGATGCAAAGGCATTGATCTCATAGATGAAGGCATTGAAACATAGTTAGAAGCACTATTTCGCTATCTGCAACATAAAAACTTGCGCAAAAACTCAAATCTTGGTTAGTTTCACAGTCATAGGTCCCATCGGGCATGCTAAAATAAAGATGATGAAATGGATAAGATACAAAAATGAAAAATATAAATGCAAATAACACAAATTACCTTATATTTTACCTTTCTCACCTCATGGATTGAGTTGAAGTAGATGCACCCATGTCTACTTGATGTGCTCCTTGGCGATGTAGCTATGTGGTTGCTCTCCAATGTAGCATAACCTAGGTATGTAAGAGTTTTTGATAGTGAATTCAACAACATAAGTTTGACAAATATGAGATGATCCAAATGGGATGGGAAGGCTCTAATTTATAGATTTTTGGAAGGATGAATGAAGAGTTGAGATCTTCTTGTGAGATGAACGATTGGGATTGAAGGATAGAGTGGAGGCTTAGCCTTGTGACAAGTGTCACAAGATGGAGGCATGCGAATATTCTATGTGGTATGGGGAAGAGAGCAAAGTTTTTTTACACATTTGTGAACACACATTGAGAAGACCAAGAAGATGACAAGTGGAAATGAAAGTGGCAAAGTGTAAGAGATGTAGGCTTGGAAGTGTGACAAGTAGGAAGAAATAGAAAGTTTAGGGTGGCTTCATGGGGAAGAGGATCTCACACATGTGTGGGCATCCAATGGAAAAGGAGGTCAAAGGATGACTTGGAGAGGGAAAGTGACATGTGCATGCAAGCCTTTAAGAGGGCTTGTAGGACACATGTCACATGTCTACAAATTTGGGGAAGTGGGAGGAATTTAAAAATTGGAAGAACTATTAATGAGGATTAAGAAGTGGATTTAGTTAATTAATGAAGGATTAATTAACCTAATTGGGATTAAAAGACTCAAGGAAATAAAGACTAAGGTTAAATTAAAATAAATTTATTAATTAACCTTTTGAAGAGTGGAGCATTAATTTAAAAACATAATTTAATTAAATACGATGGTGGAGGGGAATTAATCAAATAAATAATTTGATTATTTAAGAAGAATGAAGATAATAAATAATTAAATATTTAATTTAATTAATTATAAATTAAGACTATAATTAATTAAATTTCAATTTAATTAATTATAGAACAAAGAGTCACTTTAGGGTGTCTATTGTTAGTTTGTTAGTTTGTTCTATGTAGAGATATGTTAGGAGCCCATCAAAATTCAGTTATTCGTTAAGGGGGAGTGTTAGAGAATATAATTCATAACAAAATTATACTTGTGTACGTTTCATCAAATATGATAGAGAGTCCCAGTTCATTGTCCTTTGTCTCTCAATTACTTGTCAAACAATTCCAGTTAGATATATATTAGTTATAGTTTGTTTTCAGTAGTTTTAATGTGCTATCAAAGTCTTTACCAATTTGATAGGAAGACTATTGAGTTTGCTAGATCTATAAATATGTAAATGTGTTAATCAATAAATGATACAGTGTGAGTTTGTTGAACATTCTATTCACTATTTTTCAAAACTCTATTTGGACCCCCTTTCAATTTGGCTTCCATTATTATCTTGAAGGCTCCTATGTGGCTTCGATTATATGATTTACCTTTGGTTTTTTGGGATCATGGTCTCATTTAATGGTTGGTCAAGCAGGTTGATATTTTTATTAAAATTGATGAAAATTAGGGGGTCCTTTGAATCAACATGTGATGATGTGTACTTTGATTGATCTTTCAAAGCCCATTTTTCACTCCATTAAAATTATTTCTTGATTGATATTTCAAAACTCATGGACTTAATTCCTCAATTCTGAAGGATTGTCCCATCAATGCTTTTTCTATCATCAACCAGGCCATATGGTAGAAAATTTCTCTTCAAAATCCCTTGTTGGATGGAGATCTTTCATCCCAGGTTTGGGAACAAAATTCAAGTTCTCTAGATGATGATTTTGTGTAGAGGATGTTACTTAGAATGGTTTTAGAGGAGATTAGAGGAGTTAAAGGATGGATAATTCCATTTGGTCTCTATAAAAATTCTCACTATTTTATAGTGAGTATAAGAAGACAAAGTCAAATTGTGACTCCACTAAATATAGAGAGAAAACAATAAGAAGACAAAGCCAAATTGTGACCCCACTAAATATAAGGGAGAAAATAATGAGAAGACAAAACCAAATTGTGACCCCACTAAATATAGGGAAGAAAACATGTTAAAATATTGAGAATGGATGTTCAAAATAAAATGGATAACCAAACTCAATGGATTAAGGAGGCCCTTCTCTTTCATAAGAGAAGAAGGAAGGCCTCTATTTGTTGTTAGCTTCTCTTATTATTATTGTTTGTTAAGGTTAATTTGCTAGAATAGTTGAGGGTGAGGGTAACTATTAGTTTTTAAGATTTTTTTTAATTTGTTGGGGGAATATACATCTTTAGTTTTTTATGGATGAAGCTTCTAATAGATTCTTTCAATTTAACTATCAAACAAAAGTATTTGAACAACATAAGGAATCCAACATTGAATCTAAGTGTAGTTGATAGATGCAAAGCAAAAAATGCATGCCCAACACTTATTTTCATGACATGACATGAGATTGAATGGCTAGTGAATCTTTGAAATTAAAAAAATAAATCGTATGTTCAACATGAAAAATATGAAACTCTTGATGTCTATTAGTTTTGTAATTTTTTATCAATAATATACACATGACATAACTGTAAACATATCTAAACAAGGTCATATTATAAAAGAGGCAAAGTTGTTGATGTTAGTAGAACACGACCTTCCAATATTTATCAAATAGCTATTCATCTCAGTGGACAATAAGGGAGAGGACTCAACAACCGTGCACCCTAACTTCACACTCCTCAAGCTCTTAAATGGTAAGTCAAATTTCTACAAAAAATTCAACATGACTTCATAGGCAAGTGAAGAGCTCAAAGTTATTGTGTGAAGGTTTGGGCATCAACAATGTACTCACATTAATTACGTCTATTTGAAAATACCACAAAAAAGTTAGACTAAAACATGTGCATTAAGGCATATATTGTTGAACACCTTATGGATCGCCATATGATTAATTGTTTTTTAATGTGACTCATAAGAATAAATATTTTTTATGACATTCTGCTTTCATTGTCCGTGATAATAGTGCGGAGATTTCTGGATTATAACTGTGTGCTTATTTTTACACCAACATTTCAGATCATACTCCATGATCCATCATCAAGATAAAAAGAAGATAAAAAAAAGAATGATGAATAAAAGAATATGATCTGGTTCATATCTAAAGTTTAAACATGTGGCTATTTAACATTCAATCAAAGCCTAGCCACGAGATGAAAAACGTACTTACTGATCATTTTTGTCACGTCACACCAAATAAAATGATTCGATTTGTTCAGATTAAGACAAAAAGATTTCACAGGCTCCCAAAAAACATGAATTCCTGGATGTCTATCGTTAGTCACTGTCTTAGCTAGTAGGATACCATGGCAATCGATTTTCAATTAGTGAAAGCTAAATCAACCAATTATCTCTTCTAATTTCCTCCATCGACCTCGTTTGTAATCTACAATCAAATTCTGATTAGCTCTTATTACAGCTATCACGTCAATCAAGGAGGACATCAATTTTTTTCACCACTCACTCTGTTTTAAATCTTGATCAGAATTTAATAAATTTACTGTGTCAAGCCTGCCATGATAACCAGACCACGTTCCATGTTTTATACTTATCCCTGGCGCACCATGTTCTAAGCGAGGCACGGAAAGCCACAATTTTCTACAATAATCTGCGCATATCTACAGCAAGAAAACGCCAAACAGTTAAATTCTATTTTCGTTCTGTCCACTGTCAGAGCACATAAGACATTTTTCTGCTACACGTTGCTTGACAGCAGCGGCACTTTCTTTATGTTTGTTTTCGAATGCCGTGTAAAGGAATGCTAAGATAAAACATAATTCAATGATCTAAAATAACTTGAGAAGGAAAAAATCGAATTACAGTTGCAGAAACGATGAATTGTCATGTCTGCTAAAAGATATTTCCTTCGCTGCTTTACAGTAATATGAAGTTGTTTTTCAATGTATAAAATCCAATTCCAAAGGCGGTTCAGAAAAAAGTACGGCTTGATTTCTCCTGCTCGCTGGTTTAGGCGTGGGCCAACACTGGCGCAGGTTCATCATTCAAAAGATCAAAGGGAGCAACCCACATTTTCAATCAAAAAGGTTATCGAACATGGCTGTTTTCGTACTGTGTATAAGGGAGTCCTTTCCAATCCACATTTTCTATCCAACAAGTTATCAACAACGGTGTTTTGGTACTATGTATAAGGGAGTCCTTTTCAATCCATATTTTCTATCGAAAAGGTTATCTAACAATGGCTGTTTTCTTGCTGTGTATAAGGGAGTCCTTTTTAACCTAAATTTTCTATCAAAAAAGTTATGAACAAGGCTGTTTTGACACTATGTATAAAGAGAGTCCTTTCCAAGGCACAATTTGAATAAGGCTGTTTTGGTATTATGTAGGAGGGAGTCCTTTCCAATCCACATTTTGAATAAGGCTGTTTTGGCACTATGTATAAGGGAGTCCTTTCCAACCTAGAATTTCCATCAAAAAAGTTACTGAACAAGGCTGTTTTGGCACTATGTATAAGGGAGTCCTTTTCAATCTACATTTTCTATAAAAAAAAGTTATCAAACAAGGTTGTTTTGGCACTATATATAAGGGAGTCCTTTTCAATCCACATTTTCTATCAAAAAGGTTATCGAACAAGATTGTTTTGGCACTATGTATAAGGGAGTCTTTTCGAACCTCGGTTTGTTGTTGCCAAGGGAATAAAAGACTGCTTTGAAGAAGAAGATTTTTTTTTGACAAAAATGATCGGACTTAAATAATACACTTTAAGTTTTGATTGTTTAGATGGTCTATGTGGGTCACCTTAACCTATCCATTTTTTCAAATTCTTTTTTATTTTTAACATGTTCGTTTTTGTTCCCATAAGGTTCTTGTTTCCATTTTCTGTAAAGTGTTTGATCACATAAATGTAACCCCATTTGGTGGATGGGTATGTGCAGGATCATCATAGAAAAAATAGGCCCTTAAGTGGCAATGAAAATTCAATAAATCAGAGTTAGGCAACTTGACGTAAAAATTTGAATAAGTTATCTATATTATTTCAAAAATATGTAAGAATAGAATCTGTAGCAGATTAAATATAGTTTCTAAACTACTAGGTTTATTTAAAAAAAAAAAATCTATTTGATGAAAATTTGAAATTTCAATGCAATAGTACTTAAATTTCAGGGAAAAAATAAGAAGTAGGTGTCTGTCTGATCACCCTAACCACAATAAAATGTTAATATTTTTTTATAAAATTTTAGATATAAGTAGAGGACTCATGTCCCGATGTGATGCACATTTTTTTATAATTTTTTTTCAAGTAAATAATTAATTATGATTTTTTTATTACAACTTTTAAAAAATATAAAAACTCGTACGTCTAACCACCTTAACTTGGTCAAAACTTCATGAAATTCAATTTTTTTTAATCCTATAGTATGCGAAGCATAGAATGTGACACATGTTTCGGATTCAAAAAATGTGATACCGTTTGAAAGCTATAGATGTTTTTCAATCAACCTATCAATTGAGACTTTAATCATAATTCAAATAGAAAATTAATAATAATTATTTATTAAATTCAAAGTAAAACATAATTTATATTGGTGGAAAGCTGAGAATCTCCTTTAAAAACCCTTTTCGTTTCATCAATTTTGGGTAAAAAAAAAGTCATCAACCACATGGGACATCATATAGCTTACATATCGCCACTTTTTGGCCTATCATGATCCTACACATACCTGGATACCAATGACATGTTTGGTCGATGCTCGTCTTGTAATCGTAGTAGTTAATTGCCACCTAGTTTGCGTTTGCCAATATACTCCCAACCTATGCCAAAATGGGAGGTTTCAAATAGGGCATGGATAGACAAGGCATGTGAATTGTTTGATTGGATGCCTTAGTAGACATGTATGCAAAGTGTTGAAGTATAGACAAGGCATGTGAACCATTTGATCAGATGCGTCAAAGAAATGTGGTCTCATGGAAGGCCGCTATGACTATCATATATTATAGTTGGAAACATATTTCGTAGATATGTATATGCAAAATGTGGAAGCATAGGCAAGGCACATTAACTTTTTGACAAAATGTCTCAAAGAGATGTCATCTTACAGAATGCAATGATTGCAGGATATGCACAAAATGGATTTTGCAAGGATTCTCTCAAAAGATTTGATTTAATGAAGCACTTTGGTATACATCCTAACATTGTAAGCTTTTCTTGTGTTCTATATGTGTGCAACTATGCACATTTCTAGTGGATGAGGGCTATACATATTTCAACCACATGATTAAACCTTATTGCATTACACCTATGATCATTATTCTTGCAAGGTTGACCTTCTTCCCCATGTTGGCTATCTTGAGGTTAGCCTAAAATTTATCATTAATATGCCAGTTAAACATATGACGGTTGTGTGAATATATTTTCTTGGTGCTTGAATATAGGAATGGGAGTATTTACAGTGATGTTGCTTTTTAACTTGGATCCTAAAAATGTTACAACTTATGTTTTTCTCTTAAACATCTATGTAGAAGTGGGCAAGTGGCATGAAATCAAATGGTAAGGAGATTGATGAGAGAAAGAAGAATGAAAATGATCCTTGGATGTGATTGGATTGTATGCCATAAAATGGTACATGTTTTTTGTGTAGGAGACATATCACATCCACAAACACAAGATATTTATGCAAAGTTGGAGAAATTGGTTTGGGATATGCAAGAAATAGGGTATTTTCCATATTCAAGACAATTACCTTTTGATGTGGAAGTGGAGTAAAAGGAACGATTTCTCTACCACCATAGTGAAAATTTGGAAAATGTGTTTGGTTTGTTAAACACACCCTGATAACTACTGTTAGAGTTGTTAAGAACCTTCAAGTATGTTTTGATTGTTATAGTGTAACAAAATTTATCTCTAAGATGGTTGTAAGAGAAATTATTGTGAGAGATTCATACTGCTTCTATAATTTTAAATAGGATGGGAGGTTTGGAATGGGGTATGTACATCCATCACATGATAAAGGATAAAATAATTTTGTCAAATGTTGTGGTTGTAATTGCCCAGGTAGATATGTATGCAAAATATGGAAGTATAGAGAAGGCATGCGAACCATTTGACAAAATACCCCAAAGAGATGTCATCTCATGGAGTACCATGATGGAAAGATATCCAAAATGTCAAAGCATAGATAAGACACATGAATTGTCTAACATAATGTCTCAAATAAATGTGTTCTCATGGAATGCCCTGATTGAAGGATATGTACAAAATGAAATTATTGAAAATGCAATTGGAAGGTGCAAAGCTAGACTCCACAACCTTTGCTAGCATCTTCCTTTCCTATACCAAAATTGGAGGTTTGGAATAGGGTATGGGCATCTATTAAAGGATAAAGGATAAAGGATATAGGAATTTTTTAGATGTTGTAATAGGAAATATACATAAACATTTTTTTAACCTTGTACTTGGGTTATTATTAAATGTGGAGAGATGCTATTAAAATGGATTTTCACATAAATAAATAATCATTATGTCCTATTCTCCACATGAAATATTTTGATATCAAAATTAGAGTTTCATATCTACTTTCAATACATGTATGTACACATGCATTAAAATTTACGTTCAACACTCTTATTTTGAAAATGGTGTATGCTCACTCATACATAACAAGGGGTTGCACACAGTGAACCATGTTAGCTTGAAAGCTTAGACATATGAATTTAAATTTTTTTAATGACACATGTGAATATACAAGCATTTCAATTTACCTAAACAAGTGCAAAGATCACATTTATCTAAGATTAAAGCATTTCTCACATCTAGAATTAAAAAAACATTTCCATACTCATCAACACTATTACAAAAACATTTGTAAATCCTTTCAAAATTGAATTTAGTCATGGATACATTGTGTAAACAATTCGTAATCATTTGCAAAGAAATATTTCATAAACATTTGTTGTCATAAGTAAATAATTTCTTAACACTTCCATAGAAGACTTCCCCTCCCATCACCACTTTCCCTCTTCTCCAAAACTATCATAGTCTCAATCATTGTTGTATGACAATGATGCCAGTAACAACTCTCCATTATCACTATCATAGAGAATAGTCCACACTTTGATTATCACATTAGACTTTATGGAATACAAGCTCAATATCCCATAGTGTGCATATAATAACCTTAATAATGATGTGACATGGTGCACCTTGAATCTGATGGAGTACTTGAACCTAAAAGCAATGACCAACCATTCCTCACTTGTGGGCCTATGTTATTATTAATTCGTGCTTGTCCCTTCATGAATCTCATGAATCTCATACTAAGCTCACTACTAAGAGTATGCTTGTTGATGATCACTGCTGACCTAATGGTGACCTTCCAAATGCATTAGAAAAGGTAAAGGTCTTAGAGCTCATGGTATAGAGAAATCGACCAAAAACCAAAATCTTTAATCTATATTTGTAGATTATAAAATTTAACATCCAAGCTCATTATCACCTTAGATTCAAACAAGAAGTTAAAGTACTTGTCATAGTTATTATATTATCATCGATCATTCCTTGGATGATTTGTATTTATTCTATTCACCATAATGTTCCTCAACCAATAGGGGACACTCAATTCCTCTATATGGAGGAGGAAATTCTAAGGAAGATGTCAATGATAGTTGGAAAATCAAATGGACACCCATGCATTACATTATGCGACATCTTGCTCACCTGCATCAAAATAACTATTTAATTTTCACATTTTTATTATACCAAAAGATATATGTTGCCACACATTTTAGAAAACCTCATATATGCTACTAAATGTTAACTACATGTATGTTGTCAAAAAAAATAGAATTGACTTATAGATGTTGGGATTAGGGTTTCTCAAACTTTGCATGTCTTAGCATTTAATTTGGTAGTTAATTATTTTCTTATGCTAATATTTTATACCTACTAGTTGAGGTGGCATCCTACATGGAGGTAGGCATCCCACTTAGTGGAATTTATCATTTAGCTAATTTGGTGGAATTTGTCATGTTGTAAGAGTCATGCTAGATTGGATGAAAGATTGACTTATGACTGATTATGATGGATGGAAGAGTCAAGATGACATATTATGAGTTAACTATTACAATTGGAACCCAATGTGATGGTGTCACATATGAATGCAAGGTGTTTGCATGCATGTAGGTGAATTACATGTTGAAGGGGTCCTATACATGAGGAGATGAGCATTGGAAATGGAATATGTCAATCAGGTGGGTCTTGCTTATGACATTGCACTTTATGTAAGGATGTTGCATACATGCAAGTGTTGTGTATGTCAAGGAGACTCAAGAGAGGCATGAAAACATTAGATTTGTACCATGTGGAAATCCTAGGTGTCCATCTTCTCTCATAACGTTGTATTTATTTGGTACTTGGTTATTTTATAAGTAGTATAAGATTGAAGATTTCATGGGTACCATTATGCTACCAAAATCACTCCAAAGATATTGTTGCAATTAAAGACTCCTAAATGAGCTTATATATGTGATTGTATTGTAACCTCTTTCATTATTGATAATACAAAGAGTTATGCTTTTGGAGTGTGGGGTTTTTCTATTGAAAAGGTTTTCCCCACATAAATTTTATTGTTATGATTATTGTTGTTTTGCATATTTTGTTTAAGAAAATGAATGTACATCTCACACTATAACTAATAAGTGTTTAAAATATTTTTTCACTATATCCCCTACTTAGATTGGTGTAGGAATTTGCTTCCACTTACTTGAATTCCTTTCAATTGGTATTAGAGCTTGGCCAATTTTGATCCCGTTGTTGGGTTGAAGGTTTTTTGTACTAATTTTTATTTGAGTGGGAGCTTTTGCATTAACATTTTTTGTGACCTTGCTACAGGAGAAAGATGGAAAAATTTAATGGTGGTAATTTTTAGTTGTGGAAGCCCAAAATGGAAGATATGCTCATAGATAGAGATTTATGGGTTGCAATATCCGATGTTAAACCTACCATCATGACTCAAGAAAGTTGAGGGCTATTGAATCACAAAGCCAATGGTTTGATAAGAATTTGTTAAGAAAATTGGACTTTTGTTGAATATCCATGAAGAGAAGACTACATTGAACTTTTGAAAGAATCTTGGAGATATTTATCAGGATGAATCCTTGTAAGCAAGTTATTCTTTAGAAAGTTTTATTATCTAAGGATGGAAGGATGATATGTGGCCGATCAATTGAATGACTTTAACATGATTGTTGCCCATTTGGGTTCTATTGGTGTGAATATGGAGGATTAGGATCATTGCATGAAACTACTATGTTCTTTTTCAAACTCATGAGATCATCTTGTCATTTCCATTAGGAGTACCACTACCACCTTCAAGATGGATGAATTGGTTGCATCCTTACTTTCTAAAGAGATGTGGAGAAAATATTCAGAGATGGTTAAGGAGGCCCTTGTTGTTCATGGTAGATTGAAGGAGAAATGAAAGAAAAAGGAAAAGAAGTCAAAGTCCAAATACCAAAGGATATCTAAGTCTCTTGGAAAATCCAAGGTGAAATATTGGAACTGTGGAAAAATAGATCATTTCCATAAAGAACGAAAGGAGAAAAAGAAGAAGAAAACTTCTTTTATTCTAACTTAGATAAATCCTCTCAAGATGATGCAAATTACATTTTGGTAGCCTTGGAAACCAATTAATCATAGGATGTGTGGTTTATAGACTTTGATTCATCTCTTCACATGGCCTCACATAGGGTTTGGTTCTCAAAGCATGAAGAGTTTGACGGTGGGAAGGCATATCTAGGTGATGACTCTCATATGAGTATTGTTGGTTGTGGAAGAGTAAAGTTTTGATTGCTTAATGTTAGAGTGAAGGGGATTGATGGTGTGCTGCAAATCCCTGGTTTGGAACGAAACCTACTTTTTGTGAGAAAGTTGAATGATGCAGGTGTGCAAATTATTTTCTCAAGTGGAGGATATAAGATGATGATAGGATATATGGTGTTGATGAAGGGTGTTTAGATTGGCACCTTGTTCAAAATAGATGATGTAGTGTCAAAGATTGTAACCCTTGACAATTTCACATTAGGTTTAGATCCCCCTATGTGCTTGGACCTAATTATGCATTTAATTACCCATTTTATAAATATATTTAAAAATCAAATAAGGGAAATGAAAATAAACATTTAAAATTTTCCCTTGATACTTAAGGCCCTGAAAAGGATGGGTTTGGTCTAGCGCACCCCACGCCCTTGCCCAACCCTTTTTGGATCCATTTTGGATATGTCGATGTTAGTATTTTATTATTTGAATTCCCAATTTTATTTGTCGGCTATCGACATTTGATTTTTGAGAAATTAGAAAAATTGTATATAAATACAAGTCATTTTCATCATTTGAAATGCTAGAAAATCTATTAAGCAAATTGAGCATCCTAAAAGTAATCAAGAGAAATCAAGAGAAATCAAGAGCATAATAATTATCATTATTATAATATTTATTTTAGTCAAGCATCATGTCAATCATTCATCATGTTTTTATGTAAGTTTGTTCATGTTTTGTGTTCATTTGTTTTTTGAGTACTAACACTTGCAGGACATTTGAAAATCAAGTAATAAATTCTCCTTGAAGGTGATGAGTACATGAATTCAGTCCATCAAGGAATGCAGATCTGAGTGGTGAGTTGTAGTGTTAGTCAATTCATTACTTGTTTATAATTTAGCCTCTACTCGACTAATGGTAAGCTCTCTTTATATATCATCATAGCCGTTGTGGAGGTAGAAATACCAAAACAAGGTTTGACTTAGGCAAGCCCCTATACGACACAACCCTTTCCAATATTTAATGTTTGTATGTTCTTAGATCTGAAGTAAATTAGAGAAAGGGGGTAAGTGCACCAAGATGGTTCCCAAAAAGGGGGCTTAAGTGGCTACTTTTTTTTTGAAATTAGGAAATACTGACCTTGGACATGAAATTGAGGATACTTACACTCAAAATTTTGAGATGGAACAAAAAGAAGGATTCAAGTGCTCCGAGTCTACTTTCTAAACTACTAATTTATTTTGAAAATGGTTGAGATTAAGGGGTTCAAATGAGGGACGTACACAAATTGGTGTTGTTTTTGTCAAAAAAACATAACATAGAAACTCTTGTATGACCCTCGTACGGTGAATTTTTTTTTAGTATTTTTAAAATCGCTATGGTCAGAAGTTAGCGAACAATATGTAGTTGATGCACAATTTTTCTGATAATTTTTTAATGAATATTTTATTTTTTACTAATTTTCGAAGTGGACACTTCTTGAAAAACAAAATTTTGGCCGTGCTATTCCTACAAATTTTGGAAACTAATTGATTTTTTTTTTTTGAATAAATTTGTAGAATGGAGTCTAGTTTCTAAAAATGTAATTTATTTGAAAATTCGAGGAATGATTAATTTATAACGAAAAAAAAACCAAACATTGTTTTTTTCCAAAAAGGAGATATTACAAACAAAATAAATTATGGATGAACGACTTAACATAGTCAGAAAGTGAAAAAAATTACATCGTTGGATAGCTAAGAGAGAACCTAACATTACCTAGATGTTCGATTTGTTTGATATTGAACCACGTGCAATCCTGACGATGAACATAAACTGGATTATGTGAAATATTGTAGAAATTGCAAAAACACATCTTTGGTCATTGGGAATGCCCTCCAAGCCTTTGGGTTGGTATTCCAAGGAAAATACAAATCCCAAGTCTTGGGGATTCCCAAAGCAAGATATAACGCGAGCACGTGATAACGCGCTCGCATTATAAATCAATTTTGACATGGTTTTTTTGTTTCTGGGAAGCATGTCTAGCAAGACATAATGCGAGTGCGGTATAACACACTCGCGTTATGTCTTGCTTTATGTTAAATGCATATTGAATGCATGTTTATATATTTGTATGCACATGTATGCTTGTATGCCATGTATGCACGTATGTATGTATGCCTGTATGTATCAATGCATGTATATTGTATGTATGTAAGATTGTATGTATATATGTATTATGCTTGTATGTATGTATTTATGTATGTCTTTAGAGGGAGGGAGAATTTTAACACAGAGAGAGAGATCTAGAGTTGTCTAGGTAGGGTGGGAGAGGGAGAGGGAGGGGGAGAGTGAGAGGGAGGGGGAGGGGGAGAGAGTGAGTGAGTCTGGAGAGAGGGAGATGGGGTGGAAGTGAGATTTTAAGAGAGAGGGAGTGGGAGAGAAGGGGTTGTAGTGAGAGGGACTTAGCTAGGTAGGGTGGAAGGGATAAAGGGAGTGAGAAAGAGAGAGGGGGGTGGGAGAGAGAAAATTGAGAAAGGGGAGAGAGAGAGACAAAGAGAAAGAGAGAATTATGTAGGTAGGGTACCAAACAGAGAGACTTGAGAGTGTGAGGGGAGGTGAGAGGGATAAAGGGATAAAGTGAGAGTTTAATAGAGAGGGAGTGGGAGAGAAGGGGTTGGAGTGAGAGGGACTTAGCTAGGTAGGGTGGGAGGTATAAAGGGAGTGAGAGAGAGGGGGGTGGGAGAGAGAGAATTGAGAGAGAGGGAGAGAGAGAGGGGGGAGAGAGAGAGAGAGAGAAAGAGAAAGAGAGAGTTATGTAGGTAGGGTGCCAAAGGGAGAGACTTGAGAGTGTGAGGGGGGTGAGAGGGAGAGACTTGAGAGATAGGTAGTGAGAGGGAGTGTGAGAGTGATAGAGTGGAAGAGAGAGGGACTGTGAGTGAGAGACCTAAGAGAGGGAGAGGTTGTGGGAGGGTTTATAGGGTAGAGGGTTTAAGGGTTGAGGGTTTAAGGTTGAGGGTAGAGGATTGAGTGTATAGGGTTGGGGGATTAGGGTCGAGGGTCGAGGGTCGAGGGTTGACGGTTGAGGGTTGAGGGTAGAGGATTGAGGGTATAGGGTATAGGGTCAAGGGATTAGGGTTGAGGGGCTAATGTATAGGGTGGAGGGTATAGGGGTTGAGGGATTAGGGTTTAAGGGTTGAGGGTAGAGGGTTTAAGGGTTGAGGGGGATTAGGGTAGGGAGTTTTCTTGGATTTAAGGGTGTAAGGGTTAAGGGATTAGGGTTTAGGGTAGAGGGTATTGGGTTGAGGGTAGAGGGTTTAAGG